>JAODLC010000065.1:24894613-24911996 GCA_026781145.1 Hippopotamyrus pictus | reverse complement strand
GGGGGCACGCGCATAGGGGTGCACGCTCAGAATCGTGTCACACGGCACATGCACACACTACATGGGGGGGCAACAAGGCCCAGGCCACACTGGACGAGAGAGGAGGAGAGATGAGGAGGATGCAGAAACGAGGGAGAGGAAAGAGGAAAGTACGCGGGCATGTGTGTCGGGGGGGGGGGGGGGGGATGGGATCAGGAAGGGGCTGCCATGGCAACCTGAATCCAACTTCCTTGCCAATTTATTTAAATTTAGGCTCTCCTGCTTTCTGAGAAGTGACACAGTATTACTATGACGAAACTGCCCCCCCCCGCCTGGTTTTAAAAAAAAAAAAAGCATCATTCTATAATTGAATTCAGGAGCAATAGATGGAGATGGAGTGACCGTGCGGTAACAGAGAGAAGAGGGAGCAGGCCGCCTCCCGCCCCCCCCCTCTGTGCTGCTGACTCACCTGCTCCTTATTAATTCGGTCTGAACTCCATACGCGATGCGGAGGGCGGCCGGCGTTCTCCGCGTGGGGAGGGAAAGCGGCGCCACGAAACAAAGCACTTCACCACCAGGGAGCCACAGACGACACACAATGCAAAGCACTTCCCGTCTGTTACCCGAGGTCAGGAAACCACACTCCCCTCTTGCGAGGAGGGAAGGGGCTGGGGGGGGGTAGCGAGGGTGTGGGGGACGGCTGTTTACATGATCAGCCCCTGTGGTCAGATGCAGCAAAGCTTGACCTTTGACCTCCATTGCATCACCTCTCTGGTGCTGCATGCGCAATTCTCCCTTCTCTTCTGCCCTGCTTCTTTGTACCTCTCCTCATTCTCATCGTCTTACATCGACCACTAAGATGGACGGGTAGCGGGGGGGTTACTTGACTCATGACTCGGAATTAGATAATCGTAAAATCCACCAAGGTATCATCTGAGTCACGTCAACGGCGCAGAAAAAAAAAATGAAGAAAAAAAAAAAAATGAGAAAAACAGAACGGCTGCCTCTGACCGAGCGAGAACTGCATTGTGGGTAAATCGGCAAGCAGCAGAGAGGAGGCGACACAGGTGAGCCACGCTGGTATCTGTCCTGACTTCTGAGCAGCCAACTTAACAGCACTGTAGCACACGCCTCGCTATCATGGCCGTTCTTCTTCGCCATTTGGGGGGGGGGGGTCGTACTTTCCCCGCCTTCTCACTGGCCCACGTTCAGGCTGCTGCACGAGGAGAGCGACCGTGGGTGGTGTGGCTCCCCACCACAGCCCTTTGGTGGGATCCAACACTTGCGGCCTTCTTTTAAAAATAGAATGCTCTCTTTCTCTCTCTCTCATTCCCTCCTGATTCGTCGCTAGAAGCTACGAGCAGAAACGGAGCAGAATTTCTCATGGAGCCCCGTGCCAAAACCCCCTTTTCTTCTTCAAAAGTGGGGGTGGTACCTGTCAGTGTCTCAGAAAACCCCAGGAAGCAGCAGCGCGACACACAGAGCACCCTTAATGTCACCATGGTTTTAAATATACACCTACATTGGAATGTTCCAGAAGGTTCCCCTGTGCTTTTCCCACAGATCCCCACACTGCCGGGTTTGGCTGAGACGAGCGCACAGCAGAACTTTTTTTCCCAGCACCCCGATCTCAGTTGGTCTGATGGCAGCCACCGGGTCTCTCCTGATCCACTGGCTACATGTTGGTGTGTATCAGTGTATCAGGACTCCTGTGTCACTGCATGCATGCATGCATGGCTGCATCACACGTGCAGGTATCAGCAGAACCAGCAGAAATCTCTGACCTGACCGTGAATCGACGTGCGGTGGCTGCTTCATCAGTCAGAGGCTGTCAGGATGTTGGCCCCCGCAGTGACTGATCCTCCTCCACCTCCGCTCGGCACGATTGCCAACTCCTCCATAATTAACCCCCCCCCCCCCACAGCGGAGCCACCGTGAGCTTTGCGGGGGGGGGGGGGGGGGGGCATACCAACCCCACATCTACTCAAAAGACAGATCTGCTACTAGAAATAGATACGCATGGAAAAAACAACAGAGGAGGGGTGAGTTAAAGCTAAATCCGCCCTCTGTCATGCGAGACGCCCAGAAGTCACCCGCTGTTGTCATGCCAGGTTCAGAGGACCTGGTGAACTGCTCGCCGTTACACAACAACCAGGCCCGAGGGGCGCAACTGTCCGACTCCGATTCCGAAAAAGGACGCATGCGCCTTGAACATTCCACCCGGCGGGAGACGACGACGAGTTGGAAGGCTCAGGCATACTCCGCCATCCGATAAAAAAAAAATCGCTTTTTCACTTTGTTCTTCAGTGTGACATTTTCACTCCACTACCACCCGTCTCTCGCTCCTTCTTCTTTCTTGACAGTCATGAACCAAAGGCCAAATGGGGCAACACTACTTCCTCAATGCACTTATACCAAACTCAAATCAATTTCATCAGTTATACGTTTAACCAAACATCGGATCGCTCTTTACGTCTTTCTTGGAAAAGTACCTTTCTGATTTTATTTTATTAATTTATTTTTTACCATATGCCGTCGGTACATGTTGTCCACGTACCGTAGGTTAGGCAAGACCAGAGATCTCTTATCCCAAGAGCGTTCCCAGGGCAACGGCGAGGTTAATGCAGGCCAGCTCTGGCTGCGCTGGATCAGGCGATGGGCCTGATGTTCTCCATTTCCACCTGAGCTTCCTCTTGCCTAATTGACTGCATCATCCAGTTAATGAGTCCGCCAGTGAAGCCACGGCCATTATCAGAGAGGGGGGAGAGAGACCCCCCCAAGCCACCTCCAGTCCCGCAGCAGGGGAGCTGCAGCACTAATGAGGATTCGTCGGAAAGTGATTCCTGATAAAAGTGTTTGCCAAGATTAATTGCTCGATCCAGGCGCACACCAGAGTTCTGCAAGCCCGCCATAAGGCACGGGTTCTTCGGTCGCAGCTTCTGGACTCACATCTATCATCAGCTGAGGAAGCCTTCCCTAACAGTACAACCGTAGATTTGGTGGAATGATGGAGCAGCTGAGAGGAGCAAAGCCAGGTACATTTTGCCTCAGTCTGAACCGGATTTATCTAGGAAGATCTCGCCCTTTCTGTCTGGACAGGGATAACATCGCTAACCTCCCCTCTCTCTTCTAGCTTCGACAGACTGCTGGGATGCCACAGACCACTAACACTGAAGTCAGCGTAAATGGAATTTTTGCGTCGTGGTCACATGTTTGCGATGTCCGGTAAAGATGCAACGCTCCAGCAAAGAGTGATGTGTAGTTCTGCATGCAAGGGTCCATTGTCTGTAAAACGAAAGCTTACTGGTGCAAATCCAGTGGCAAGCAGAGTGATGCCACCGTTGGACCCTTCAGCAAGGCCCTTAGCCCCAATTGCTTAAAAGCACTGTGCTGTGACCCCCCCCAGCTTGCTCTCACCTGCACGTGTATTGGTGTGTTTCATAAGGAGCAAAATGGGGTGGGCGGAGACCCCAGTATAACCACAGAAATGAGTAAAGCTTCACTATTATATTTGGAATAGCGATAGGCAAACTGTCCTTTACTGATGTTTGAAAGGGCCTGCCAGGCCTGGTACGGACAGGACCTGTGGAATCGGGTCTCTGGGCACGGCCCATATACAGGCCGCTTGGATTACATGGCAGCTGTACTCCTTAGTCAGGAAAATGACACCAGGAAAAGGAGCCCCAGCTGGAAGCAGGAATACAATTATAGCCCACTTTTGGGCGGACTGACTGGCATACAGATGATGCCCAAACGTGTACCAGGATGGTACTGTCCGGCACCTGCAGCACATTCCCAGTACCAGCTGCTGAGACAAACGACATTTTCCTTCAAACCACTGGTTTCCCTTCCAGGTCCTTCTCCACAGGATGTTGCGGACAGATCCTTGGCTATTCCTGAATGCGACAGATCGAAGGGCGGTTCAATCCGTCGGTTCCGGACCGTCTGACTCAGTCACCCATATTATGGCAGAGACAGAGTCTCTGTCCAGGGGCTGCCCCTTGACCCAGTTCTGTCATATGGCTTCAGTCACAGGAGAAGGAACATAAACAATAAAGCAGAAACTATATCAACAGTGACAGCCAAGGAAATCTGTACCACAACCTGCTTTAGGCAGCAGAGGCTCTATTCTGTCTCAGTGAAGGTTTTCAAAAGGCCCTAAGATAAATGAGAACACGCTGAGGGCAGGCAGAAAACAACGGACAAAATAAAGACTCTTGAACTCGCCGTTTTCCCATCCAAAAACCTCCACATGGCGAGCAGATCTGTATATTACTCATCTGCTTACTATTCTGCCCGTCCTTTAGGAAAGTCCTTAGAAAGTGAACTCCTGGCCATAATCTGCTATCCTAAACCACAGGAAAGTCCATAGACAGGGGCCCTAAACCCCAAACGATTCCATACACACAGCAGGATAAGAAGGGGAACCTAGGAGCTAATCAAGACACCCTGGTTAAATTAAGGCAAATAAACTATCCACTAATTACAATTAACGCTTAAGTTGGATTCATTCTTGGTCTGCGCCAGCCTGACACTTTGGAAACGTGTCAGAAATGTTGTGGTACGACGCACGGGTAGCGGTGCCAGTAGGATGGGGTGGGGAAATCAGCCAATCGCAGGCATCCCAGCATTTCCAGCGGCAGGTGTGCCACCTTGGTTCTGAGACTCCCTGTCCTCCTCCTGGCAGAGGCATGGGCAATTTGTTTAGGCAAAAAGCCCCGTGTACCAAGCATGGAAGACGGCACGGAGATCCTGATGCTGAAGCTGAGCCAGAGCCTGACGGCAGGACACGACTTATGTTCCGTGGGGCGTCGTTCTCCATTTTAATGCAGAGCGCTCTGCCCGAGGATGGGGGGAGGGGGAACGAGGACAGCAAAGTACACCCAGGAGATCCTCTTTGCACGTTTCAAGTCACACCTTGTGCCCTCTGCATTTAACCCAATAAATAAGGACTCTACCATCCGGCAGCACCCAATTGCTGATGCCTCTCTGTAGGCCGCTGGGCTCATAGGGCTGGCAAGGTCAAACTCATCTTGATTACTTCTCAGGAGCTAATTTCACTACTCAGTTCAAGAAAACACATACAGCCCTTCTTCTCGTGGCAAAGAACAACCGGATTAATTCAACCGCATTTGGTTTCCATAGTGAATCTTTCAAACGATAAGGTTAATGTGTGGATATTCTTGGAAACGAGCCTTCAAAAAAAATCACATTTTTTAAAGGTTTAATTCCATTGTTTTTTTTTTTTTTTTTGCTTTTTCCTCGGAACACCATATTTTATGGGCATTTGAACATGTTTGGCCACGGAGCAAATATTCTGTTTCTTTGAATTTTATTTGAATTTATTTATGCTTGTGAGTCACATTGACAAATATTAAAGCAAAAGGCCAATCACAGAGAAGGCCTTTTATAGGTTTCCTGGCTGTGTGTCATTGAAAATCAATACTTCCTATTGGATACTAAACTGCAACCCTGTACAGGATAAGAGGGATGGATGGAAGGAAGGATGGATATTTCTACTGAAGCAATTCATGTTAATAATGTCACTGAAAGGTGACACAGCAGGATTGAGCCAAGACTCAAATCGACAATTTCTGGGACCAGGTTCCAAGTCGTTGATGCACCAACCAATACTGTCCTGGGATGACGCATTTAAGCCTTGACCCAAATGCAAGGGACAAGGACACTCGAGTTGGGAGGGAATAACTTGGGGGGACAGTGCTGTCATGGGAAACTATGGTGGGGGGGGGGTTATCAAGGGAAAGAGAAAATCCTCTTAGGCATATACTTAAAAAAAATAGCCTTGTACAACCCCGGTAGTATGCAATATCAGACTGCGTTACTGCTAAGAGAAGCCTGATGGGCAGTAAGTAGACTATCACTACTGTTCTGGATTCTCAAACAGTCTTCATGGAATTGTTGTTATGTGTTCGACAATAAACTGCTTCCCACAGGCCATCACTGCATCCCTTACACCCAGCACCTCCCCCCCACCCCCGACAGCTAATCTAGTACACTAACACCCATATCTACTGGTAGAAAAGATGGGCCTGTTCAATCATGCCAACTCAGCGCTAACCACGTCGTAAAATGATTACAGTTATTTTCATAACGAAACTCTTTAGCTTCCAAAAAAAGGGGAAGCCAGTTTCACAAGCACAGCCATGTCATTAACGCGAGTCGGCAGCCAATTACGGAGGTTGTGTTAAACAAGAAAAACGCTCATTTTCCAGCGGAGTGCCCCCTTTTGATAGCTTTCCATCAGAAATCTGTCTCACTTTCACTGTTTAGACATGACATTCCCAGACTCTCTGACAGGACACAGCACCTACCTGGACACAAAGTCAATGCAGTCACTGCGTCGATGTGCCAATACAGCTAACAGGTGGCTAACGGGACAGCTAACGAATGGTATAACAGAACAGTGAAAGGTTCAGCTCAGGGCATGGATAGTGGGACAGCAATCAGAATAGCAACAGTGCAGCTATAGGCATGGCTAATCAGACGCCCAGCTAACAGGATGGCTAACAGAACAGTGAAAGGTACATGGATAGCGGTACAGCTATCGGAATAGCAACAGAAAGGCTAAGGGCATGGCTAATCAGACGTCCAGCTAACCAGATGGCTAACAATGGCTAAGGGCAATGGCTAATCAGACACCCAGCTAATAGGACAGCTAATAGAATGGCTAAAGACATGGCTAATCAGACGTCCAGCTAACAGGACGGCTAACAGAATAGCTAAGGGCATGGCTAATCAGACGCCCAGCTAAAAAGACGGCTAACAGAACAGCTAAGGGCATGGCTAATCAGACGCCCAGCTAAAAAGACGGCTAACAGAACAGCTAAGGGCATGGCTAATCAGACACCCAGCTGAAAGGATGGCTAACAGAACAGCTAAGGACATGGCTAATCAGATGTCCAGCTAACAGGACGGCTAACAGAATAGCTAAGGGCATGGCTAATCAGACGTCCAGCTAACAGGACGGCTAACAGAACAGCTAAGGGCATGGCTAATCAGACACCCAGCTGAAAGGACGGCTAACAGAACAGCTAAGGGCATGGCTAATCAGACGTCCAGCTAACAGGACGGCTAACAGAACAGTTAAAAATATAGCTAAGGCTGGCTAACTTCACATGTAGGAAGATGAGCAAGGAAAGGTGTCAGCCTCATAACGATTTCAGCCAAGTTCCCACATGACTCATCCAACCAGGACCCACACAGCAACACACACCTAAACACCCACATACACACCTATAACACGCCCATTAATCACCTATACAAATGATCACACATATAAGGCACAGGAAACCCACCACACACACACACACAAAGACAAAGACAATCCCTATCCACATAGAGAACCACCATGACCACACAAAATCTCCAACGTAATCCATGTTTACAGCTAACACAAAAACTAGTTATTCCTCCTTTATATGAAATATCAAACCCCAGAACTGATTAACATATCCTTTGTTCCTGTTACTTTCACCAAAGGTCTGAAATTTAACAAAATATATACTAAGCAACTATCTTTGCAAAATTTATTATAATGATTTATCAGACCACGCATTTTAAGTACAACACTTGTAACACAAAACGCCACATTCGTGTTGATGAAACTTAGAACACAACAAAAATATTGTTACACTGACAGTTAGTCTATTTCATTTATACTTTATCAAATGATATACATCTAGATTTTTGATATTTTCCTTGAAGGAACTTTTTTTTTTATTCTTCGTAGAAGATATTATGTAACTGCTGCCTCAGGGGTGGGGCCGTTTCCTCTGTGGTCCACCTAAAGTATGGTCATGGCGTGGTCAAGAGCTGGTATCTGACATGCTCAACAACCAACTACGGACAGAGTCAATGGCCCACCCCCTCTAACTGCCAGCCTATCACAGGCTGCGTCTAAAAAAATAATAAAAAAAAATAACACTGCATCATATCTACGGACAGACAGGAAAATGTGTCAGCGATACAGAATCCGCAATCCGGATTATCTGCAGACGTTTAGGCCTAAAAATTCATCTGTTCTTTGTATGGCTGACAGGTCAGTTCTCCTCCACCTGATTAAAAATCCAACCATGGCTTCTTTAGATACCATTTATTAAAAATTATCATAAGTAAGGATTGAGAATGTACTAGAGTAGGTAATCTGACTGCAGAGTGTCCAAAGGGGAGGTAGAAATAGAGATTTTGACCCTGAGATGCAAAGCTGGGGTTTGAAGAGTCAAAGACCACGAGACCCGGTAGAGGGAACTCCCAGCCAGGCAGATTCTTCCTCTAAATCTCTCTTCCGTTCTCTCCCTTGTTCACTCTGTGAGCCCACATCCCACGTCAAAGCTTCACCGCTTCTGCTCCGCAGAAACTGTGCCGGGCCTTTTTAACTGTACTTGTTTCACCAGGTGAATTTTAAAATCCGAAGAGCGAGCGTTGGTTCGATGTGCCGCCCGAAATGCGGATTCCATTCCACCTCATTCCGTCTTGGTTCCCATCCACGCACGTTCGGTGCAGCCATTTTCACGAGGCTACAAAGGCCGCTATTAGGCAGAAGTTAAAGCCACACGCTGGCATTTCCCCTCTTCGCTGCGTGACAGAGTTAAAAATGAAAGCTTTGAAAGGAGACCTCTGGGGTGTATTTACATTCTAACAATGAGGTGGACTTCCTCAGTCCGTGAGGTACTCAGGCCATGAGAGGGACAGCGGCAGGCCAGACAAACAGCAACCCATTCAGAGAGAAGAGCCACAGCACCACAGTTCGGACTAACAGCAAAACAAGGAAGGGTTGGTTGAACAGACTCACCACTGTACCCTATTAAACCTAAAGGATCTCTGGAAATAACCCAAAAAAAAAAAATGCTTTCTGGTCAAGTATTCTCATGTGTCTAACATGTAAGAGCTTAACATGGACCACCTCGTGCTGTGTCTGCTCAGAATATCCACAATCTTCATTCTCACATCCACTTCTGGCAAATTTTGCGCAATAGACCATTTAAAAAATGAGTTTCCTCCCAACAAATCAGGAAGAGATTTTTATGGTAGAGCAGACCCTTTCGGTTTTTTTTATACTCTCGGGAATTTGGTATGTGAGAACTCCGCCGTTTGCAGCAGTTCGGACAAGGTCTGAGGAAGCAAACCCACAATGACAAGCCTGTCCACCGCTCAGCCGCAATTTCAAATGTGGGCGCAGGGTGGATCCAGGATCCACCTACACGTCGCCTTACATGCAAAACTCAACGATCAAAAAAAAAAAAAAAAAAAAAACAACCACGACTACGACTACATAGCGATTGGTGTTATGTTTTTTTTTCTCGCTTGGGGAATCCTGCAGCTATCTGGACAGTGGCTGCTGTCTGTGCTGCCTGGCCGCCCGCCAGCTGCGTGACCCGGCAGCTGCTGCACCCTCAGCCCGGGGATTTCGTCAAAGCATTTGGAGTTGAATCCACACGGGCAAAGTCATTGCGGGGAAAGTCAGACCCCCCTCCCCTCCCTACCACCATGAAACTAACAGCTATAGTGCATACAAAGCCACCCACGGGGGGTAACAGGGACATAATAGGTTCAAAGGGCCATAAGGAATTTCTGGACAGCGACCCCCCCCCCGGAAACCGGGTGCCGAAACGGGTCTATGGTGCGCATTAAACCACCACCGTACGCGTTTTAACAAGTCAGGAAACGTGTGCCTGGTGTGACCGGTTTAGGGAATATACTGGAAAGGCTGGGAATGCCAAAGACGTGGAGAAATCCCCCCCTATATTCCGAGACCCGAAGCGAGGATCTAAGCGTGCCTCTCCCGGGGTAGGAGCGGGGTTAGAGAGCCGCTAAATGCCCAATACATCCGGTCAGTTACAACTGACACCCATAGGCACGAAAAGAGGGTTTTAAATAATACAGCGGTCGATCGAAAGTTAAGCAGCCGAGCATCACAGACAGTGCCGCTATTCGGCCGCTTATTCCCCCTGCTAGCTGCGCAGGCGAGCTGCCCGTATCGGTGCCCCGCTCACCTCTCACTTTCCCCGCACTTTCACTTTACCTGTAGGACGTCTGCTTCCGAAACACCAGACCCTTCAGCTTCTCCTCCACGGACTCGTCCGTGTCGTTAAAGCCTCCCGGAGTGTCCCCGCCGGCCATGGCTTCGTCCCTGCCGCGGTTCCGCTCGCTCGTCTCCCCGCCAGTGGCCCCTAGCGAGGCGGCTCTATTCCCATACGCCTGGGAGCCCCTCTCTTCCTGTGAAGGGCAAGGCTTGGCCAGGGGGTCCATGCTTTAGCAGTGGACCCCCTTCCTCCTGTGTGCCCCTTGCTTTCCCTCCCCAAGAAGCGGCAGCGACGGTGAAGCTGCTGCCGGCGGGGGACGGTAGCGGCGCGCCCGGGGCTGCTCTCGCCGGCCGCGCCGCACGGTCACATGCACAGCAGACCTGCCGGACAGACGGAGGCGGCCGACTGGAAACGGTAGCATAAGCCGTCGCGATGGTGGCGAGCCACAGCCGCGGCAACAGGAGCATCCATCTCCGGCGCTGCCGTTACAAGGGCATTGTGGGATACTCCTACCGCGAGCGCAGCATCGGCGTGGATACAGTGGGGCGCGCGGGGCTTCCTGACGCTCTGCGCGCGCACGTACAGCGCTCCACACCGTGACCCAGTGCGGTACTGGCCGCCCCAAAGCTCCGCTACGCCGTCCTCTGCCGAGATTGCTCCGCGGGACTGCTGCGAGCTCTGGACAGGGCTGCCTGCTTCTTCGCGGCGTGCCACGTATATCCGTGCACACCGACGGACCTCCAGAAGCCCAGTGCGTAAGAGTCACGCAGGTTATTAAGCATCGCCCATGGTGCTTAGAAGAGCACAACTGGCTTTCCGACAATTGTTTTCGAGGTTATTCTAAATTGTCGGAATTCTAAAACCGGCATAGTCCACGGATTATTACATGTAATTTGCTCTCGATAATGTCTACCCCGTCTGTTCAACTGGATTGTGCAATATTTGTATTTATGTCAGATCATTCGTTCTGGGCGTGCATCCATTTTTTTTGCCTTCCTCAAGTCAAGTGACACAACCAACCAACAGAAATGCACATAAAGATCCGCCTCACATACCAAATTAGACAATTATGCCCCCAAGTCGAATGGACTCACAGAGACTTCATTCGACCGATGTCATGAGTGCAGATTTCAACTGAAGAAATTTAACGTGTTCTGTGGCAGCGTCTCTGAGTTTCTGTACATAGAGAACCCATTTCTGAAGCGAATTGAAAAGATTCCGAACTTAATCACTGGATTTTAACGCAATGGAAAGAGAGACAAGCCAAAACCTGGTCTCTGGAAGCCGGGAGACATTCCTTGAAATCGACAGAGCTCAGAACAGGCCAGCGAGTGCTGGCTTGTCCTTGTCCCCGTGCATCACAGTTATAAACGATTAAACCCCGTATTTGAATATATCATCAGAGCCTTCAATGACTTACAAGAGCTATACCCCAAACTGTTAAAGCACACATTTATGTCCATTCTCATGATAATGGACGCACAACACACTCAAACATAAAAAATTACATCACCACCAGAGGTGCTTTTACTAAGGAAAAATATTTATTTACTTCTGGAAAAAAGAGGGAGGAAAAAAAACAATATAGCAAAGCAGAAGCCAGTGACAATTATATAGCAACAGGAGGCTTCTGAGGAACCACAAGTAACTGCGTGCGGTCCCCAGACTTCAAACGCAGTTTGAGCATGCGCACCGCCAGGACAGGGGTCCAAAGGCACCAATTTCCAACGATTTCCATAAGCAAAATAAAATAAAATGCTACATTTACAAAAGAAATAAATAAAGCATTAGGTAGGCAGTGCATGTCAATTCACAGCAGGATGCTTCCGGGGGGGGTTGTTATACAGTTATACACTGTAGAGAGAAACCAGAGTCGACCCCAATTTGTTGCTACTGTTAGCAGGGAGAAATTGAACTTCCCGTGGTGGGTGGGGTAGTTCACCATGCCATCGTAACCCAAAGAGCTGCTAGACCGCTAAAGCAAGGAGATTCAAGGGTCAGCTCGGCGGCACGTTATAACCGCTCGTTAGAGATTCGCGTGGGCTGATTTAGCGAATCACTAGTGGCCATCGCCACAAAATGATGAGCACATTAGCTAACTCACATGCGCACTTAAGAAGCATTCAAAACAAAATAAAGAACAAACATGTGAAGAAATGGCACGTACCACATTTCGCTATCAATTTGGGAATACCAGTTTTTTTTTTCCATCCACATAACAATGAAACAGGCACGATAAAAGCTTTAAGTCCGGAGGGTGAAAAACCAGACCAGAGCCTTTCAGTACTTGTCCGTCATTCGATTGGATATTATAAATGAACCAGATCATCCACATGGTCATGTGACTTTACCGTAAAACTGGCATACATAGCCACAGTCACCATACACCCAAAAAATACTAAGACTGCGCTGGAGGACCAGTGAAAATTAGCATTTTATACTACTCTTCAAAAAAAAAAGCTTTGCACTGGTCCACTTGGGATATTCAATAAGAGATTCAGTGTGTATCAAGTCTGTATATTACTTTGGAGGGCAGGGGTCTTTGGTGTCATCTACAACCCTTGTAGAACAAAAACTAACAGAATTAAACACAGCATGTGGGATTCAAGCCCGCTGACTTTCTGGAAGAGCAGCAGTCCTTCTCTCGTGGATTGGGGCGGCTTCCATCGAAAGCTCCGCAAATCAAAAAGGGCAGAATCTGCCCTCGTCGAGATCGCTCTCCAAGAGTCAGGGTGGAGTCCTCAGTACACCGAGCAGGGTAGATGTTTAGTATAACTACCCTGTGAATTAAAAAGGTTCCCTTCCTCCTCAAAATGGAAGAAGAGTGGAAAAATATTATATGCATATATGCTAAAAACAGAAGAGAACTAAGCAGTTATACAGGCTGCCGTCTAATGTTGGAATGGAATAAAATACACATTAAGAGTAGCTACGCATGTAGAGCGTGATTCAAAGAGAATGTATAAATAAGGTGAGTTGTAAGCATCTGGTACTGCAGTGGGTGTGGTTTGGGGTGGGGGGGGGGCCCAGATGGACCTCAGGATGTCTCATTCACTGTCCTCTCCAGCTGTATGACTTTGGCGCTGCCGTTCTCCCGCCGCTCCAGCGACCTGTGGGCAGATGGACACAGCTCTATTCACACCCCTGAGTACAGGAATCAGCCGGGTACCGCGGTCACCTTCTCATTCTGAGACTTCCCTACCCTCCGAAAGTCTGTCTGCACACCGTCCATAATTATCATAGGCCTCACTTAGGCGCTAGTTATTCATTACACTAACTTTTAAGTCCGCAAAAAAAAAAAAAACATTAAATGCTGCCTCTGGGTAATATGCACCACACAGGGCTGTGCGAAATCAATAATCATGTCTCCTTATCACACAAAGGTCCTTCTTTTTACAGTCGCTCTGCTTGGTCGTGTGGACCAATGGTGTGCACTGGCTCCTCACCTGTGTGGGTGCAGGTCTATGAGGATTGGCTCCTGGCCATGTGTGTCATTGCTGTGGACGAATGGCTCCAGGGGGCGGAGCTCCGCTCTGTGCCTCTCTGCCTCCTCCACCTGCTGCTGTTGCTTCTGCTGGGCCCGCCAGCTCGCCATAATATCCATCTGTCTGTCCCAGTGCTCGGGGTAATCCCCTGCTAGCCCGGAGGGGGCCTCGTCCAGGGCGCTGTGCTCCTCATAGCCCAGCAGGTTTCTGGATTTTACTGTGGATAGAGACGGCGATCCACGTCATCACGCCACCTAGCCATGCTTTCTACCCAGAGCGACATTCACAAAACGCATTCTTTGTCCTGACCACTCCCGATTAGCCCCTGTGTGTCTCACGGCCCACAAAGACCCCGACTGTACGGCACACGCCCAGGGAGGCAGCGCGGCGCTAAACGGGGTCTGCATGGAGTCCTTGCGATCACGGCGACGATAATCGCACAAAATGACAGATAATGACTTTCGAGAGCAAACACTCCAGCGCCCGTCGGTAGTTAATTGCAAGCCTATTCATTTATTTATGAGCTAGAAGCTGTCCTCTTTGCCACCATCGCTAAAGCGATTTCAGGAGAGGGAGGGGGTAGGAGTGCAGGGACAGGGGTGCTGTGATGTATTCATACACGCTCCCATAACTGAATGCTTGCTCAGAAGCTGCCATCCCTCTCACTTATAGGTGGAAATAAATAAGGAAGAAAAGAAAAAGAATGAGTCAGACAGCCTCGCTGCCCCCAACCCAGCCAGGGTTTTGGGGGGGGGGGGGTGTGAGACAGTAGGCCTCAACTCTGTCCTCAGGGGAAGGTGAAGGACAAAAGCACGTCAGAAGCCTGGTTAGGGGTGCTGCGTGACTGTGTCACAGTTTTGCCCCAGATTTTCAGGGGGGGAGGGGTGGGGGATCGGTAGTCAGGACAATGGAGTCCGTCTGCATACCGAAACTGCGTGGTTAGGGGGAATGAGACCGAAAGGTATTGCTTACAGAAGAGGTCCGATTACGGCACAGCAGACAAGTCAGGGTCGCTGCATTTAATGCGCGGCCGCATTCCCGATGGAAACCATGCAAAGCGATTCCACGCCCATTCAAATGCGAGCGCTAACCTCTGAAGGACGCAGTCTCTCCCACGCTCTGACTCAAGGGCTTTAAAACGCTTCATTTGCATAATAAGTAGCTATTGTCTCATTAAAGTGGTTAACACAACACATAGGTGATAATCAATCAATCACTTAGTTGCCACACCGGAAGCGTCTGTCCTGTTGCATGCCATTGCCTGACAGTTTTATAAACAGATGGAGCTCGATTGCCAGCCTATGGTCAGTTTCTCTGAATCCGAGCAGAAATGGGTTCAACCCCCCACCCCCACACACCCCTCAACCGAACCTTCAGGTCTCTCACCTGTGGCTGTGTAGGACTCCTGTATGCTGAGGTCTCTGGACAGGCCCGTGCTGGTAATGGAGGAGCAGGGACCCAGGCCCTGGTAGAAGCTGCCCAGGAAGACGGCAAAACAGAGGCCCAGCACCTGCACCAGACAGGGCGGTGAGACAGCGAAGCCAGATCAGCACTCACTCACCTCAGGACACCTTATCCTTGTGTAACCCGGCAGATGCACACAACACAAGTTCTCGCTCCCTCCCACATACAGGGTTGCCAGCTTTGGTCAGCTGGCTGGCGTGAGATTTTCAATTCGAGACAAGTCTGCACACCAATTTGCATGTATGTAACAGTTTTATTACACTTTAAATAGTCTGTAGGGTTTGCAAACTACTACAATGCTTTTGATTTACCTAATTTAGGTTGATAATGGAATACAGATTCGCTGTAAGATTTCTTGTGTGAATGTGAGAGTCAGAAAGCCTGAGTGTCACACCGTATGCGTGAGATCTGGCAACCCTGCTCACAGAGACACACTAGTGTATTCCACATGCTACACCCAGATGATACAAAGAAATCATATAAAAAGTCTATCTCCCTCTCTTCTCTATGAGGACAGAAAACTATTAAAAAAAACTTGCATGTTTTGCTCCCATTTAAAAAAAAAAAAAAAAGTCACTGAAGAGAGTCGACTTGATTCTTCTTGCTTGCTATATTGGCTCCGCCGTGCGTCTGTCATCTGCCTGGTACTCACCATCAGGCAGGTGGACGTCTGTGTGCCCGTTACCCTGCAGGAGCGGGGGACCTTCCCGGCCACCACAGCCTGGAGGGAGTGCAGCTGCTGCAGCAGAGACCTGGGGGTGGGGGGGGATACTGTCAGAGCAGGAGTCTGCATGTTCAGTCACAGCGCACACGCAGACAGTCACCCAACAGGAATTCCATGCTGTCATTACACGCCGCCTGTCCAAAGATGGCCGCAGTCTGCTGCACACTCTGTTCTCCTCTACGCCGTCCCTCTCGCTCCCTAACAGACACATCACCTACTGATCCACTCCGTGGGCGTATGGCAAAGCCTCCCTACCATCAATCTGCGGACGCCTGACGATTATGTCAGTAGGGTCTAAGTGCAAATCTTTCCATGTGGACGAGCAGGAGGCGGTACGGTTAAGGTTCAGAACCCTGGAAGAGCTGCTGCTGTTCATTTAATAAATTTACCCATAAAGATTAAGATGCACGACTGGTGCAAACAGCAGCAAGAACATTATGTACATTTGCCTGTGCACTTAGGGCCAAACAGACAAGGTGCAAAGACAGTGCACATTGTACTACGTTTACCTGTTTGCACTAACAAAATTTAATGAGTACACATAAAAAATATAATATCCTGAAAACTAAATATTTAGAGATAAGAATAATTAAACTAGAGATGATATATGTGCAATTACTGATAACAGCAGACTTTTAGTGAAGGATTTTTATTTTATTTATTTATTGCTGGGTGCGGGGCTGGTACGTGCAGACGTGATGGGGAGTTGTTCAGCTGCTTCACCGCAAAACGCAACTGACTGACCGCATAAAAGTGTGGATGTCCAGAGTGCGCGTCAGATAAACAAGGAGTTAATTACCAAATACTTCTGTAGGAATAAATAAATTCAATGAAACACTGTTTTAAGTAAAATATTCCTGAGACATGGGGCGCCCATACTTAAGGGCCACTCTCCGGCGGAAGCTAAGAGACGGCGGTTCCCTCGCCACGCGCCCCCACGCCCTTCCGCAGAGCGCGCTCACTCGTATCCTTACGCCTTCTCACTCGCGCTGCCCTCCCACGTCACTCGCGCTGCCCTCGCACCGCATCAGTCACGGCGCCAACGAGGAGACGCAGTCCAGTCACGAATAAACGCGCAAGCGTCTGATTAGATCCAGGTCCGCCCGTGTTTACTCACTTGTTGGTGCACTCAAGAGTCTCCACTTTGCGGCGCAGCTCGCTGTTCTCGTTGGAGCATGTCTCCACCCTGTGGACATGAGCGGAATTGCAGCGTAAACAAAAAAAAAAAAAAAAAAACAGGGCTAACAGATGGTGACACAGCAGCAACTGGCCACAATGAGGAAGCTGTTATTGACTACAATAAGCTTACAACAAACGCAGTGAAATGTATTCCTGCATATTCACATGTGATGTCAACATACTTCTTCTCCAGCGCGTCCATGTACTCCTTCTTCTTGCGTCTGCTTTCCTGGGCAGAGATCTAACGGGGACAATTTCGCAGGTGAAACATTAAGCTATCAGTTCCAGCACAGCGTGTTGTGGGGCTCTGACAGAGCGGGCCCAGTACCGACCTTGTTCTTGATCTTCCTGCGGATCTTCTTGAGGGCTTTCTCCTCAGCTTTGGACAGGGGGAGCTTGGTGGGCACAGGGTAGCCCTCCGCGATCAGGGTCCGCCTCTCCTCCTCCGTTAGCATGAGGGGCCCCGAGCCCTGCAGCTTCTATGAGTGGGGGAGGGGCACACTGTTAAT
>JAODLC010000065.1:24832901-24864410 GCA_026781145.1 Hippopotamyrus pictus | reverse complement strand
ATATGTATAATATATAAATCCTTCAATCCTTTACCTGCTGAGACTTTTCTCTACTTCGGCTGTATCCTCAGGCCTGAATGGGCTATATATCCCACATGCAGTGTTAAACTGCCCCCTGTTGGTACTAATAATCCACAGCCTATGTATTTGTTATATTGACACAGTTCTGTATTTGTTGAGCTACAGGAGCTGGGGACCCATTCACTGGCAACTGCTTCACATCCAGGGGCAGACATTTCAGGTCCAGAAAGTAAAAATCCAAACCAGGATTTTGTTTCCACCAACCAGTTGAGCGCTCTGTGACTGTGACTCTTCATACTCAACTGGTTGATTGAAACAAAATCCTGGTTTGGATTTTTACTTTCTGGACCTGAAATGTCCACCTCTATTCACATCTGGATCCATCGCTGTTGCACCTGTCAGATAGACATGTCAGTAATACTGTGGGGTATAAGAAGATTTTCTGAATATTCTAAAATAAAGTTCATAATCTATTTCCATCGACAGCACCCCCCCTTGCTAGTGAAATTCATTGTGGGGGACAAGTTCCAAAAAGTGCTCCACAGCCCCTAAATTAATGGCCTGACCCTACACTCTGAACCCCAAGCTTCAGCCTCAACTGTGTATATATCAGTGGTGGCTACTGGATTGTACTTGTTGGTCCAACACCTCCCATGGATATTCAACAGATACCTGGCCATTCTTGTGATGCAACAGAAAACAGTATTCATCAGACCAGGCAACCTTCTTCCACCAGTCCGATTGCATCTTTTCTAGTTATTTATTTTGTTTATTGTTAGGCAACATGAAATAACACTAGTTGATTGGCAAAATACAAAGTACAAAGTACAAAGGCTGGTCTTCCAGTGCTAATGAGGCTAATAAATGAAGAAATATGAGAATAGTCTTCTTGTTATTTAATAAAACAGTTTATTTGATTGTACATCCCTATTCATTTTAGGAATATACATTAAAAGAACATCCACAAAATAAACCTTAATATGAAGCTACTTAAAGAACAGCACATATCATTATAATGCTATTACCTATTCTTTCAAAACTGTAACACTTGTGTTTATAGAAAATGATGCTTTACCGCAGCAATTTAGTGCATTGCGGGTTTTTACAATGGGGCTGCACTACACTATATATAATTCTATTCATTTTCTTAATCGCAGTTAATCGCATAAACTGAATGATTAATTACATATTCAATCAAATTATAATTTGTTCAAAATACACTAAGATTATGTTCACCTATAGGAGAAAAAATATATTGTTAGTCAGATTCATTGATACATTACTGAACAAATAAGGCAGCAGCTTGCTTTGTCAAAAAAAATTGTTCAAGTACAAAAACATTAAAGAGGATAACATGGTTTTCCCTGGTAAACAATCTATAGCAGGCTTGACTTTGTATTTTACTATAAGTACTATAAGTACAGACACTCCTCTACTTACAAACTTTCAACTTATAAACTTTCAGACATACGAACGAAGAGGACTGTAAGTTCAAATTGTGCAGCAGCGTAGCATGCATACTCCCAGCATACTAGTTCTTTGTATTTGCGTATACCCTTAAAATGATGTTGAATAACGACTTACGGACATTTTAAGTTACGAACGGCCATTCGGAATGTATCTCATTCGTAAGTAGAGAAGCGTCTGTACTGTTTAAAGGAAAGAAAAGAAAAAGGCTGAGCAAGCTACAGTGAGTTAAATAAGTGGTAGAAGAGACAAGCATGTTTTTGTGCATGTATATTTTTAAATCTTCTTATGAATACCTTTAAGCATGAAATTTGAAGATTCCAATGTGAGTTTTATGTGGTCGCTATTCCCAACAGTGGAGTCAAAAAGATATATTTGTAATGTGTCATGTAATGTGTGATAAAAAGCAAAGAACTTCATTCTGTCATTAAGGGACTTGTTGTTTTCTGATGCATATATTGTCCAAATTGGGGTTCCAGTCTGAAAGATATAGAATTAACTATGGCAATCTCAAAAGCCCAAAAAACCACGGTGGGACCAGATGAGCAATGTGGTACACATGGGTGTAAATTATGGGGGGGGGGGGGGGGGGTGAGAGGATTGTGGCCCCCCCAATAAATCAAAACCAGCTAATACAACCCCCCAATAATCATGTTTCCCACGTAATGGGTGGATGCCTCAACCCCCCAATGTTCCAGCCAAAGTTACGCCCTTGGTGGTACAGACAACTCCATAAATGCATTATCCTGACCCCAGACGGAGCTATACAGTAGGCTGTGCAAGTGCGTTAACATTATTAAAAAATACCACATTATTATCATAGCGCATGACAGACCCAGACATCAAAGCGACAGAAATATATATTTTTTTTGTTTTTGCTCTTTAAAGATCTAAACACAAGCATCAATGTTATGCAAAGGGAGAAATGCAGGGAGGTCTGACACTGGACGGCAAGGCACACGCACGGTGGGTAGTTACAGGATGTCTAGAGACACACAAGGATTGGACAGGATTCACACATGACACAGGCAAAGGCACACACGACAATCGGGAACATAAAAAGTGCTTACAAAAAAGCATACACACAGGGGCTATTTACACGGCTTGTGGAGCATGCTGGGAAATGCTAATGAACCCCATCTCACGGGCGCTACATTATTTTAAAATTAATCGCAAGCATTACCACATTAACAGTAGGTTTTAGAGGTCAAGGAGATGCTATTGTATGACGTTTACTATTTCTCAGAGTCAGAGATTGTAAAATGTCTATGGTGGCTGAATTTTTACTGCTGTAGTCTGGTTTGTTGCAGAGCTGGAGGGAGGAAGTACAGTCGACCTTCCGATTCGATAACACAGCTGCTTCTTTAGGTGGGACCGAAAGAACATAGGACAGATATAAATACCAAAATTAGGGAAAGAGAATAAGGACTGGAAGATGGTGCAGTTGAGGGTGGTCATTAGTTGCTTTTTGTCGATGACTAACGTCTGGAAAGGGATAAGGGCAACGATGGGAAAGTATGCTATGGTAAATGGGCATAGTACAGCAAGCACGTTCTTCAGAGCCTTCTTCTTCTGTGGGGTGTTCTTCTCATTGTCTCCAGGGCCCTTTTTGCACAGGGTGGCAATGATCCCACCAAGACACATTAACATCAGTCCAAAGAGGACTGAGATTCCCACGGTTAGTGGCCATGACAAGGACTGAACACCTTTGAAATAGGACAGAATTGCCAGGGCCAGCGTCAGAAGCCAGACCAGGGCAGAAAACACCAACCGGTATTGAGACGTCCTCAGCTGCAGGTACAAGATAGGCCAACAAACAGCTATATAGCGCTCCACACACATTCCGGTAGCCAGCAGCGGGCAGCCTACGAGATTCACTATTGAGAATGCCTCACTGGCAGAAACAACTTCTTCTTTGAACTTGTGAAACCCAGTGCTGATGTCAAGGGGCAGTAAAGCACAGTAGAGGACATCCAGGATTGACAGATTGAGGCCCAGGACCTGTGAGGAAGATGTGACTATTTTCCCCCCGACCAGAAGCTTTAAGAGGGCAAGGTTGGGGGGAAGACCTGTCACAAGGATGAAGATCTTGAAGAGTGGCCAAAAAAACGAGGCAGTATATGTTTGACATCTGTAATTCATGCGTCCCACATCAAATTCTGTATAATTATAATATTCATAATAATCATAATAGTACGTGGTTGTTTCATTGGAAGCCATCAGGAGACGTAGTTGTATAGAGGACAGGACCTACTCCTTCCTGAACATGCATAAGAAACAAGGGGAAAAAAAAACATTAGAATCCGCAGAATGTCTAGACAAGAGGCACTATGTTTGACTGAGAGCATGACTGAAATCCCATAAGGTGCTGTACCTTTAAGAACACTTATCATTGCATATAATGGGGGACGTGGGGATGATTGCAACATTTTTCACATTTATTTCAGTTTCTCTGAAACGTTTTGTATTGGAAAGACAAAATTTAAATACATTAAACCCATATCTGTCAACTATCCACCCGTACTGTTGTAACATGTGTATATGATAATATACGTACAATTTATACTGGAATAGACAAAGTCAAATGTTGCAACTGTCCCCATAATGGAATGGCTGCAACAGGTTACGGGGGTGATTGCAATATTCATTAAAATGTAATAAAATTGAACATCATTTAGCAATTTCTTTATTTTGCTTTTGCACAGACAGGGTCTTCACTAAGTTAGATTGGCTGTATAAAACAAAGACTAGTAAAAGGAAAAAGCATTTTTAACAAGTAGTAATTATGTTTTGGTTAATTATCGCTATACATTTGAACTACAAATTATTTTTTCATCAAAATCAAGACACTGAAATTCAATAATATTCCTGTGGACTTCTGTGAAGGCTTACTGAACTGAACTGTGTGCGTGTTTAAGTGAATGTTGGAATATGTTCTTAAGTGTGCATCTGGATATGCAGGTAAGTGTATCTGTAAGTGCATGTCATGTATTCCTGTGACTTAATTTAACCTACACCTGTGACCTAATCCTGTGACTTAATTTAACCTATACCTGTGATCTAAACCTGTGACTTAATTTAATCTATACCTGTCACCTATACCTGTGACTTAATTTAACCTATACCTGTGACCTAAACCTGTCACTTAATTTAACCTATACCTCTGACCTAAACCTGTGACTTAATTTAACCTATACATGTGACCTAAACCTGTGATTTAATTTAACCTATACCTGTGACCTAAACCTGTGACTTAATTTTTCAAATGCTGCTGAAATACTTACCTTGAATAATGGCAGACAGAACGCAAGGAATTCCCAGTTCACTCTCCTGTTTCCTGATGTCTGTTTCGGTCTTATATGCCTATATAATATATAATATTTGACTACAGTAAAACCTCAAACGTCTGCTAAACCACATGGCAAAGTGTACAGCTAATGGCAAATGACATGCAGGTGAAATTCTTTGCATCTATGTAAAGCCTTGAAATGCAAAAACACAAATGTGGAAACACACATGGTCATTTTTACAACACAGGTTGAAATTTTGTATATGATAGATACTGCCACTGTTGTGATTTATTATGTTAACGGGATAATATCCTCTTTGACTGAACAACAAAAACTCAGATTCAGATTTCAGAATTTAATTACGGGTGTTGATCATTGTTGGCTCAGAAGTTAGCACTGTTATCTCACCGCTCCAGGGCTGGGGGTCTGGGTCCCACCTCTCTGTAAGGTCATACTGTGTGTGATGTGTCACAAGGGAGACTTGGGATGCATTATTTTATACCAACAGGGATGAATTTGGCCTTCTCGTTTAGGGCAAAATGGAGCAAAAAACACCAATCAAATGCCATGCCTTTGGCTCTTAAGACATTGTGTGCAAACCACATATCTGAAGTCCAGCTGTAAAAATGTGGAACCAATTATGCACTAGATAGTCATTCCTCTGGTGAGAGAGGTTACACAAAACCCAAATGTGATTGGCAACATTGTTTTAGGTCTATTGGTCTGAGGCAGTAATAGAAATGAAATGAAATGACTTGACATGAAATGATGCTTTATTTGGCATTCGCACTAGTATTGGTACAGATACATTGGAATGATTTAGTATTTGCACATCTCATCTGGCTCTCTTTT
Organism: Hippopotamyrus pictus; assembly: GCA_026781145.1. Classification (NCBI taxonomy): domain Eukaryota; kingdom Metazoa; phylum Chordata; class Actinopteri; order Osteoglossiformes; family Mormyridae; genus Hippopotamyrus; species Hippopotamyrus pictus. The sequence goes on along the minus strand of JAODLC010000065.1, from coordinate 24,858,780 downwards.
TTAAGATATACACATATATACTGGTGAGAGTGAAATGTGGGGTCAGAGTGCATGATCAGTCATTTATCCGGCACCCCAGAAGAATTTGGGTAACTTAACATCACACTCAGTGAACCTCCTTAGATCTGCTTTATCAGGACGTGACCTTTCAATAACATATATAACATATTATTTCTATTTATATAACATATTGTTGGAAGAAAAAAGTACTAATGCAGAAAAAAATGAAAATATCCATCTAAATATTTTGACATCTATACTACAAATATCTACAATGTAGCCTTAACATACTACCTAGCTCTTTATGGTTAATCACTGTGATTAGAATGGCTCTTTATATACAAAATCAAACTAAAATTAAATAAAAATGTGAACTCCCTGTAAAGGGTAGATGTTGATACACAGACATTCCATTCATGACTTAATAAAATCATTGCTAAAATTAAAAACAATATCTTGAATAATTTCATTTCTATACCATCATTAACAATGTGGACTAAAATATGGCCCAGAAAACTGGTGCACTACTGAAAAACACATATTTAGTTGATGTGACATACATCTATATATGACTTCATCAATCAAGAACAGAGATTGTGACTCCTCTCCACTCCACCTGTGTCCACAGTATTGAATGGTCCATACAGCAGTATACTGCCCTCTGTTGGTACTATTAACATAACATCAGACACAGAGCACATAGAGGGCAGCTTGATGTTTCCTCCCAGTCCTTGTATGTCCATGACTTTTACTGCAAGTCCTTCAGTGGGATTATAAACACAGCAGCAAGACCCACACAGGACCGTTCAATAGTACCAAGGCATGTCTGTGCTCACCTGACTGTGTTTTGAATCTATCAAATCAACATCAGCAACAAACTGAGAGTAACCTTGAAAAAGTATTTATTTGCATGTTAAAATTATGTACATTTCTACTTTTAAACACATATCAAGTGCAAAGATAACAATGGGAGAGCTTATTTCTATTGGTCCATTTCTGATCTCTCAAGGTCCATCTCATGTTTGAATGATAGCATGGCTGCTTATCTGTGTTGGTACCTCATAAAGTGCAAAGGGTATAAATCCGGATCATTAGCAGCTGTAGCACAACACCAAACGAGCGCTGATGCTTGAAAACAGCAATAAAAAAATATTCAGTTGAGCAATCAATTCCCTGGCCTTCGTAAAGTAAATTCCTATTTACATTCTAAAAGACCCTGGAAGTCTGGACCTCACGTTTACTTTTTCTGATATGATTGTTTGAAAATCACATCTTTATCTGTGATGTCGTCCCATCCTTGAGAAGCCCAAGGCATTCTGACACCATGATGCATAGATGTGGTTGCCCAGACCTCACGCAATGTCCCAGCGCTGTGCAACAGAAAGTAATCCTGCGCAGTAGCTCAATATTGCAACCAGCCAATCACAGCTACTGCTCATGCTACTGTGATGTGATGTCACTTCCTGCCACCACAAGGCAATATAAAGGTTTGGGGATACTGGTGGCTCAAAAGCAAATGGACGAACAATACAAAATATGGTAGCTATTCTCTGAAATTGGTTCTAAGTGCATATTACAAAGGTTTGGGGGGAGGGGTATTGCTATCTTGTCTCAAATTCAGTGCATTTTTCAGCATAATGTGTGTTTTACATGCCCTGCAGTAATGGCTTATGTGGATGAAAAAAGAGGCAGATGAAGAGAGAGATACAGGGAAAGCACTAGAGAAAGAAATTGTGGAGATAGGGTTAGACGCTGGCTGCTATGGTCTTGGTCCTGCATGGGTACTGTCACAGTAGGCAGGGTTGATCTGCATTGAAGGGACGGCTTCTGTGTTCTGTGAGGGAAGGTGCAGGTAGACAGGGGCAACTGGAGTGGGCACCCTCTGTAGCACCACGGGGGGGTACATTTGGCAGTCTGTGGGGTGCAGGCCTGGGACAGGGGGCTTTAGCAGGCTCTCCTGGCTCCTGTCATGAATACAAAAACATGCATTTATTAGAGGAAGGATTCAATTTTCAACTCCTCCATTACTTGACCCATAATTCAGCTCCAGCTGCAGCCTTGTGATGACTATTTTGTCGGAGACGCCTACGCCTGACTATCTGAAAGACACTCGTCCATTTTCGCTGAACTCTACCCATTTCCCTTTCATCACAGATGCTGTCAGGAGGATGGCGCTCCCACCTCTGATAGCCCTGGTTCTCAAAGCCACTTTGCCCCCCCAGGTACAGGGGGTTGCCGGACGGGGGCTGGTAGGACAGGTGAAAGATCTTGGGAGGGGGGAATGCATCCCAGTCACCCTCCTCCCGCTCCAACCAGCAGTCACTCCTCTGTGACGATGGCCGCTTCCTCACCTTCCGTTTTCTGAGAATAAGGGAGCCTTCATTCATACACGTCAGAGTCACATATCAATACACCTACAACAAGTGGACCAAGAGTTAGAAATGCACCCAAGCATCTGCTGTGGCAGTCAAATGAATTACAAATAATTCATCCAGGGAAACGGTGCAATTTATGTCAGTTCAGTGGGATTTGAACCCACAACCTTCACAGTGTGATCATAGTTCACTACCTGTTGAGCTGCAGGAACTACTAGCATGACATATACACTGGACATGAGTCTAGATCCACCGCTGTTGCACCTCAGGCAAATCCACAAAATGCCCAGTTGAACTGGCCCAGTTGGGCCATTGTCCTGTGATGTCACCCGGATATTTTGAACTCCGCCACATGTGACCCACTCTGGGTTTGCTTTTTGCTTCACCTCGCAGTCTGTTCGCCGCAGCTTCAGATCAATCCAATCTCTTACAAACACTCCTTCTAATTCCCCAGGCTCCCATTGCACCTCTGTCACTTTAAATGGGGGGGGGGGGTGATTGCTACCAAAGGGATTTACATATTTTTCCCACATATTTTGTGTGACTTGCTAACCAGGCCTCCCCTTATCTCGCTAGCACACCACTTTATCAGCCAACCTGATTTATAAAGACATTCAGATCATATATTTAACCTTATACCCATTATAAACCTTGTTTATACAAATCACGGATTTGCCTGGATTGGCAACGCTGATCTGCAGAGTGTTTCTGGTCGTCGGTAAAATGTGTCACATGGTTACGTCACGGGTTATTTGCACGCAGGTTGTTAGTTCTGAGATTCACAAAAACCAAAAGCCATGTATAGGTTAGAAGGTTATGCATGCATTTGCATGTATGGCTTTGTGATGTTTATGCAGGAGAGGCATCATTTACATACATTTTTCATTTTTCATTCATTCTTCCTGCAACCCTGTACTGAATACAGTTGGAAGATGGATGAATTTGATGGTTTAAATAAACAAAAAGTATGTTTCTTTCCTTTTACTGTAATAATTATAATAAAGCTAAAAATAATCCCAGAAAAGATAATCTCATACTTATCAAACTATCCAGTTTAGAGCTGATTAAATCCACCCCATTAAATTCTTTACATGCTTACTATTATTATATTCCATCATTTTCTTTAAACTGGTATAAAACTGAAAACAAATCCAAATCCAAATCATTTTGCAAAGCTTGTATGTTTCAGTTATTTCACAGCTGGCTGTTCTCCTGTTGCGGAAGTTGCAGAAGAGTAGGGCATAGAGCTTTGGATCTGAACCAATAGTTCTTTTACCCTGCAAGTCCAGGTACCTGGCTTCCGGGGTACCTACACCCAGATCAAAGCCCTGTTTTGATTGGTTGCTCAGTGTTACAGCTGAATGACGAGCTGTATCAGTAATGTTACATTTTTCTGATTGTTGTCTCAGCCCTGACAGCTAATTTTTTTGAGCACTTGCAATCAGGAGTCCAAACGCTTAGAATCATGCCTACTTGTGCTGCCACCTCACTACTACCCTTGCCTAAATTTGCTCTTTCATACCTGCACTGATGCCCTGCACCCACCTCTGCCAGTTTCTTTCCAGCACCTGCTGTTAAGTACACCCATCCCCATCCCCCCCCCCCAGTGACGCACCTGGACCTGCCATCTCGTCGTCGCTCCCTCTTCCTGCCCAGGTGCTCCTGAACGCAACAGATGATGAAGGAGGCAGACATGGAGAGGATGATGATGCCGCTGACCACGGACACCAAGACGGCCACCTGCAGGCCCCTATCCTCGGGCTTGGGGAGGGCTGATCGACGGGCGACGAAATTGAAGGGGGCAGAAAAGGTCGGCGGGGGGGCGGGGGAGAGTATGAAAGTAAAAGTACTCAGTAAGCTAGTAGGTTTTCCATATAAAACAACCTCCAGACTTAAACTTTCAGTTAAATGATGCAATAGAAAATGCACAGAGTCCTAATCTATGAAGTATCTACTGAAGCTGACCAGAAACTACTAATTACTGTCTAAATTCAGCTGGACCTAAAACAACTAAAACTAATATATGGAAGACAATTCGATAATAATTTAATATACAGGTCTGCTTACTGGGGGGGTGACACGTGTCCCTAACCCTCTCCCCAGGTCCTATTTTTAGGGGTTTAGTAATCTGGGAACAAGGCATTTAACATACCAGTCCAGTGGAAGACATTTTATGATCGGGGGTAACACTGTCCATGGACTGAGGCAAGGGGATCCATAAAGGGGGTGGGGGGGGGGTGTAGAATGATTCCACTCAGGGGCCCTAAAAAAATTTGGAACATAATTGGATTGGTTTGGGTTGGGGGCCCAGTGTGATAGGCCTTCATGGGGTCCAAATCCCCAGGTCTGAGGAGTCAGTATGTCGTTAATTGGACTCTGATATCAGGCGTTCAAACATGTACCACTCTGTAGCTTCTCACCTTCACAGACTGGGAGGTAGTTGCTCCACTGGGGCACGCCGTCCTGAAGAACACAGGTGACCTTCTCGCTGCCTACCAGCTGGAAGCCTTCTCGGCACCAGAACGCCAGCACGGACCCCAGGGACGACCCCGTGCCCGTCTCCACGTAGAAGGAGCCCCGGCGGGGAGGCAGCAGTGAGACGCAGCCCAGGCCTGCGGACGCAAATGCGGCAGAGAGGAGTCGCACTCTCTCTTCATGAGCATATGCGGTGTGATGACTGTCGCTTTAAACATGAGGTGTCTTTTTTTCCCCTCTCCCTCTGTTTTTTTGCATAGCCACATGTTCGCGTTTTTGCGCATTGCTTCTCTTGCAAACATTGAAATGAAAGCGTTGTGGTGATGTCAGGCTCATGGGGGTTTTACTTGCACAAAAAATGTCACAAATCAGATTGCAGCGAAGGTGGAGTCAAGCAACTAGAGGGGGCGGAACCAACGATCAGATTTCTTGGTCCCGCCTCCTCTAGTTGCTTAGACCCTCCTCGTCTACAATCTCATTCGTTATCTCTCTGAACCAATCATTTTTCCTTCTGCACGCAGAACATTTTTGTGTAAGTAAAACTCCCATGAGCTGATGTCATTCCTCTTCATCCTTATCCATTTTCTTTCCTTTGCCTCTTGCACCCTTATCCCCAATGATTCCTCTTCACCAAAAGATCTCTTATATCACGCGGTCCTGCCCTATTCCGCCATACAGACCTGCCTCATACAGCATCTCTCTCCCTGTCAGTGGGGCCCATCAGCATCCCAGCTTCCAGCGGGTGGCTCTCACAGGTACCTCATAGCCTCCTCTCTAATCTGGCCTGGCTGGAAAAATTACATCATCTAGTGTCTGGTTCTTCCTTGACAGGCAGCTCAGGACTACAGCCGTCTATGCAGCCGAGTATTTACGGAAGCGATTCTGTTCCGGGGTGCTTGTACGGAAAAAGGTGTCCTACAAGAGCAGACCACTGCAGATAGCCGGACATCTAACCCTTAGGTCACAAATCCAATTCCTTAACCATTTAGCTTCCTAGCTCCGCTAATTTCTCCCAGTCTAACTTTTATCAGATTTATAAGTTAGTTGTAAAGTCCACAATGACTAACTGAACACTGATTGCACTGTGTTGACACAATTATCCTTAAGCCAGGACACTGGGGCTCTGCAGCCCATCTGTCTTCCCCATGTGGGACACCAAAATTTATGCTGCATACTCTGGAGAGAAGCATACACACTTGCACTGTACAAGGGCAGCTCGCAAAAATCTGGGGTTTAGAAGTTGAAAAAGTCCCCGTTTTCGCCCTTGTCCATTCTTCACACTCAGAAAATAAGTAAAATATCTGCTATGTGAGCTGTGCTGGATAAAAGTATCAGGCAAGCAAAAAAAAACACGTAAATTCCTTTTGTATCACCCATGCGAACATTTTCACGTTCTTTTGCAGGGTGGAAATTCTGCTTGGGGTTATTTTACGCTCTTTAGAATACAAAACTGGCAATGAACTTAAATTGCAGGAAGATGACAACTGAACACCTGTTTCTTACTTCTCTTGTTCCCTCTCTCACTCACACTCTCTCTCTTTCTCCCATTCCAAGTGTTCAGAAGACAGTGTGATTTAATACAGATTAGGCCATCAGTTGCAGATTTATCCCCCTGAAAGCCTCAGCTGAAGACTGTAGAGAAAGGCAGTGAAATTAAAGGACAGAAGTTCCAGCACTCCGCTCTACATGGCCTTGCTTTTCTGCTACACCCTGTAGGCAGAGGTACTCTGCTGGCTGGTATTGTGTTGGCAGCAGGTGACATGATCACATCGTGCCCCGTGGTCCCTCAAGCCGGCTGGATGCTGCCTCAGCAAAAGCAATAAGCATATTGCCTGACAAGCAGGACACACAAAGGGCATGACAGGAGGTCCCATTCATTTATGGAACATATTGCAGAATACAAAACAGCCAATGTTCATTAAAGGGGCAGCCCTGTCTGCTGGGTCTTTCACTGTGCATCTGCTGCTGGCTCGATTGCTTTGGTCTTGCACACCGCTCCTGCTCTCTCACATCACACCAGGGTAGATGCAGGTTAACAGACGCCGCTGTTCACCTGCTTACAAAGTGTCATGACTGCAGCCAAAGCTCATGAGCTCACACAGCACATGGCGTGGTCTTCTGGAGGTAACTCTGTGACGTTAATGGCTGAGTAATCAGCTTACTGGTCCGCTTGTTCAGCCTGGAGCAAGGAGGCAGCGTGAACCTCAAATAAGAAAATAAAAACTCTGTAGTGTGAACCTCAAACCAGAGCACTGTACAGTCGCTCCTCTACTTATGAACGTTCAACTTACGAACTTTCAGACATACGAACGAAGAGTACTGTAACTCCAAATTCTGTTTGTTGGGGTCCCGTTTCCTGTCCGCAACATCAATTTTTTTTTCTGCGTGCCAGCTAGTATGACTTCTGGCCGCTACTCCTGCCGCACAGCAGCATAGCGTGCTTACTCCCAGCATCCTAGTTCTTAGTACTTGCGTATATCCTTAAAATGATGTTGAATAATGTCTTACAAACATTTCAAGTTGCGAATGGCCATTCGGAACGTGTCTCATTCGTAAGTAGAGGAGCGTCTGTAGTTCCATCCTTCCGTTAATCCATCCATCCATTTTTCAATCACTAATTCCATGCAGGGTGCTCCCATCCCTGACAGCATAGGACACAAGGCTGGGGAACACCCTGGATGGGATGCAAATCCATTGCAGGGCACAAAATTTCACAGAATAACAAGAGATAACGATACTCTGATGGGTACAGTGCTATTAATTACTGTATTCAATCCAGACTCTGTACATCAGTGTGCAGTCAAGTGATCCTTTTAACACATCACACTGACCACAGGACCTACACACACACACTATCAGTCAAAAGATTTTCCACAACACAGGATTTTACCACTTTTCCATTTATTTCATACACTGCATATTTTCTATTCTTGTTAAGCATTCGAAATTTGAGCGAACATCTATAAATGAAAATTTAAGTCAAATAAAACAAGTTTCCTTTATAACATGGAAAGCGTATGTAACAATGCATGTCTGACATCCTATTAATTGGTCGTGTGGTGATGGCAGATTCTAGGCTGTCCTTTAACTTTAAATGCACTAGTGAACTGTTTAATCCCATGAAACAGAGCAGTGTTTAATGTCCCCTGTAGAAAGAAAGCCCCATATTTTCACTGCTGTTTTAACTGCTAGAGGAGGTTACTTTGATTAATCAAGATATGACATTTTCTTGCTAATAAAGGTATTCAAATGGCGAATATACCATAATTTTATTGTTAGTAAAGAATATTAAGTGTATTTTTAGTAAATGTTAAGTGAGCAACACGCAAATGTAGAAAATCTCAGTGTGTGCAAAAATTTTTGACTGATAGTGTAATTGCACAAGTAACAATTGGCACCATCGGTTCAGGACTACAGACTTTATTGTGAGACTAAGACGTAGCTGAAGCCAAGACTGACCCACTGATGAGAATGTTCATAATGCAGCAAAGTGTTCATTGTTTGTGTTATGGTACCAGAAGTGGGTCAAGTCAAACTTGTCTCTGAGAGGGTTAGGGTCACAATGGAGAACAGTAATCCGCAAGCAAAAAGGGAAATCCAGGAACACTATATGGGATATGGGATTGAAAGGGTCCTAATTATTTATTATTGTAAAAGATTTATTGGTGAAGAACTGTTAATTTACTGTTAATTTACTGTAAATTTTTTTTCTCTACGTATGTTTGGCATAAGCCAGTCACAACTCCTGGACTAAAGCTATCTACATTCTCCAAAGTTTTGGAGCAAAAATTGGAAAGCACAAAATAAAACAGGAAGGCAAAGTCTTTGACGCATGACTTTGCATTTCTAAAGATTCCTGCATTATCGGCTGGAGCGAGATATTGATATCAGAGTGTGTTGTCCACTGCTCTCCCCGAGGTAGAATTACAGTACAACCTGCCTTTGTAGAAGGAAGACACATCTGACACTGGAATATTACAGATGGGTGTCAGGAAGTCTCAGAACTGAAATGGGAAAAGGCTTTTTCTCAAACTATTTGCTAACTGGGCATGTAGACAACTTGCATATCCATGACACAAATGCATAGGGGCTGGTCTGGTCTAGGTCCATATGTAATCGGCTGACTTTAAATAACTACGGATGCATATGCAATAACCAAGCAGTGGAAACTGAGTTATTTTTGAATTCCTTCCAGCTCATTAAATATGGATGCTTTTCTAAAAAAAAAAATCGCTATCCATTTTTCTTAAAAAAAAAAAAAAAAACACTGTCCAGCATCTAGTCTAAGAATGGCATAATATCTAGCACTGGTGCGAATGAGCTTAAGAAAAGGGGACATGTACCCTCTCGGTGTTTATAGTATAAAATGATATGCCTATGACGTAGCCACCCGCCCACCAATAAGACACTGTTAGCATCCAAATGAAACACACGTTCGTGCATTAGCGTGTCTGAGGTTTAAAAGCAGATGGCCGACCGCCTGCCATTCCTCGGGGGTGCCAGACTTTCATTTCAATGTGAGGCCTCCCTACGAATAATTCCGTCTGTGTTTTATTTGATATTCAGTTGACTAATATCGGGGTTTCATTGCTCATATGTGACGACGTCTACGTATCATTATCTGCCTTATATAAACTTATACAAACCCACTTAAATGAATTTAAATAACAGGCTAATTAAGTAATCCTGCTACACACATATATAAACGTATAAATTACAATATATTGATATATTACCGTATATCAATTTCATTCTTATGTATGATTTACCTGGAAACTTCATACAGAAGGGATTAAAGTTGAATGGTTTTATAAATCAATAGTAAAGCTTGCTGTGTCGCGCTAAGGTAGTTGTCCTTGTTTGCCTGGCTCTGGGGCATTAGTTTCCATTAAGATTTCCGCTATTATGAAATAACGGGATGTTTTTAAAAGCCTAAGGCGATTGTGAGTCTTTAGTGCGGGCACGTGAGCGTCCAGTCGCGTACGCAGTGCAAAGCATGTGAGTGTTTGCATGTGTCAGTTTGCGTGATTCACCTACAGTGAGCTTATTCCAATACGAAAAATGATTTTAGCAGATGCATATCCCTATCACCCTGCAAACTCAACTTGTGCTCGCTTCCTGTAACACGGAGTTAAGCGCCAAGTGAGATCCTCACCTGTGTAGTTTGCGATCGCGGTCTCCGTGACGTTTGTCCACTCCTCAGCAGCTGACATAGTGATGGATCTCAGGACGACTGGACTAACCGACGAGCCCCAAGTCACAGTAACCCCCAGTCCCCACACAGTCCACACCAAAGGCCACACCTGGACCATATATCGGGGAACAACTTTAACCGTTGTAGGGCCACGATAGCCGTGCATATTGTCCTTGGGAGTGAGATCAGCCTCTACACTATGTGTATCCTCGGTGGACCCTCACCGCCCCTGGGCAGAGAGGACCAAGACAAAATACAAAGATGAAAAGTGAACTATTTCTTGTGTTTTTTGTCCACAAAATCCCAGCCCCAGTTGTGTTCCTGAATCACTCCGAAAGGAAGCAGTTAAATATTATTTTCATTATTTTCTCTGGCTCCTCGGTGTCCCCGTCTCTACTCCGCAAGCTCCGTTATCCATTAGTCCCACCCTCGCCTTGCAAGTTCTGTGCGCTGCCTCCGCTATAACCGGGGCTGTTGCGACTGAAGGTCTTACGTAAGGCGAGCCGCTGATATAGCGGTAATTTATGCGCTTTTAAAACCTGATCTCTGGCTGCAGTTTTATTCTTTTTGCGTCAGCAGGGTGGCGGGTGTAAGTTAGTGTGGCGATGCATGTGTGTGTTTGGGATTGCTTGCATATCTCACTGCTACTGTGGCAGTGGGTGGAGAGAAATGTGTTTCTTCGGGAATAAATTTGTTTCATTCAACATAGTTCTATGTGTATCTCGTAGGGAACGTTATATTTTATATATAGATGCGTTTTAGGACGTGCCTGGTACGCTCGATGACATCTAGAAAGTGGTATAGTTCAGTTATGTTCGTTTTTTTAGCAATAATGGGTACAGTAAAGGACACGTATGGTAGAAATGAGTTTTGTTCACTTTGAACGCGATTCTTCGTCGCGGGACAGACACTAAGAAGTACGGTTTCAGTGGCACAGCATTAATTTCATAAACGTTATTAGTTATTCGTGTTTCGTTTGGGGAACTATAAAAGCACCATCTCGTGACAAATTATAATAATGCATGGAACATTTTCCAAAATATCTGTAGGTCTGCGTCAACCACATAATATGTTACGTTTCTGTGATTTCTCTATGTTTTTTATGGTATTTATTGCGATGCATTAGCGGTCGCATGATTTACAGTTCATGACTATATATGAAATTTAATCATTCTGAATTTAGGAAGTCAAAATAATCACATTTAAACACCAACGGTGGTACACCGTTTCTCTCGCTTGTCGGGTTATAATTGTATAACAGCTGGCGCTGTTGCAGGGATTGTATATTCCGTAGCAGATAGTGCGGTCAGCCTGCGCAGCGTGCAGGGGACGCGTGTGAGTGTGCAGCAAGGCACTGATTGTGGGATATCTTGCCTCAGTTGAAGAGCAGTAAATTCACACACGGCACACCGAAAAACCGATTGCTGGGAGCTGCCATCACAGTCATACTAAAAATATAAGAACGAGGTCGTGGAATAACCGTAGTAATGGCAAATATGTTACCGTATTCTGCATATAAAACAAAACGAATGATACCAACGAGTCAACGACAAAGCTCATGGTCTAGACAGCTGAAGCACCATTTTCGTCCAGATTTATTTTTCTCATACAGGTGTTTATGATCTCAATAAATTTAACGATGATCGTGTTCATTGAGCAAAAGTAGCCTACTTAATTTCCCAGTGGCCCCGAGTTCAGTGCAGCCTGAATACGGAGCCGTCAGAGCAGAGGAGGCTTGGCTGTGACGGACGCCTCTCCCTTCACATCAGGCGATGGGCTCCGGTGTCTGTTCAGGAAGAGACCTGTAAGGACGATTATACACCGTCTGTTTTATTGGTAAAGGCTGAGAACAGGAGGCCCGATCACGCCTGCGTGCCACTACCCTTCATACTCATTCTGAGTGATCAGTCGGAGACCTGTCTATAATGATCTTATCTTACTTTAATACAAAGAGAGCAAAATCACTCTGTCAGGTGTAGGGCTGAAAACGACTCGACTGTAGGATGGTGTTTGCGCCGTAAACACCTCATTATGTCATTCTAACAAATATGTGTGTATTTCTGTCTATTAAACTGGGTTATTTACCCTGAGTCTGTTGTAGTACTACACTGTTTCGCAATATTCATTGTAATTGTAATTTAGTCATTTTATCTTATTATAAGCGATAAATGAAATATTCATTAACATTATAATTATATAATTCGTATGTAATTCCTTTTTATCCCAGTAATAATAGTGCGCAATAACACAGAGGGAGGGAGGAAGTGAATGGGGGAGAGAGAGAGAGAGACTCAAACAATCGCCCTGTTGGCAGATCTAAAATGTTCTGAGTGGTAAGAACTCAAGCTAAAGTTCAAGTCTGATTAAGATTTGGAGAGCTTTATAGGGCATTAAGCGACACAACTTATGCAATGACTTCCACAGGGCATTCCCTCCTGAAGGACGTCACCTTTATACTGCCTTGATTATCAGAATAGTGATAGTCACGTGCAAATTGATTGCAGTCCGTTTACGCCTCTTTAATCAAAGCATTGTGACAAACAGCCAATCAACGCATGTAATAAACATATAATAAACACATTTGTACGGCAAATTAAATCCGTACCTAAGCATTTGTGCAATTTCTCTTGCAGTCTACGACCACGTCGAAAAAAGACAGAAAGAACCCAGTATTTCAAAATGTATGACATTCACAGCAATAAGCAGGAAAGTCTAAGGATTTGCTTTATAATAAGGTAATACTCAGAGATTCATCATGTAACTTTTTCGTTTTTTTTCCGGGTGCGGAAACAATATCACTGGGTGTCCATGTTAATATGGCGTTATGAAACAGACCAGCAATTTTGAAACACATTCAGCCCGTTTCCTAAAACACCTTGACCGGAATTGTATACTGAAAGCATTAAGTCCGTTATGCATGGAAAAAGTAGAACAGGAAAAAGCTCAAAGCTATATAAAATCTCACATGCATAAAGATACACATGTGTAGGAAGTTTACACCTGCTCCTCGTGTCGTCATGGGGTTTTCTTGGGGCGCTCCGGTTCCCACAATCCTAAAACATGTTGAGGCTAATTGGAGTTACCAAATTGCCGTGTGAGTGAATTGTGTGTGAGTGTGCCCTGCGATGGGCTGGTCCCCCGTCCCGGGTTGTTCCCTACCTTCTGCCTGTAGGCTCCGGACCCCCCGCGTCCATGAATAGCATAATCGGTTACAGCAAATGGATGGATGGATGGATGGATATACAGCCCAGTTGTCACTGTCACAGAACTCGTGAAATAATGATGTATAAAACGAAAAAATGCAACCATGAAACCAATGCTGTATTCGAAAAACAAGATAATGTTAGTAGCAAGTATAATCATAATCATAATGCTACATGATCTATGAATGATTTATGAGTTACAGCAATGCTCCACTAGGTGGGGGTATTTAACCACCATTTTCAACTTATTGCTTACCCTGTACGTTGAGTAGAGGAAGCGGCCATCAAACGTCGTTCCCATTCTGATATTACTGTCTAATATGTAGAAACGATGACCATGTCTTATTTATATTCCCTAAGTGGGAGAGAGTCTAAATGGTTGCGGGCACGTAAAAAAAATCCTGCCGCTCCCTGCAAACCTTGTCATCTTTCTTAAACTCAGTATAACAGATGCTGAATATGCTTGTTTTCAGAATCGTTTTTTTTTTTTTTTTTTTTTTTGTACGTATCAAATACCTAAAAGTGGTGGGATTTAATATTCGTATCTGGTAATTGCTGAAATCTGATTGGTCAAGAATCAGCTAAAGGGGAGGATTTACGAAAGCTTAGACTAGTTAGTCAACAAGCTTCCAAGATAATAAATTAGAACTACGACCATGACAACGCTTATTTTAATTACAAAGTCGTCAGCTCTACTTCATTTTAACATATAAATGTAATAACAATATCCTGATCATTTTACACATTATTATGCACTGTATCTATATTTTGATATAGATTACAAAACGATTACGAGAACATGCAGCGTTATCTTTATTGTCAATAAGGGAGACCTCTGGATGCCTATAAGTGCCGGGTAACTGGAGACCTTGTCGGAGTGGCGAGGTCAGTGACAGGCGGCTTTGGGATCATCTAGGTGTTGCGCACATACCAAACCAAAAAAGATCAAGCAAACTCCTTCACTGCAGTTTAGACAAAAGTAACATATACTACATAATCTGAAACGCAACAAGGAATACACGTATGTGCCAATTTAAATTTCATTTCACGAGATAAAAAGGGACATTTTTTGCAGACACATCCAAGAAGTTACCAACGAAACCATCTTACTTTTAAAGGGAACGCGTAGCATAGTACAAAATCTATTCACTTTATATCGAAGCCGCATTTGTTTCTTAGACCAGTGCGTGAAGTAACAAAGGTCGATGAGGCTGGAATCAGGAAAAATGGACTTTCTGAAGAAGCTCTGGATCGCTCGCAAATTGATTCTGGTGGTCCTGATCCCTCTGTCCCTGCTCCCGTTGCCTCTCATCCACCCCACCAGCGTAAGTATCTCAACCCGCTCTCCCACCGTCTGAGGGACTCCGAGGTTTGGACGGTATGCTAGTGACATGCATTACTGAATTAACCGGATAAGCCACACTTGCAAGAAACTTTGCGTGCTGCTAAATTTAAAGCAATTAGCGAAACTAAAAGAAGGCAATGCAAAAAAACTAAAAAATAAGTTCGCGAAAGTGATTTATACCTATAGGTAAGAGCAAATGAATATGATCAGTGCAGTTATTAAGAACTAAAACAATGCTTATGATCTGTAATTATATCAATGCTTATAATCTACAATGATGTTTCAAGATCCATGGCTACTCGAAAAACTTGGGACTCGGAGAAAACGAGACAACTTGATAGGGTCGGACAACTGTAAGATTAATTTTACCGGCATATGTTGCCCACGTGCATGATGCTCTTCTGCTGCAGCGCGAGCCAAGTTACAGGTAAGAGAGATTGGACATGTGGTTTAACAAATGAGCTCCGACCCTTAAATTACACACCTAATAATAAAATTGTGACTTATACCTAATATTTATTGCAGTCAGTATAGTGTTGGCAATCATGCATCTACATATAACGAGAAATTTAGCATCTGTATGGTTAAACGAAAACTTTATAGCCTATTTTACATTACATGTATATTTTTACATTCCTGTTTTTACATGTTCTAGCAGATAAAAATTAACTTCTGCTGTATACTGTATATAGTAGTTCCATATAGTGTATATTGTTCGTGGACAGGAACTTTATTGTCAGCCATTGCTAGTTTACATACTATATAGTATGAAACCAGAATTTGATCCAAAAATATGTTTAAAATTCCTATATAGATAAAAGCAACAGTTCGTCGATATTATTGGTCACTTTTTTGTTGCGTCTGGCCAACCAGCTACCAGCTGATAATGAGCCAAGTGAACAGCGAGCTGGCACAATTTGATCAGTTCAAGCGAGTACCAGTGGAAGTGCGTACTAAGCACTAAGCACTAAGCGTACCCGTGGCTCCAGTGGAGGGTAATTAGAGGTTAGCAAAGAGGAGCCGATTGATCGCCATGTGTGAGGAAAGCAAATGGTTCTGACCTCTGCCCTAAAACTACCCCCACAGTCATGTTTTCAAGCTGTCAGTTACATAACGAAACCTTAATTAAATGTGGAATTTTCCTTTTAATTATGTTTAATCCCGAGACCTGAAACAAGCCAAAAGCAGAGGTTTAGGTGCGATTTTGAGTGTTGGGTAGCCAGGAAATGCATTAACGGGCTGTTACCCAGAATCCTTTGGATTTCATCTTTCTACTGATGGTTTTATGTTGTTTGCATGTGTGAATGACCTTTGACCACCAGTCAGGGGCTATTTTCACCCACACAGCAAGTAATTTTAATGACGAATACATCCATCATTCTTTCAAAATAAATTTAGGAGCAGTTGGCTGGTTCTTTTAAAATTGGAATACTTTAAAACACTTTAAGTAGTTAATTCCCTTCAGTTTTGGCTCGCTTGTACATGGCTTCATGCTGTTGATACACTGGCAGAAACGAGGTGTGTGTGCAGTATAGACAGTAAACAACATATAAACAAAAAATAGCCCTCTTACTACGCAGGCAACTTTACCAATGCTCACATCTTTTGAGAAAAAAAGTTTTGATTTGTCTGTTTTATACAAATTGTATAATCCACATGATCTTTGCTATCATTCAGGTTTTTTGACCTTAGAAAGTAATGTCTGACGAAACAATTGCGAGAGATTAATCATGTCAGTCAACAGGAAATCCTATTATCTGTTGGGTTAATATCTGAGATAAGCTCCTTAATTAACAGCTGATCAACTGAAGTGTTCACTGTTGAGTTCTGAGGGGTTTTTTTAAGATAAGATACACATCGGGAAAAAGGTGCTTTACACCATCCATGAGTATATAAAAACATCACATGACCTGGGAAACAAACCAATAGTAATGAAACATCTCAAAGCGGTGATGCCATCATGTCTCAAAATCCAGGGAACAACACCAGTTGCCCCATCCCCAGTATGCAGTTTAGTGGTGTCACTGGCATTTCCCAGGCAACCAGGGAAACTCTGTGTCCCTCTGCATGTACTATTCAGCCCCCTGTCCCTTTAAATAAAAAAAAAAACCTTGATATGCAGTTCTAAACACCGTAAAAACAATGACATGTGCCTGGCACCAGTCTGAAGAAAAGACTGATGGCTCCCTCTACAAGCATTCTGTGCCCCAGGCTTTGACTCCATTCTAAAGGATTATTAAGAAGCAACAGACCAACCAGTACTTACAAACTAGCATGAAGTCTTCTCATTGCTTGTGCAGAATGTTAAGAATAAAAGTTTTGGGGAGTTTTAAAAATAAATGGTTTTGTAACCAGTCCAAACTGAAAACACATTGTGTTTCAGTGGGTTAGAGCAGAGTTTCCCAACCCGGTCCTCGGGGACCCCCAGCCGGTCCACATATTTGCTCTCTCCCAGCTCCCTGTCGGAGAGTCTGCATTTTTGCTCCTACTGGGAGCTGGGAGGGAGCAAAAACATGGACTGTCTGGGGGTCTCAGAGGACCGGGTTGGGAAACATTGGGTTAGACTATCAGTGAACCAAGCTGATCCTGTGTACTGAGCATCATGCTTTGATAACTACTGTGCAGCCTGGTCCAAACTAGCTCAGTGTGTGGAAAACGAGAGTAAAAGAATCAGTGAACAGGCCAGGGTGGTATCAAGACCATTTACTCCATAGGTGGCATTGAACTTAGGCAAATGAAATTTGTACATGAACAATGGAGCGCGGGGATCAAATGGGGGTTAATTTCTCAGCTTAGCACTGTGTGTTTGCGTGGGGGGGTCATTCATGGCTGAGACTGAGAAGCCGGACAAGTTGACACATCGTCTGGGAACCTATATTCTACACTTTTTAGTTTCAGAGATATTTCGGCTTTTAACAGTTGGCACTCAGTCTTAATATGGAGGCCTGATCCTAACAGATTCCTTAAGTAATGGATTTATCGGATTCTTGGCGTTGGTATCTTAGCAACAAGAGGGGCTATAATGGTTTTCCGCCTCCTTCCAGTTGTAATGGAAAAGGGGGCTATGTGTTGTGGGGGGTGGTGTTTATGGAATAATCAGCAGGTTTAATGAGGATTTTAACTGTACTTTTCAATGGAACATTTGGTTCTCAGTACCTCTTCAAATTTTTTATTATGCTAGTATGATTCAGTGAAATACCCCCTGCCCTGAATAAGCTATATCTATATTTGAATCAGGTTGCATTTGGAGGGTCCTACTAAGTACCCATAAGGGTGCCCTGTGCAGTGCCTGATGGTGTTTATAGAAGCAGATGATATTTTTCGCACCACAAGCACACCTGCAGTTCCTGATCAATAACCAATCGATAACCGGTCATCAGGATCACGTCTTGTACCAAAAGACAAAACTGACAGCAGACTTAATTACAGATTGAAAATCTGCTGTATGAAACACTGTATGTAATAGACTTAGAGAAAGTAGCAGATTCAGGCAGAAAATGGCAAAA
Organism: Hippopotamyrus pictus; assembly: GCA_026781145.1. Classification (NCBI taxonomy): domain Eukaryota; kingdom Metazoa; phylum Chordata; class Actinopteri; order Osteoglossiformes; family Mormyridae; genus Hippopotamyrus; species Hippopotamyrus pictus. The sequence continues at coordinate 24,840,682 of JAODLC010000065.1, read as the reverse complement.
ATGTACAAGCAAGATTCTTTTCCTTTTTTTTTTTTTTGCTTAGATATTAACATATTTGTGCATTTTGCGCTGCATTTCTGGGAAATTGATTAACAACGTTAGTTTTGTGAATAAAAGTTAAAGGAATAGCTCATCCCCGCGACCCAGTTGGATAAGCGGCTTGGAAAATGGATGGATGGATGGAATAGCTCATGAAAGTAAAGCACGTTCGGTTGAATTGAAATTCTCAGAGGATTGATGCTGAAACCACAAAGCTTCATGGATTTCATCTGAAGGTGCGGGTGTGGCTGTTGTCTTAGCTAAAAGCTGGGACCTGAGCCGATGTCTCACCTGTGGCTGTGTCGCCCCCTGCAGGAGGCGTCATGCGCATACGTGCTGATTGTCACAGCGGTGTACTGGGTGTCGGAGGCCGTGCCCTTGGGCGCTGCCGCCCTGGTGCCCGCATTCCTCTATCCGCTGTTCGGGGTCCTCAAGTCAAGCGAGGTGAGTCCACTTCCTCCGTTGACCATTTCTGCAGCATTATCACACCAGTTCTAGAGCTTCACACCTTTGCACACATTTGCAGTGGAGTGTGTGATTGATAACTTTTGTAACTGTTTAACTGTACAGCATGACTTAAACTGGTAACATCTAGCACCCTGATCACATAAAGCCGTAATATTTGTTACTCAGATTAAAATGCCTTGGGTTACATATAGGGAATAAAATTGTTAGACTAAAAGTAGAATTACTTATTTGAATTAAACCCAAAATTTATTTACAAAAAATGAAAAGCTCTGAAAAAAATATACAGAAAAACTAGATTAAGGCTGTTGTTGTGAATCTGGTCCTTTAAACAGCGTCTGTGAGTTCTGAGGATGTGTTGAGTCATCCAAGAGGTCAAAGTTCAAGTGTGGATTAGACATATCTACAAAGTCTGAAATATTGGTCTCCATAACCATGTATGGGAGAAGTAGTTGGAAGATGGAGTGGTGGATGGTATATGACAGAGTGAAAGAATTTTACATTCGGTGAAAGAGGCAGTGTGCGTGTAACAGTCAAAGTAGATAGCAAGAACCACAGAGCGAGTTCATAACAGTGCAACGTACAGTCATCCTGAAGGTAATGTCGGGGTATGGTCTATATAGTTATGCAGTTAATCAGCTGGTCAATAAACATACATTTCCTGAATGCAACTGGGAAGGTTATGTGTATTTACAGATGCCACATGAAATTGTGGACTGGTTTGCGTAAATTTTCACAATGAATCTGTTTGGTTAATTGCTCGCTTTGCATGGGTAATCAAAACGGCCAATCTTACAGGGGACATAAAGGGACAGCCTCCTAATAAAGGGGGAACCGCCAGCCCCTAAAAATCACCCTCTGTTGTAAAGGTAAAAGGGCCCATAGTTCCGCATAGTGCTGTGAGTCTTGTGCTGACATTGGTGGCTTGAATGAAATTAGGCTTGTGTGTGTGTGTCTGTGTGTCTGTGTGTGAAAGTGCAAGTCTGGGCTTATGCAATCCCCCCCCCCCCCCAAATCCACATCCAGCAGATGCCTGGCCACAGGGGTTGGGGGTTTTTCAGGGGAAATTCAGCAGCTTAATTCTGGAACACTGGGGGCTCACTGCCGCTTTTTTTGTCTTAAGTGCTCTTTAATTTGGGTAATGCTGCATGTAGTCTTATCTACGTTTATTTATCTGCCAGAGGCAGTTTTTTAAAAGTGACTCAGAGGTCAGTGTAACTAATAAGGGAATTAAACAGAAAACATCAAAACAAACACAAAATTCACAAGGACGATAAGTCTCGTTAGCTATGTGGAAAATCTCTTTCATTAAATTAAATCTTGCTCTGTGAGGAGTGTTGTCACGTAATATGAGACATGCAGTCGTGTATCCGTTTTAGATGCAGATTCATTCGAAAGTACCAAACAGCCAGGTACTTAACACCAAGAGCTAAAGATACACATGCATCCATACAGGCAGTGATGCTGTACAGAGTGCAGGCTCCTGAATATACTCAGGATGCAGTGAGAGTTCCACTGTGTACAGTCAGCCCACATACTACGCTGTTAGTGCAGTTTCGAACGATCACAGTTTGAAAATATTAACAAATATTAACAAAAAAGAGGCTTAGTTAGACCTACACATTATGTTTTTAGATTACTATGGGATTCAGTAGTGGTTGAAGAGGAAAAAAATGTTGCTGTTTAGTGTACCATAATGTGCTTTGATAGGTTTATTGTATTTAGGGAAAAAAACACGGTACAGTACAGTATATGCACAGTACTGTTCTGCACTGTACAATGTTTTTTGTATTTTTTTACATAGAATTTATATTGCATAGGTACAGTTCTGTAATCTAGGCATGATTTAAAGTACATGACAATACAGCGTAAAAGCCCCATCTTAAAGATTAGCGCATTCTCCACAGTTGAAAGTGGACAGAATTTTGACTTTCCGACCTTCCTGACCAGGAATTGTCAGATGATCCTATACAGAGGAGCGCAGTGACCATGAAGGGGTGTAGTGAGGTTTTACAGATGGTGGCACTGGTCCCCAAACACTGGAACTTGATACAAGGTTCAAACGGTGGCCAGTGGAGGCAGACCACAAGCCTAGAGCCGTGTGAGTGAAGAGATGTCAGTATATGTGCGATTACTTTTGTGTTAATAGTTTATGAAGGTCTTAACGGCGATAATATTATTGTTTCGTTCTGTTTGGGTACTTCTATCCATTTTGGACGATTTTTACTCTAAGCTGATTTCTGTATGTGAGTTTCCATATGTGCTCTTAGTCAGAGAATGAGCGTATGAGGTCGCAGAAGCCCGTGGACTGCGTGAGCCTAGATCACAGACCTCAAAGAAGAGAATCCGCTGTTCGTTTGTCATGTTGCGCTTTCATCTTTTCCCCGGCCCAGTTTGGTCAGCTGCGGCCCTTTGTTTTGCCGCTGAGCCCCTCTGCTCGTCACACTTACAGCTGTGACAGTGAGCACGATCTGCCACGCTGCGCACAGGGTTCCCGAAGGTTCAAAGGTGCCCCAAGATGGTTCCTGGGAACGGCAAACTGGACCAGCTCCCCAGCAGGACCCAATGCAGCTGCGACTGCCCACCACCCCGCTCCCCGAGAGCTTGAGGAAGCCAGAGCTTAACATGCCAATGTGTCATCTGGTTTGTCTATTCTGTGAACTGGATTGGGCTACAGTTGCACGAGGATCCTTAACAACCCCCCCTGCGTGGGGTGACAATGTCTATGAATCAGATGTCCTTAACTTCAGCATAATGTTTTGCTTCCCATAGCCTCCTGGTACAACAACTGGTCCAAAAGGCTGTTGGCCCATTTCAAGATTAATACTACAGAATTCTTTTTCCATCCATCCATCCATCCATCCATCCATCCATCCATCCATCCGTCCATCCATCTATCCATCCATCTATCCATCCATCTTCAAACCACTTGTCTTAGTGAAATTAAGAGTTAAATTCATTTATAATTGTGTAAAATAGTCACTCTGTATATTCAGCTATAGTCTAATTATAAACTTTGTTAACATTTTATAATATATTTTTGCTAGGCACTCTCGTCATGGATTTTATTAAAATGTGCACACTGACTGTTACTTGTATTGCTTATATTCCACCTCCTGCTCCGACTGAATAAACCCCGTTAATTATTAATGTGTCGGTGTCCTGCAAGCGGGGCGCCGTGACTGCATCGTCACATGCCATGACACTTTTTACGTTTGCGTCGTCTCCACCCAAAGAACAAAGCTTTCTTTCGGGCTGAGAGAGAATGGAGAACAAAGCTTTCCTATTGACTCGGCTCATCTGAATGCAGTCAGCCTGGCGTGTCAGTAATCAACGCTGACTCTCTGCTTTCCAGTAACATATTTTTGAAACTGATAGGATGTAAAGTGGTCTCACTATCCAATGCTGCGCTGTAAAAAAGGTGCTAATAAGAGATTATAACAAGACCACAGCTCATACGTTTTGCATATCCTAATATTCTGGCTAAAACCACACACTGCCAAATACTGACCTGTGTATGTGAACTGTGTATTAGAAAGCAGGAATCTGACTGAGAAGATGAATATGTTTTGATTGATAACTTTTTTGTGAGGCTTTGTCTTGTGATGATACGTTTTGAGAACATAGGTCACAAACCCTGCAAAACGGACGTCGTTAGGACATGCATATGAAGAAATGCCTTCTTTACGCTTCTTTACTTTTCATTTAAATGCCTAACCAGAAGGTGTGCGTGCTTGCGCCCCCTGGCAGGTCGCAGCGGAGTACTGCAAGGACACAACACTGCTGCTGATGGGGGTGATCTGCCTGGCCGCCTCCATCGAGAAGTGGAACTTGCACAAACGCATCGCCCTGCGGATGGTCATGATAGCAGGGGCCAAGCCGGGCATGTCAGTACGCAGACACACGCGTGTCCCTTTCTTCCACTCACCTAGCATGACAGCACATCCGTGTGTGGAGAGCACATGCTTAATTAAAGAAAGGTGGATCGTATCCCTGGAAAGTAGGGCTGCACGATTTGGGGAAAATATCGAATCGCGATTTTTCTGACAGAAATTGCGATTACGATATGATTTGCGATTTAATTTTTTTTTTATGTCAAGCTTCAGTTCAATATTCGGTGTGTAGTAATTTTAAAACATATGACGCAGCATGAGATACCATCAGTATTAACTGGTCTATATTCTAATGCAAGGATGAGAATTTAAAGATGTGATGCGTCAAGTTAACTAAAGTAATAATGAAAACAATTGCAGCAAACAGAAAAGTAGCGATCTTGCAGGTAATGCTTATTACCCTCCTAATAACACTAGCCCCCGCGACCCAGTAGGATAAGTGGGTTGGAAAATGCCACTTGCTAATCGCGTTGTTTCAAATCGCGATTTTGATTTGAAAACGATAAATCGTGCATCCTATCTGGAAAGGATTCGCAAGCATCACCATTCAAAATATGCACCATTGCTAGCTAATGCTAAGAATCCCTCCAGGCCGACTGAATTTCTGCCGGCGATATATAGCATCGGTCGCTAACGCTATCGCAGCCGCATGAAGGTGAAGGTTGTTCCTGAACCCTTGTGTTCCCACGTCTCATGCGGAGCAGGTTGGTGCTCGGCTTCATGTGTTGCACCGTCTTCCTCTCCATGTGGCTGAGTAATACCTCCACCACCGCCATGGTCATGCCCATCGCCGAGGCCGTCCTGCAACAGCTTATCAGCACTGGCGTGGCCGACACCCAGGAGGACGATGAGAACATCGAGGGCCCCGCGGAGGACAGCGGTGGGTATGGCCTTATTGGTCCTGACCGATAACTGTAGTCGCTTCTCAGCGATTTACACGTTTTTGCTACAGAGCAGAATCAGATCGACATCATGGCGTAATGTAAAGTCCTGTTAGACTGATAGCTTTTCAAAATCGACGGAAGACAAAATCTATAACTAAGCGACACTGTGTTTGAACTGTGCTTCTCACAGACAAGGAAGAAAATCTCGACAAGAACCAGCTTGAGCTTCTATATCGCAGAGAGAGGTATGGAGCTTCTCTGTATTTAAATAACTATCCGTATTGTATGTCGCTTGTCATCTGGTATAGTGGCACAGTACTTTGTCAGCTAATGCTAAAAATCTCTCCAGGCTGATTGTATTTCCGTCGGTGATGTAGCACTGATTGCTGATGCTATTGCAGCTGTGTCGTACCTCCAGCGTTGAGGTTCGATTCCCCCTCTGTGTTTGTCTGATGTTACTATGTTCTGTGTGTGTGTTTCCTCCTGCAGTCTAAGCACAGGCAGTATGATGAATTGGCATTTTTAAAAATGTTTTCGATTCCACATATTTTGTGAAAAGGTTTATCATATATTGTGTTTTCCACTTTAGGTGAATTAGTGAAATCTAAATAGCCCATAGTATTTGCCTGGGATAGATTGATCGATATTGCAAATGTTAATGTACAGTACATTTTTTTCTTGATTTCACCTGTTGTCCTCTTACAGCTATGTGAAAAAGGAGCTCTCCACCCTGGGAGAGGTGAGTGTTGCCACTAGCTGACCGTTTGGGCTTTGGCGCAAAAAATACCCTTCCAGGCAGCACTAACTGGGCCGTAACCTTGTCAGAAGCATCACTGACTGGGAAATTAATGCTGTGGAAAAAAGGACTGATGACAGATGCTGATGCTGTCAGAATGAGCAATGACAAAGACAATAATATGAATATGTAATTGTGGTCATGTGACTGACTCATATCTCCCAGGAATCCAATGGTTTAACCCTGAAGCTCAGCGCAAGACAAGAGTTTCTCAAGAAAAATAATGGATACCTTCCCCAGGTGAGTATACTGTCTAGGGCAGTGTTTCCAAATCCAGTCCTCAGGGACCCCAGACAGTCCACATTTTTGATCCCTTGCAACTCTCAACATACCTGTACCAGGTAGTCGGTGTTCCAGATTGGCTGGGAGCTGAGAGGGAGTAAAAATGTGGACTGTCTGGGGTCCCTAAGGATTGGATTGGGAAACATTGGTCTATGGCAGGGTTCTTCAAATGTGGACCTCAATTCCAAATCCAGGCCTTGTTTTCAGTTCTCCCAGGTAGTTAGTTTAATAATTCCTGATTCTGATTGGTCAGAGGCTTCACACCTGACTGACAGGTAAAGGAAGGCTGGAAAATAAGCAGTGCTCGGACCTCGAGGACCGTGATTTGAATAACCCTGGTCAAGGGGATGCAGATCATGGCCCAATACTGACACCCTACACTCATCCCCACAGACAGCTGTCAGCATCACAGAATCCCAGCAGCCCACAAATCAAAACCCACCGAGATATCCAACCAAGCGCGACCACATGATCTGCAAGTGTCTCTCCCTCAGCATCACATATGCTGCCACCATCGGAGGTCTGATCACCATCACGGGCACCTCCACCAACCTCATCTTCGCTGAGCAGTTCAACAGGTAGGGTTCTCATCTGGGCTGAGGGAAATCTAAAAAGTAGGTACAGTCAAACCTCCCTTATCCAGACCTCCAATGTACAGGCACCGCCCTCTACCGGACAGCTCTAGGCATACGCATGCGCAAGTTAATTTTACACAATCGGCAGTCGTTACGAGCCCCAGTCTAGGGTTGGGGCGTGACAGAGTGAAAGGGGACGTGGAGTAAGGGAAAGACTGGGTTTGATGGACAAGAGAACACACGTGGACAAAGGTATTTTTAATGATATTTTTCTGTTTTTATTGACATGCCACGGACACAGAACAAATAAAGCCAGTGCAAATGGACTCAGGAGTGACTATAGCGAAATCAATAAACGAAACCTAGCTTCGGAACGCAACCCAAAGCTAACTTACCTAAGTGCAGAGAAAACAAAAACGCAACGACAAATTCTACACCTTACTCCCTATCCAAACAACAGCATGCAACATAAGCTCGCAAAGCAAAAATGGCAGCCACTCCCTATGCACCTGACACACACACACACACACACAGCGTACACAGAGATCAAAGCGTCCGAGGGCCGCACAAAGACGTTAACCAAAAACCAGTTCGAAACCAAATAGGTAAACCAAAGCGAAAATGAAAAATTCAATAATCCGAACAAATCATACACAGTAATATCCATCAAAGAAAGGCAAACCAACAACAGTAATCAATAAGTGAGCAGAGCTCCCGAGACGTCTTTTGGTCGGCTTTTCACTTCGCAAGATCGTGGAGGCGGAGCAAATGTCGAATGGAGAGCGAGCTAGAGGACGAGGCTGTGGGCGGAGTCTGCACGTGGAGGCGGAGCGAACGTCGAATGGAG
>JAODLC010000065.1:24822405-24832801 GCA_026781145.1 Hippopotamyrus pictus | reverse complement strand
TGTTGCAGACCATTTTGGAGTGGCTAAGTCTACGGTAGGCGATATTTGGAAGAGTAAAGAAAAAATCATCCAGCTCACTTGATGCTGGTTAAAAATTGGAGGACCACTGCAAGAATAAAACGGGATGATTCGCTAGCTCAGACTGAAATAACAACATATTATAAGCCTTGCACCTCATAAAAACCATTTAGTTTGTATGTGTACACATGTACATTGTACTGTACTGTTCATGTATTTCTAAGTTACGGGCATTTCTTACTTATGGGCACCTCTCGGTCCCACTCTGCCCGGATAAGGGAGGTTTGACTGTATCATCTAAGAGATTTAAAAAGGTTTCTAGAATCTTCAGGATTCATCATTCCACACAAGAGAGAGGAAAGCTTGACCAGGGAGGTGGGTAAGACATTGTGTCTGGAGCAGCTGGGGTTAAGGGCCTTGCTTAAGGACCCAACCGTCATATGATTAGTCTGCTGGCCACAGGGTTTAAATTCATGACCTTCTTGACACAGACACAGATCGCTAACCTGCTGAATTAGGCTCCTCCCTGTATATTATGCCCCTGTACCAGTGTTTCTCAGCCCATTCCTCAGATGGTTCACATTTTTGCTTCCCCCCAGCTCCCAATAGGGTTAGGGTTAAGGATGGGATGGACTGTCTGCGGATCCCTGAGGACCGGATTGGGAGGCACTGCCCTCTACAATGAGATGATGAAAAATGTTTTGAAAGTATAGGAGAAAAGCAATTACAGTGTACAGAGGATACGGTGAATAGCACACAAATCATTTTTGACCCTACTGAGCTCACCGTAACAATACAAAAAAATGATTGAAGCGCCACAACATATTTATTGGTATATATCTAATTAGCAGTAGCAGGCATGGTTTGTCTTTAAGTTTATCTGCTGTACATTCTAAACAAAATGACATCAATTAAAAACAGCCCCTTTCAGTGGTCAAAGGTTATTTTCTATCTCAGTTCTGTCTCGTGGGCTCGGCGCACATGAATACTGCACACATAAAACAGGGCTTCTGGGTAATTTTGAGGCATTTGCAAGACATTCTCACAGATATGAAAGATTTACAGCCATCAGTAGCTAAAAAAAGGTCCCCAGTACTTAACCTTGGTACTTTTTAGTTTTGTCATTATTCTCTGGAGAGGGATCTTTCATATTATCAGTAAATTTTTCGTACTTCAATAGTGATGACAAACAGATATATCAAAATAAAACTATGATTTTCTGCAAAGTTAGAATTTGGAATGGCTGACATTTACGTACAGGTCACAAAATTAAAAATTTCTTTTTATTTAACAAGGAATAGAGTACAAATAGAAGTCGAACTGGTGGTTCTGTCTAAAAGTTCAGAAATATGCTGAATGCTATAAGTAGCTCAAAGACTTCTTTCTTTGTCTCAAATCACCTCCATATGGAGCTAACTCTCCGAACTTCATCCATGCGGGGGACACAGTCCTGAGGTTTCCGGGAAATCCAAAGCAGTTGAGGGAGGTGAGCAAGGAGTTTGATAGGACATCTGACCTACTTCTTTGTAGACCAAACTGAAGGTACATTTCACCAAGTTGGCACAGGTGCTCCAATTTGCAGTAATATCAAAGCAGTATCAAAAGGTGGCGTTTTCCTTAAAATATCATCTTTCGCAAAGGCTTAACACAATGCAGGAGATTCCATGTTTTGAAGTCTCCTCCACTGTCATCTCAAGAGCATGGATTCCTCTCAAATTGCGTTTTCTTGCTACTGACGTCTACTCCACAGTTATCAGGCCTCAGCGGCGATTTGTGCTGACTCAAGACAGGACCTGTGTCCTGTATTTTTTCTCCTCACGGGTTTTCCATACTTTTTTGTTGGTTTGCTGTCTGTCTGCATGTTGGGCTAGTCATAGTAAGACTAAGAGAGTCCCGTGATAAGTTTGTTGGATCAATGAGCAAATGTTTTTGAGCTGGTGCCATGGAAAATCTTGGCCCAGTTGGTCGGCTGCTGGCCGTGTAAGGACCGAACAGCTGACTCGGTGCCTTCGTCTTTTCGGTGTTCACAGCCGCTACCCAGATGCGAAAGTCATCAACTTCGGCACCTGGTTTATCTTCAGCTTGCCAATCTCCATCATCATGCTGATACTGACCTGGGTTTGGCTTCACTGCTTGTTCTTGGGCTGCAAGTAAGTGTATAATGTAAAACCATGTGATGTCTTATAGATGTTTTGCCTGCAGGTACCGTGACCCAGCAGTCTACGCTACTTCTTTTGTTCCCACTCTTGTAGCTTCAAGGAAACATGCTCCCTCAGCAAGAAGCGGAAGACCCGGAGGGAGGAGCTGTCCGAGAAACGCATTCAGGAGGAGTACACCAAGCTGGGACCCATTAGGTAACTTTCCAGAAACTGCAGGCCCAGACATGTGGGTCACGTTTGGCCGTAAGATGCTGACTGCAGGGTGGACTTCCCACCTCTTTCGTGCAGCTACCCTGAGGTGGTGACAGGCATCTTCTTCATCCTTATGACCCTGCTGTGGTTCACCCGGGAGCCGGGCTTTGTGCCAGGTTGGACATCGCTCTTCGAGAAGTAAGTTTCACTCTCATTGATGGTTCCAGAGACAAAATGGAAGTGGAAAGAAGGCACTCTTTCAGTGAGTACCGATCGTCCACTCAGAGGCATTTCTGATGTACCCTCCAGGAAAGGCTACCGGACTGATGCCACCATCTCTGTGCTCCTGGGCTTCTTGCTGTTCCTCATACCAGCTCGTAAACCCTGGCCATCAGCCTCCTCAGACAAGGCAACAGGTCAACTACCTTGTCCACCTCTCCACGTAGACTTTTTCTTCATATTAGACTGTTGGTTTTGTTCAGCAGCTGAAGCTTGGTTTCTATGAATGCAGATAAAAATTCAGAGAAGGAGGCCAACCCTGACCCTCTCGCCCCGATGATCACATGGAAGGATTTCCAAAGCCTGATGCCCTGGGAGATTGTGATCCTTGTTGGTGGAGGCTATGCCCTAGCAGCTGGCTGCAAGGTAAAGTACAGCAGTCTAGTGCCACTTAGTCTTCAGCAGATGATAAGGATGGTGAGATTCACTGATTTGCACTGGTGCACCTTCATAAAAGTTCACAAAGGTGCGTCTGTCCTGATTAAAAAAGCGTGCACTGGAAACAATTTAGGATGAACTCAGGATGCATCGTTAATAACATCTCTGCCTCGGTATAATCCAATTAATTAATATATAATTATTAGTAATGCCTTTATTATTTAGAAATGTGACCAATCATTTTCAACCAGCAATTTAATATTTAGATTGACTCCCCCACTCAAAACTGTTTCTCAAGCACTTTCTCCCATCTCCAGTCATCCACTGCTGTCAGTCGAGCTGGAAGGGTGTCTGCTGATGCATTGCATCATATCGCGTTAAATCACGTCGCGTTGATTCAGATCATGTTGAACTGCACTATATCTCTATATGGGTGAATCATATCGTGTCACATTAGTAATGGCTTCGTATATATCTTTAAGGTATCAGATTGCAAGCGATCCATCGAGATGTGAATCGCATCGACTCCCCTTGTAGATAATGTAACTACCAGTAATTATTGTTTCCTTGATGCTTTCTGTTGATATCGCAGTGAAGGACATGTTTCCAAGGCGAGACGTCTTTGTTATTCTGGATAACAATGCTGATTGTGTGATTCACTTGTAAAATGTCTAGCTCGTTTATGACATCATCACACAGCACATAGCTACCCAGCCATAATCTCCTCCCACGCAGGTATCAGGGCTGTCAGTCTGGATTGGGCGGCAGCTGGAGCCCATGAGCGGCCTGCCACCCTGGGCGGTGACCCTCCTGGCCTGCCTGCTGGTCTCCGGTGTCACGGAGTTCGCAAGCAACCCTGCCACACTCACCGTCTTCCTACCCATACTCTCCACACTGGTAGGAAACCATCTCCCACCTATAACCTCATGCCCATTGACATTATTCAATGGGGTTGACCTATGCTTGTCAATCACTGTCTCTCTGAACCCAGTCCAAGTGTAAAACCGTAAGATTGACCAACAGTGGAGGAATTCCCAGGTACCACAGGTCTTAAAGCCTCATTTCCTCTATCAGGGAGCACCAGCAGCATGAGATGACTCCCTGTATGCCCTGTAATCTAACCCTTGTCATTCCCAGTCGGAAACCCTGCACATAAACCCGCTCCACACGCTAATTCCCTGCACCATGTGTGTGTCGTTCGGGGTCATGCTGCCGGTGGGAAACCCCCCCAACGCCATTGTCTTCAGTTACGGACACGTGCAGATTAGCGATATGGTGAGTGATAGCCCCAATTTGCATCAACGGCTACATATGCATCTATATCATAAAAACACAGTGAAATGACGAAGTGCTCCTTCGGTTAAAATTTCTTATCGAGTCCCTCTCTCTTACAGGTGAAGGCCGGCTTCGGGGTTAACCTGATCGGGGTGATGGTTGTGATGCTGGCCATCATGACCTGGGGAGGCCCCCTTTTCCAGCTAACGGAGTTTCCGGACTGGGTGATCATGAGAAATATCACTAGGAGTTTATAGCCACAAGAGGGCGCAAGAAGTCAAAGAGGAAAACGGTCTGCTGGAATTCATAACGCGGCCTCTGAAAGATGACCCCGTAATGAACAGGACTGCAAAAGCTCATAACCTGACAAAAATTGTATCCCTTTTTCCATATGGAGTGACAGGGCAGGAATATAGAATCATAGGGAATGAAAACACACAGTGTTCAAAGTTGTAATCAGAAGAGACCAGCTTTTAAAATGAATTATATGAAAGTCACAGAGAGGACTGAGTACTCTGGAAAGTTACGCAATACATTATTTTACCTCTTAATGTACTTGTCAGAAATGTCTTATTTTAGTATTGTTCACATTTTTAGTCATACACCATACGTTTGTGTACGTAGTTACATAACATCTGTAATATCCCTGGCTTGTTGTGTCAAGTAATAGATAAACATCCATTTGTGTTTGTTTTTTTTTTTTTTATCCAAGCAAATAAACATCACAGATTTGTTGTGTTGAAACAGGATTAGGCAGAGATCAGTTTCAGACTCAACCAAAAATAAGCCACATGGTGCAGTTATAAGCAAACAATCATTAATTATTTAAAATAACCCATTGAACCTCTTGAGCTAGACATATAACAAAGAGTAATGGTTACTAAACACTTACAAACTTAACATCTAGAATTTTCCACTATTATTGCATGTACATACATATTAAGATTTTAAGAATTTAACTCAAGAATATGAATTATCTTTTGTACTTTTTGGCAGTATTACAAAATGTATATAACAAAAACAACTGGAAATGAATACAATACATCGTAATTTATTAAATGGGCACAGACTTGCCCTGCATAGAACATGTACAATGCTTTGGGAGTCAGACACATCTATGTAAATACATAAAACTGTTTACCGAAATAGAGATTTTTCACTACAAAATACTCCTAAAAAACCATGATGCTACACACATATGAATATGCACAGGAGACACTGGTGATACTGGTGACTTCATAATAAAGGTGGACAAAAGCAACATCTTTTGGTGTGATTCCTTTTTTTATCATTGAACCTGACCTTGACATTAAAGCGTGTATTTCAGCAACATGTGATTTGCAGGCTAGTTTCCTCTGGTAGGTACATTTATAAGAAGCAGAATTAACTTTGGCTGATACGTAGCAGCCTTCAATATCTCTTTTGGCCTGGCAGAAAAACACTCGGAAAAAAAAAGACAGAATAACATGGTGCATATAATGAAACTACGTCGTTCTCCCCATAAAGGTCACTTACCAAAACACCAAACGTGTTACACAATATAACAATACCCATAGCCAGTAAACTGTAAGCCACAAGAGGTGTGTGTGCATATGTTATAAACTGCATAATCATCTTTCAGTCAAGGGTGGTAGACCTGGTCTCTAGAAATTATTTCATTATGTAATGATAATGGACTATAGCCTCTCATACTGTCCATCTGGATCTTCAAATTCATCCATTAATTTCATATCCGGGTCAAAATTACAAAGGGAAGCCAGGAGTTAAGCCTACAAAGCTTATAGCGCTGTGCAGGGGTGCTTCCCTTGATGGGGTGGCACGTGATATAGGCAATTCAGAGATATGTTGTTTTTTGTAAATCCCTTTTTAATTTGAACCATTTATTGATGGATTAATGTTGCATATATAAATTATTTGTAAGATTGCTCTTTTATTTGCACAATTAGCTATTAATTATTGAAATGCTGTGTTACTATTTCCGTGACACGAGCGATTCTCCATAAACAACAAGCCAAGCAGGGGTAATACACTTCCCTGTTTTTCATTTACAGGCCAAGAGATTGTTTACAGCAGGACCTCCCCCAGTTGTCCCATTATGTCTGTGTATGGCCAGCAGATGTCGCTGGCCATCCCGTTTTCTTCCCAATTCCTTGTCATAATGTAGTAATTAATTGACTCACTGTTTGTCCCTGTTCCTTGTTCCAACTACATTATCTGTGTATATAAGGCCCTTGCCTGCAGTCAGGATGGCTGAGCGCTCTAAGGTGCTGTGTTCAGGTTGCAGTCTTCCCGGGAGGCGGGGGTTTGAATCCCACTTCCGACGTTTCTGGTGTGTAGCTCCGTGGGCTAAGCCTGTGTGCTTGTAATCACAAGGCTGCTGGTTCAAACCCAGCCTCAACAGGAGTAAGGCCCTTAACCCCCGACTCCCTGGGTGCTGCTACGGGTGGCTGCCCTTTGTGGGCTGCTTACTCTACAAAGAATGAGTTAAGGGAGGCATAAAGACAGTTTCCCCATGGGGATTAGTAAAGTGATGATTATTATTTCTCTGTTGGTCATTCTGAGTTCTTTTAGTTTCTGCTACTGGTTTACTTGTTTTCCTCATTAATGTTCCTTAGTTACTATTTGCCCTACCTAACCCTGTCGTTATATTAGTCCGTGCTCCTTCGTGTTAATTTACCCTACCTGCCTTTGATTATGACCACATTTCCTTTTGTTTCTTGTATATTAAGTTTGTAGTACAGTTTCTCTACTGGTGGAAAGCTGCCCATCTCGCCGTCTCCCAGACCATACGTGTCACTTTACAGTACATTAGATGACATTTATTTGTCATTTTGTTTATTAGACTGAAGTACTTCATATCTTACCTGTGGCATCAATTTCAGTTAATTAGCTAAATAAAAGATACTTCTCAATATCTCTAATTTCAGGGAGCCCAATAAAATGAGACAAAACAAACATTTACATGCAACCCACCAGGTAACCTTAAGGTGCCATACGAAATCTTTACCTGGATATCAATATATAAAAAATATTACAGCCAAACAGCATATCTGCAGCTACATCCTCAAGGCCAAATTAGATTTGGAAAAATTCAGATATCAGTAAAAATTAAATATATTATTTCGGTAGTGATGCAGTAACTGTCCCTATGATTTCCTTATATTTTCTCTAAGATGATTCACATTTATAACAAATGGCTTACATTATACATTTAGGTCTTCTTTATAAACAGAGATAACAGTGTGAGAGTTGACCCCTCCCTTTGTGACCCTTCCCCATTTGGCCAGCAGGCATTGCTGCAGTTTTTATGGTCATTAGGGTCTAGGATAGATTTTTTTTTAATAGAGGTCGCACGACTGCACGTTTAAAAGCTGGAAGGGACAACTCCACTAGTTAATGAGCTAATTATCCAAAACATCCTTAAAAAGACATGATGGAATAATGTGTAAGGGACAGTAAGTGACATTCATTTGTGAGACCACCTCATTGAGCTGGGCAGGCAACACTGGCTAAAATCGCTGGAGGAAGCTGATTGGACGATGTGTCGCTGAGAGATACATGTCTGGGGGTGAAATGTTACATCTTATGTCATTAACTGAAGAATTCAAGAACTTCTCACAAGTTTCCATAGTAGAAGCAAAGGTAACACAATAGTAGTAATGGGAGGATTTAAGATGAGAGTTAATTCTGCCAAATAATAGCCTATTTTAGGTCTGTAGGCATTTTTACCGATTACTGTATTGTGTGATTAGATGCTGAAAACCATTTCAAAATAAATTTTAATAGTTTGCTGATATCTTACTGATATTTTCTGCCATCATCCTGCTATGTCATGTGTCACCAAACTACACCTTCTATTTCTGTAAATACTAGGTGCTTTTATTCTTTTTTAAAACAGTACATTACCATTAAAAAGATGGATCAGATTCCTGTATGGTAACTATTAAAGATTTTATTTAACCACCTTTGAACGATTGCTATGCTCGCTACAGGCCGCTAGTTCATGAATAATGCTGAATCACCTGTGATCTGACTTTACAAAATTTCTCTGGACAGGTATGGCTCCCTCTGTATCTCAGCAAGACAAAAGTAATTAACTCAGAAAAGTGCTGACTAGGAACGACGTGAAGATTTTTTCCAGAAGTGTTACTATCATTGACAACTTGTTAGTATGTTAATCCCAGAATCTCTGTCTATAGTTTATGATGTTACTCTGTTACCTTGTTCAGTGTTATATTATGCTACTAAGTTTACATTATTAATACAAGTTATCCATAACCATAAATCACACCCTTGTCATATTGGGTGACTCAGTCTCAGGTGCACAGATGCTAAGTACTGCTGGGACGAAATACTTAGTCATTTCTTTATTCATGTCCACGTCAGAATTCACTGTGGAAAGGAAAGTCCTTGTGTTTCGACCCCCTGAAAATGAAAAGAAGACCGGGGAAAGAAATCGTTTAGGGTAGCAAAAAATGATGTGCGCAGAAACCTACCAAAGCTTCTCAAAATAATAAGGAATTAAATAGTTATTTTCTGAACCAAAATATACCGGCATACATATCAAGGCTCACCAGAGCATCTGACAGGCTCTCCAGTTCCTGTTGAACCCCATAATGGTCTTCATCTCTTCCTCAGTGAGCTCAAAGTCAAAAACCTGAGCAGAAACAGTGCAGGTTTACAGTTTCAACATGACAAACTCCTGTAACTCCACCATCCCTGGCCATTAGAGGCAAAAACCACTCTTCATGCAACGCATATTAACCTTTGGTCCTAAATAAAAGATCACCTGTCGTGTCTGCATTGTATCCTCAATAGTGTGTAACGCGATCTGACGGGAAATCAAATAACAATGATATAGTCAACTCCAGAATTATTGGCAACCCCTGAGAAGATGAGTTAAACATTAATTATAAGATGAATTACAAATGAAATTAAATGGGTTTTGGACGATATGGCAGCCTCGTGCTTAATATTTAGTGAAGACTTCCCTGGCAAGGATAACAGTACAGAGCCTCTGTAACGTTTAACTAGACTGGAGAACGCTTGAAGGACCTTGGACCACTCCTTTATACAGAATAATTCCACTTAATATTCTTGGATTTATGCTGGTGGACTGCCCTCTTAAACTCACTCTACAGGTTCATAGAGAAGGTCAAATCAGGAGACTGAGACGGCCTTTGCTAAAGCTAGACAAACATTTCTGTGTTGAATTAGATGTTTGCTTTGGGGTCATTATCTTGTTGAAAGATCCATCTATGGCCAAATTTCAGCTTTCCAGCAGAGGCAGCAAGGTTTGTGGCTAAAACATTCTGGAATTTCATGGAATCTATGACAGCTTTGATCTTCACATGAGCCCCTGGGCCACTTGCAGCCTCTAAGCAGCAATGAAGCACCAGCATATCTGACAGTGTGTACTAGGTGTGTTTCTTGGTATGCAGTCCCCTTTGTTCACCATGTAGGTGGTGTGCATTACCAAAAAGTAAAATCACCTAGTGTGGGTACAGCCTAAGTCTGACTCTACAAGGGGGCAGTATGTGATACATCCTCTTTCTGGAAAATTTTCAACTGTTCCATGCATATAAATTTTTAAAATAATTTCACTGATTACGCTCAATGGTACTTTTTAGCTCTTTATATCGAACTTATCTAATTTGTACAGGTTAACAACCTTTAATCTCATTTTAGATTAATGCTCTTTGGATCTACCTATGTTGATGAATGCCAAACGTGCTGCGTCCGATTTTAGTGGCTGCATCCTTGAAAGGCTGCATTTGAAGATCAGATGCGTCACAGCAGTGCGACGCCGCTATCCTATATCGAAGGCTCCTTCAAATGCGATCGAAAAATGCGTCCTTCTTTTGCCAAGGTGCAAAGGATGCACCTGATGGATCCTTTGCAGCCCAATATTCTTTACGCAGGGGTGTCCCAGTTAGGTGATGGAAACGGCACTTTGTGACTCAAGAGTAAGTGTGGGAACAGCTTGTGATGCAAATAGGAAATCATCCATAGGTCAGACCAGTGTTTCTTAACCCAGTCCTCGGGGAACCCCAGACAGTCCATGTTTTTGCTCCCTCCCAGCTCCCAGCCAATCA
>JAODLC010000065.1:24805942-24818001 GCA_026781145.1 Hippopotamyrus pictus | reverse complement strand
ATAAACTAGCATATTGGGCAGCATCAGTGGTCTGGAATGATCTTACACCACATATTATGTTCCAATAGATTACTGACCACCATCTAGTTGCTCTGTCACGCCGTTGTGATATGAATTGCTAAATTATCCCAGTGGGACCTATCCAAGCTTATCCTGAAAAATTCCAAGAACATGAAGGTTTGCAGATGCAAAGGGCAGCTGGTAAGATACTAGTTTAAGTACAAAGAGAGGCAGTTATGTAGTAGCATGGAGTAAGGTACTCAAGATGAAATGTTGAAGTAAAATCTCCAGCTGTTTAAATGGATGTAAACTCTAAGACATTCTACATAAAATGTAAGCTGAGTAATAAACATGTAATGTGAAAATAGGAAACTGTAATATAAACCATCAACCTGTTTTGTAAACTGTGCTTGTGGTTTAAGTGAAATAAAGGTGCATGAGAATGTATGACCAGAGTTACTGAACCTGAATGTTCCACAATTGGCAAATTTATTTCTGCAACACCTCAAAATCTACATTGAAAGATGAAAGAATATTAAGCATCACACTGGAGATGTAAATGTGAGTAAACCTTCACACATCTGTAGGTGTGAGCAGTTATAGTACATACCACCACTACAATGTTCTGAGCATGTTATGTTAAAGCACACATGGGAAAATGTACAAGATACAGATCCAAGTAGCCCAGTCTAAGATCAGTCAGAGTCTTCTGGCAAATGTCTTTTACCATAAAAAGAATGCAAAAAATAAAAATGCAAGCAATGAAAAATGCATAGGAAAAAAAATGCCAAAAAGTATGAAGTGTTATGCTATACATAATTCTTCTCCTTGTGATTCAGTTTCAATAAATATTCAAATATTGCTGATTTCATCAGTGTAATTAAGAAAATATTGCACAAACTAGTAGGTGAGGTCATAAATGTGTCAACATGATGGACAGAGTGTTCAAGGTAGGGCCAAGTTGAGTGAGATAATGGCTCTAGGATAAAAACTGTTTTGAGTCTGTTCTTGACTTGATTGCCCTATAGCACCCACCAGAGGGCAACAGTTGAAACAGGTGATGTCCAGGGTGAGATGAGTCTCTGGGAATGTTGGTGGCTCTGCTGAGACAGCTAGAGCTGTAAATTTCCATGCTAACCATTTGTCTCACCTCTCTGATAAAATATAACATTAACGCTTAATCACTAATGGTGTGAAATAATTTGGTAACTAATTTAGTAAATAAATCACTTGTGTTGTTTCAACAAAACACATGACAACGTTTTAAGGAACATCTTTCAAAATTTAGGAACATAAATCTAAGGAACACTCAGTTGATATTTTGTTGGTAAGTCTATGATTCAAACGACAGACAACTCGTCCTGAGTGCTGCAGTCTCCCTGCGACCCTGTATAGGACAAGTGGTTGGAAGATGGATGGACGCGTCACAGTGTAATAAAAAGGAACTTCATTTACCAGAATGCATTTTTTTAATGGCGTTTATACAATGATGTTGGTCGATGTAGTTTTTTTTTTTAAATATCGTCTGGCCTGTCATTTTTTAATTTTTTTTTTACAACACCTAATATTCCTTAAAAACCAATGTATGTTCTCAAAACGAATAAATAACTGCACTTCATTTGCACTAATAAAACTAACAGACTGCGCTAAGATTTTGTGGTATGTGCTACATAAAAACTACATCGACCATCATCCTTTGCTTCATCATCGTCCTCCACGGCTCGTATCCGTTTGTATATCCGAGCTCGGGAAAAGGACTTCGTGAAATCGCAACGATGTCAGTGCAGGTTGTGGCAGCGAAAATGGCCGAGGTCGAACTCAAAGACATTCCCAGCAAAGAGCTGGCGCCCGTGTCGCCGGTGACCCCTAAAGGTGAGGAGAAAGCGTTAGTGAAAAACGAGCCTAATGCCACCTCCGCCGCTGCCACCTCGCCAGCGGCTATAGCTACGGAGACGGTCCAGAGAGGGGACCCGAGCCTTTCTCCAACCCCCAGCCCGAACCCAATGAAGGTACCGCAGGCATCCGCGATGAAACGGACTGATCCCCAGCAGAACGGCGGGGAAGCGTTCATAAACCAGGATGGCACAGTAGCCGAGGCTCCGAGGATGAAAAAGGTGAGGGCGCTCGGTCAGTGATACGTGATACACGCGGCTGACCGGCTCGCTAACTAGCTAGCGTGCAGTCATTGATTCTGTTAGCTCCCCCCCGGCAGTAATTCTGCATCGGGGGGTCGAGATGTTTATTTTGAAATTAAAACGTGAAGGGATGATTGCCTGATCGCACTCATCACTGTGTTACTACTCACGTGACAGGAGTGTGTGTGTGTTTGTGTTTTTTTTTATTTTTACTTTTTACTATTTTTTCTTAGGTTTTTGAAGTTGGAGATGGATACCTCGCAGGTATCCGATGTGATGGCGATCGCGGTGTATTTTTGTTCTTTTCCTTTGGGGAAGCTAAGCGGTAGCATTGGGGGCAGTACGCCCCGTTTGCCCCATTCGCCGACCGGCTCCCCGGAACACGCTGTTCTCACGCTGCCCATCCAGCTGCGACGGCTGCCGGCGCGTAGTTAAGCACCAGTTAAACGCAATACTCTATGTGCAGTGCTTTCATTAACCAAATTTGACAGAAGCGTTAGTTAATGTGTTTATTTCTCCACGTTTCACTATTTTATTATATCAAAACTTTAAAAAAGGATTACTTTTCCAAGTTGCCGGCTAAGGGGAGCGGAGTGATTTTCAATGAACAACTTATTCTTCTGACTGTCATTGCTGTTGACCAACCAAAATCACATCCAAGTCCTCAAACTTGGTAAAACTTATTAAAGAGCAACATGACGTTTCCGGGTTTAGGCCTAATAACTAAATATTATAGGGATATTTACGAACATGCATCTGACAGCTTGTGTCCTATAACCTAAATAGTCACAGTATGTGAAAAATGAAACTTGTTAATTAAGAAACATAATCTCAAAGGCAAGAGACATAGCTCAAAGAAAGTCAGGACATCTCCTGTTAAGTCAAAAGGATATACTTTGTGTAGGCAGTTACAGGCCAGTAATTGGGTGTTTGTATGGACTGATGCAAAATGCTGATCTAACACAATATCGGTAATAATTGCTTGAGGAGGACAGAAGCCCAATAGAACAGTGTTTTATGGAACATCACGATCACTTCATTAATGGGTCCCTTTGTTAAGACGACATAAATATTAATATGAAAAGGGTTCGAAGACTTTTCTTTCAGCTACTCTAAAGCTATTGTGGAATTGGGTGGCTGCACCCACACTCACCCAGTGATGGTGTGATTTAGTGTACTTTACCTCCACCCAGAAGGTACCTGTGGACAACACTGCCCCTGTATCTGCAGTGACGTGAAATAACTGCAAACGTGACGTGTTTCATATGTGGGATTGAATTCATGTTGCAGGTTTGGTCATTGTCTGCCTTTTAAGATTTTTTTCATGGACTTAAAGTTTAATCCTGCTAACACCAATAAATTGAATATATCTAATCTGCATCTCTAATTAGGTAATTGCGAAAGTTCTGGACAACTGCCTAGGATTCGCTAGATCGCTCATATATATTGAAGGTGACCTGTGGTTTTCTTATGTTTAGATTAAGTGCTGCAGCCCCCCCCCCCCCCCCCCCCCCCCCCCAGTTGGATAGCAGGTGCGGGAAGTGCATGGATTGGTTGAAGTGTCACCCTGAGAAATGCAATGTACAGAGAGTGTCAGTTTAAGGGGCACACATCAGAATTTCGGGGAACCGTGTCTGTCTGATAGCACTGGTGAATTTTTGTATTTACCGCGGTAATTGTAACAAGTGACTACGCTGGATATTGGCCCAGGAGGAAGGGAAAGTCAGAAAGTGAAGCTGGGGGGAGGGGGGGTACCTTAACCCAATGAAAAGGGGCTCTGTTGTCCGTATGTATTTAATTACCATATCAGTGGGTATTTAATTTCAGACTTATATGCCGGAGTTTATAAATGGACCTTATTCACTGTGTGCCTTTTATAAAAGATTCTTTATCTTCTTTATAAATTATCATAAACAATTTAAAAAGAATGGATCAGAATTTTAACTGCATATTTAATTATCTGGGTAAGGTGTGTATTTTCTGTAACCTGAATTCAGTCATTAAAGTATGCACTTTTACTGCATTTCAGCTTGAAATGAACTTTAGGGCGAGGAAACAAAAGGCAGAACCTTCTAGATGCATTCCTGCTTTGCTCCTGAGTTTTTAATGGATGGTATTCTCATGTGTTACTCCCTGACCTTTTCACCCCGGTTTCTTGGAAGCTATACCCCCGATGAGATGAATCTTTTACTTAAGGAAGCTTTCATGCCCGACAGGCCTCTGTTCGAATGTTCCCTTATTCCTGGGACCTGGCTGCCTCAACGTTTCTGACTGTCGTCACATGGTGCCGTTTGCCATCTTGCTCTTGGCACGTCTCCCGGATCTTCTGATTCCCCCCCCCCCCCGCCCATTTGTGCCTTATCATATTTTGCAGGGCGCCTTAAGCTACCCGGAGCTGACAACAGAGGACCTTTATCAGCATGCTTTTGAGGAAACGCAGATTTTTTTTTTGCCTCGAATCATTTTTTTTTTTTTTTTTAAACTCCGTTTTCTTTTTCTGTGCCATCTTGATAGCTCTGGCTTCGTGGTGCCCAGTGGAAAATCTTTTAGCGGAGAATGTGTTCTGTGAAATGCTGACTTGCCAGAGATAAGATTACGGTGATCAGCTCAAGCCAGTTATTGTAGCAACCGTTGGAGTCCAAAGACGAGTGTTCCCCAGTTTAGCTGTGGCTGTTTCAGAGTATTGGCACAAAACGATTGGGTGTGATGTGAGTTTATACCTTTCGACTTGCAGACAGTGTAATGAATCCTGACCTGAACTCCTGACCACCTGGATACGCCTTATCCGTGGAAACTTATATCTCTTTCAGTATCAAGCACTATACTGGGCCTCGGATTGCTGGGGCGGGGCCTGTAGTCGGGAACCAGGTCCGAATGGTGTGAGTTCTAAACCCAGCCATGGTGACGTAGCTTAGAGGGTGCTCGGTCTGACTTCGGTCAACGTGCAGTCGCGCGAAAGGGCAGAGCGTGGCGCACGGCCCCGGTTTTTACGAAACCCCGTGGTGTTGCAAATAAGCAGCCCGTGGAATTTCTGGATGGAGTTCAGGGATCAGATCAGCGGGGAAGGATCAGGTCGGCGAGAGATGAGCGTGGGACGCCCCTTCCAGGCCAGGTGGGTCTCGTTCTCCTGCTGGGACCGGGACCGTGGGAAGCTCACAGTGAAGTTGCTCCGTTGCCACATTCGGCACCGTGAGAATCCAGCCACTCGCGTTTGGGAGGGTGGGTGTTTCCGCCGCAGGACGCAAGAACGACTGAACTTTTTACACAGGCGTTGGGCACATGTTTCTTTTGGAGGAAGGGAGCAGTTCTGTATCGCACGTGGTTGGGTGCCCCTATGATGCCTCTTAAATGAGGTCTGCCCTTAAAAACAGCACCACCAAATGTGATTCCTGGCAGGCCACGCGGCGGCACTGAGGACGACGGGAAGCGGGTCATAATCTCACCCCGTGCGGCTGGGCGGATGTTGGATGAATAGGCTTGCGAAAGATGGGTGGTTCTTCCTGTTGACCTGCGTGTCGCAGGGCCGAGCGGTCCGCAGAAATCAGCTACCCAGCGTCGTTTGCAGTGAGGAACACGTGCGACGCGTAGAGTGTCCGTAACGGTGGGTAGCGAGAGAGCGACTCTTGATCCCAGGTGGAAAGGCTGCTTTTAAAACAAAAAATGGCTCAAGAATACTATGTTCTGCCCAATTACCCTGGTCTAAAAATAAAATCCGTCACCTGATATCGGTGTTCAGAGTAGCGTGCAGTAAGCGTTACATCAGTGCCCTTTAAAGTGCTTTTTGTGAGAAATGCTTTTATGAAGAAGTATGAAGGATTTATGTCGATGTCCGTTTAGCTAGAGCTGAGCGTTTGAATTAGCCCAAAATATATCTCAGAAAAGTGGTTCCTATACTCTGACAACTGGGCTTTATATATGAATTTATGTATTTTATCTTGGGGCTTTTTGTATCTGCATCAGCCTGTGCAGTATGAATCCTGGATTTCTGTTCTCTCTCCCCCCCACCCCCCCCCATAATGGGCTTCTCATCTGCTGCCCACTCAGGAAGGCTAGGCGTCTGACAGATGCCCGTTGTGTAACCGGATTGGCCCACTGCTGCTGTTTGCTATTCAGGCCGCCCCCCGCCCCCACCCCTCCCCAGCCAAGACTCCAGTGTACAAAAGGAAGGGGGGGGGGTTGAAGAGGGGAGGTTTAGAAGTGCCACATCTGTGTCTGGTATTCTCACCCCAGGCTTGTGCGCTCGTGATTGGGTGCACGGACTGTCCTCAAGCTTAGTCTGACTGTATGTGGGCAGAAATCAAGTTCATGCCTAGCGATTCCCCCACCCCCCCGCCCTTGTTGCTTGAGGATAGAGTTTGCGCGGTGGAATTATCCATCTAACCATGGTAACAGAATACAAATGGTGGGAAGAACTTGGCCTGTTTAGATTCCATTATGCCTGTACTGGTCGTCTTGTTAACCAACGGGACCTTTTAACTTCATTTAAGGTGGGGGTGTCTTATTGAATTTTTACAGCTTTTACTGGGCTATATATACCGGTATATAGAGGCAGAATAAGGAGAGGAGCGGAATGTATCTTGTGATGTGACATGATCCAGCAGCTTATTAGTGAATGTTTTTGAGCAGCTAGAATTCAGAGTCACTTTGCATCATTGCTGTTAGAAATACTCTTCAGTCCGTAGGCTTTACGCTTTAGGATTTACGCTTGTCCTGTCCTTGAGACCTCGCCGCATCAATCTACGTAGGAAGGGATTTATTACCGGTGATAAGCTGTCATGGGTGCAGATCTTTGGTGGTTCCCCCGGACGTGTGGGAGCCAGCCAAGCCTCAACGCGGCCCAGTGAGCGGCTGCAGCGGTTGAGGTTGAAGCTCCGCCGTTTCATGTGGCTTCCATTAGCGAGAGACACATGGGTGGCTGGGGAAGCCTTCCCTCCCCCTTCCCATCACACGAAGGTGCTGCTGCCACCCAGAAACTTTGAGAAGGCAATGTCTTGCATGGCTTGGGGTGCTGATACTACATTAATGTATTCATCTACTTCACTTAGTCAGGCATCTTAGTAATAATTCCCCAGGACCTGTAGTTTGTTGGGTCAGGCAAATATTTTCATAACCTGTTGCATCGTGGAAGAATATTTTCAGTTACGGCCCGAGGACTTTGGTTCCTGTTCCCGATTTGCATATGGTACATTTCCATTGACTGTGTTTTTTTTAATATGCCTGGAATATTCCCAGTCTGTGGAATTTTCCCAATGTGTAGAATACTTCCTCTGACAATCTGACTGGAGTGAAGCGTTTGTTATAGACCGAGACTAGCAGCCTGATTTTCAAGCATGATCGAGTAAAATGGTTTTTTAAAAAGGCCTCTGTCAGTCTGTGTGTGTGTGTGTACGTGCGCGTGTGTGCTTGAGGTAATTGTATCCCTCAAGAAGAGAGAACTATTTTCAGTGTCAGCAAACCTATAATTCATGGATAATTTAATATCCTTATTCCCATGACGTGCTGTAAAGGTTGTTTTTGTTAGTTTGTCCAAATCCTTTTCAGGTTTTCAGGTAATTGTTCCACCCACCGTAAATTGGTTCAGCTAATGCCTTGGGGACGGTCACATTCAATTGTTCACTCCCTTTCAATTCTCGAAGCTACGATCTTTATTCTTAAGAGGAACATTATGCATCAATTTCAAACTATTCACCTCCTTGAATGTTTAAGGCACTTTAGTTTTACATGGGTGTTGGATGAGGCTCTGCAGGTGGCCCAGGAGCCAGAAGGTCCCGTGGGAGTCCACTGCGAAATTGTATCTGGTATAGTGGGGGTGGGGGGGTAAGTGTCCTGCTTGATCCGGTGGCTGGGCAGACAGAAGCTGCTTCTGTAGCCTATCATTTTTTAATTTTATTCTTCATCTGTGTCTCAACCCCCAGAACAAACCCTGGCTCCAGAAGATCGCTGTGCTAACATGGTGGCAGGGGAGGGGTGCAAGGTGTGTGGGCTCCTAGCCTGCAGACGCGCGGAGTCCTGTTAAAAATTAATGCCCTAAATTTAAAGGACGTTGATGGGGCATATCCTGACACATGCCGATTGAGTAAATGTGCTGGTTCTTCCCGGGGAAGATGGTGTCAGTGGCTGGTGCGGAGAAACCCTCGTGCTCAAAGTGTCTCCTTCAGTCACGTTCGTGCCGCCTTGTGTTTGGCGGTTATTCAATAACGTTTTACTGCATTGTTTCTAGAAGGCGTGGCGACACTTCACATGTAATCCCATGCACTCCTGTCATTGAACTGCTGTCACACCTTACAATGCTGGAGGTTTAAAGGCCTATTTACCAAGGTGATGAAAAGTTGCTCAAACCCTTCTAAATCCAAAATTTCTGAGCTTATCCCCAGGCCTGCTCGATGTCACTGCCTCCTGGTTACTCATCTGACATTCTTCTATCGAGCTCTTTTCTGTTGGCTTCGGTTAACTGCCGAACGGCCCCAGCTGCACATGTTGCAGGTATCAGGTTTTGTCCATGCAGGTCGCTCCTGTTTTGTTTGGTCCGGTGTGAGATCTTACTGAACACCTTCCTCCTCGGGTTCTGTGCAGCGGAGCTGGATGAGCCGATGGGGTGGTTCGCCTGGCATGCTGGTACTGGTGGACATGCAGGCGCTGTCCTGTGTGTTCTGCACCTGTATTAGCTCTGCGCGGTATAGCAAAGGCCGTGCTGTCCTGCGTTGGTGGTCAGCTGGCCGTTATTACATCAGCATACGAGCCAGCTGTGCCTCTCGTGTTACTAGCTGCGGTCGTCAACTGGTCAACAGATACTTTTTTTTTCCAGTCTTTTGCCCTAAGGAAGTATTTTAAATTTATTAGAGCTTGACTGATACAGAATTTGAGAATTTAAAAATTAGTAATGATATGACTGTTTTTTTTTTTCTCTCCCAGACATGCATAACATAAACAAAGATTTTCCCCTAACATTCGTGTGTAATTATTTAAAAGTCCTCACCAACATAACATGACAGTGCAGTTTAAAAATAATCTTGTTTTATTGTCATATATAGTACTTGGAACAAAAGTCTAACAAAATATATTAAAGTTTTGATAAGAGTCAAATGTGTATTACAAATAACTTGTGTTGTTGACAGGAGTTGCGGTGTGCCCCCTGGTGGACAAACTAAACAACAACAACATCACTCGCAACATGGCCTTGCATCTTTCCCTTTCTCTATAACTATCATTTATCGGCCATTATAAACACCATTTTATCGGTCGGGCTCTAAAATTTATGCCCCATTCCCCCATGGACTGCTCTGGATAAAGTAAGTCTCTCCCCCCCCCCCCCATCACTCTCTGGGGGCTCTCTTGGCTCTCTCAGGGTTTGAAGTTTTCTTACATTTCAGTTCACGTGTTTTTGGGTCTCTGAACATCTTTGTCATTGAGTGAATTTCTAACCTAATGGGCATATAGAAATGGAACCTTCAGTTGGTCTATCAACAGGAGGTAAATTACTGTTCAGAAGCCCATAACCTTATTACCCTTAATGTCCCTGTTCCTTCTGGATGAAGTATTTGAATTTCTTCCCATTCTCGCACTCTACTTTCAGGGCCTGTTAAAAATTTGGCACTGGACCCATGTTGCTGGTGATGGGTGGGCTCCGGGGCTGCTGCGATTAGTCGACGTAGTCGATGATGTCGACGCTGCAAATGCGTCGACGTCAATATTTTAAATCGATGCATCGTTTTTAAAATTATTTCAATAAAATTACCGTTACGATTTCAAAAGGGTTCAGTTCATTATAACAAATGTTTTCCTTTAATATCACTACATAATTATGGAGCAGTTCAAATTATCACGAAATGAAAAGGCAGTTTTACACTATGCAGAGTGTGATGGCATTGTGTGTTGGTACTAGGGCTATGCCAGAGAGAAACACAGAGGGCTCTATTCTAGCCAGAATAGGCAAAACCACCGTGTTGTCTATTCATGTTTATTAAATTACCATTAGTACGGAGAGCGTTTTAATATCCTTATCAAGTTCCATGAGCCTCACAGCTTGGGGAATCTCAGCAAGCAGGCAGCCACCTTGCAGCACCGCTGGAGTTCGGGGTCAAGAGCCCATAGATGTGTGATTGTTCTACCGAGGCTGGGGCTCGAACCAGTAACCTTCTGATCACTGGCACAGAGCTTTAGCCCTGTAAGCCACTCGCTGCCCTGGGGCAGCAGCTTCTCATAGTCCACTGAACACAGATCTTATTTTGCCTGTCTTCCCCTCACCACACCCTCATGGTTCTTGGCTCTGCCTTCTTGTTCTGCATGGGCCGCCTGCTGTCACCTGAGTGATGCAGCCATCTTTCTCAGCAGAGTGCAAGCCGCAGCTGGGTATAGTGGACTCCTTGCTGTTGTCCTTGCTGACTTTACAAGATGGAGTCTCAGTCTTGACAGTGCTTTATTTTTGTTATGTATTCTCTGAACCCCTACAAATACAATTTAGATAATTTGTTCCAATATGACAGGCAGTTGAAAGCAGGGTGAGCTTGTCCCTATGGTGATTGGAGGTTAAGGGTTTTCTTATGGTAAAATCACTTTGCTGACTCGGGGATTTGAGCCAGCGACCATCCATCCGGTCACAGACGATAGGAGCTTATCTGCTGAGCCATACGGGGCCTCCTGTTGTGATGTGTATTTGTGTAACTAATCTGGGACCTACATACCTGTGCTTTTGTCTTTGCCGCTGAGTGACTGCGGCCCTCTTGCTAAGATCAAAAAATCAAAAGAGAGAGATCTGTGAAAGCAGTCAAAGCACCCTCGGCTGCAGCTGGACCTGTGATCAGATCCCAAATCATGAAACCTGCAGCATCTAAAAGCGACTCCGGCCTGGGGAAGTTCTGATGTGTGGCCCAGGGAATGAAACAAGTGTTTCACAAGATCTGTGATGATTTCTACCCGGGGATGCGTCACGCCTCGTCATTTGAGTCCCGATAATATTTGAAACCCTACACCTCAGGTGGTTTTATGTTTCAGGTCACCCATTCTTCTGGGCGACACTTATTTGGTTCATTGACTCTGCGTGCGCTATCGGTGATGGGGCATCCTGCTTTTTGCGCTTCCTTGACCGTTCCTCGGACAGAGCACAGTTCCGCATCGGTCTCGCGCCATGAAGAAGATGTCCGACTTCGCTAGCCAGACCAAAGTGAAGAAGAATGGGCCGGTCCAGTTAAAAAACTACAAGGTATGGCGAAATGAAAAACCAAAAACCCATTCTCAGCATCTTTTGGTCTGTCCTCTTTTTGTTTGGAGTGCGTTTTAAGTCTCTTTGCTGGTGTACAAAAGCTTGGGGGAATGTCACTCCTAGGCTGTGCCGTTAGCTTCCTGTGGTCCTTTGTTTGTTGAAAGCTATCTGGTTTGGAGCCGGAACTTGATGGGTTCTTATGTGTTGACCGTGTTGGTTTTACATTACTCTTTCTCAGATTGTGAAAAGATTAACTACCTGAAGAGACCCCACACCGACCTCCCCCAAATGCTCATATCCCACCTTCTCGCTGTGACCCCCCCCCCCCCCCCCCCTTTGATGGTTGATTAAGAGCAAATAGGCTCTGCTTTGGTGTCTTACAGTTGGTAAGGTCTCCTCTGCTACATGTGTTAAAAGGCTGTCGCTATCAGGAGAGTTTGCGTGGGTTGTGTGTCCCGTGAGATGTCATGGCCAGGCGTCACATAGGTTTTTGTCTCGTCAGCTGGTCACTGGACCCGGGGTGAGGGCATGTGGACCACGTGGCCTTGGTAGAGGACCACGAGTTCTCTCCAGCTCAGGTCTCACCTCCCTGTCACATCCCTGTTTATTTGCTCCGGAGACCTTCCCACGCCTTGTAACCGGAGTTCTTCAATCCCACCCATTTGTACAGCTGGGTGTTTACCCGATGGGTCTGCGGGGGGGGGGGGGCCCGGCGGGGGGGACCG
>JAODLC010000065.1:24795725-24805842 GCA_026781145.1 Hippopotamyrus pictus | reverse complement strand
GGGGGGGGGGGGGGGCCCGGCGGGAGGGACCGCGGCTGGCAGCGATCCCCGCGCCGTGTCTACAAACCGAGTGGCGCCGGGCTCTGATTGCGCCGCCGCGCCCACTGATCGCTCGCCACTTGCTGGGTTTTACTTCCTCGGGGAGGAGAAGGGAGAATGAAAGCACTGGATTCACTGGAATGCCCCCCGCTCACCCTGTGTTGGCTGGCCTGCAGTTTGCCGCGGTTTGGTGCCGGATCGAGTTTCCGTAACATCTGCGGGCCTGTATTGATTCTGGACCGGATCCAGCCTTTGACATGCTGCTATTACTAACGGCCTGAATCTTCCCATTCTCTTTTTCCTGAAGAATATTATTCTGTTCGGGGCCCTCAGCAGGGCCCGAGGTAGCACGCTGCATTCTGTGGGGACAGTCACTTTCTTGCGTACGGTGATCCAGTGACCTATGAAGTCACTGTTGCGGGAACTCAAGCAGGGCCTCTTAAGTTAGTTCTGTATCCACAGTGCCACTCAGTGGTGACCTTTTGGAACTGCAGGCATAACACCGGTTGAAGTGCACACTTTACACTGGGGTGGTTTGGGACTAACTTCACTCCCTATTGTCTTTCCATCACCTTCCTCATTCACCCACTTTTTCTACCTCTGGCCGCATCAATAATGTATTTCCCAGAATGCATTTCCTTATCATACCTTATCATCCGCTGGCTGTCTGGTTACTACGTTCTCAAATCCCTGTGTGTGTCCTCAGCCAGGTGACTACATGGCTTGGGGGGGGGGTGGTTGTTGACGCATGGTTCTGTCTGCAGCAGGTGTGCTGAGAACTCCCAGTGTAAAAGGAACCCAGTACAAGAACACAAGTTTGCATAGCACAAAATGTACTTTTTGCCCTGCACTTAATACCTGGAAATAAAAAAGAGAGAGTAAGTGGAGGGGGCTGGTATTTTGGGCATGGAGGACACAACTCAGATATCTGATTTTTTTTTTTTTTCTTTCAAACCATTTTGAATTTTCCATTCATTGGATTTGGTTCTTCTTTCTGGTTTTTCTTCTTGGGGAGACCTGTAACTCATGTTGTCACATCCACACTTTGGATGGACATTTCTGCTAAGTAAATGTACTTTTAAATTTAGAGAAATTTAGAATACATTTATAATATAAATGATTGGCTGGTTAAATAATTCCGGCTTGTTTAATGTGCAGTTTCCTCAGCTTCTCCACTAGAGGACGGAGAATTTCCTTTCTTTCCGTAGGAAGGCATGTAAAGACTGAACCTTACTTGAGACGGCAGGGTGAAAAATGAGGGCAGTTTGCTGAAGCGCACTTTCTGAGCACGTTTACGTGTGCGAGGACAGCAGGGGGGTGGGGGGCACTTAAAGGCAGGGGCACAATAGCGTGAAAAGAAATATTCACCTGTCAGTTTCATTCTAACAGCACGACGCAACAAGCAGAGAATTTGCTTCCTTTTGCAGTTTCCAAAGTGAACTTGCAGGGCGTTTTTGCTCCAAATTCATTTAAATGAACTTTGACCTGCGCATTTACTTTGCTAAGCCTGTCTGGTGTGGCCTGGACAGGGTTGACCCCCTTAGTTTAACAGCAGGTCAAAATGGAGAAGATGACTTATTTTTTGCTCATTTGCACTGTTATGATAAAGTTCTTAAAAAAAATAAAATAAAACTGTGGGAGAAGAAGGCATTTGTTCTCTTATGATAGATCATGGAGTCCGTCCCTGGAGCACTTGGGGGTTAAGGAGCTTCCTGGTGGGATCACTCTGCCAACCCAGGGATTTGAACCTGTAACCTTCAGAGTCCGAAGCCACAGAGCTGTGCACTTTGAGGCATGCTTAGGTAGTGCGATTAATTCGGTTTTTTTATGACATTACAGTAACTTCGGGCTGAATCAATGTGTGATCTTTTCCTTAATGTGTTTCAGACCATTCCAAAACTTGCAGATGTCTGAGATGTCTAGATAGCACCTCTGTTCACTCCTCTGGTGAAAAGTAAAAACAGGTTTACTAGCAAGCAGGCCGGTAACTAATTCTTCTTTACTCATCCATTATCTAGTGGCTGTAAAACAAGCAGCACTGAAGAAATGACAGAATTTAAATACGTCTGTGTTTACTACCTCCCCGCTTCCCATCTCGTCTTACGATGCTGAGCCCCTAATAACTGTAGCTTCTTCATTTTGGACTGTTTGTTGCTTCTTGGCTTGTAATGTTCTGTGTTCGATCACACGCTGCCGACCTAACGGCGTCCTTAACACTGTTCTCCTCCCCCCGCTCTGCGTACCTGTCCTGTTCCGGCACTGCGGAGGGCGTGAGTAATTCTAGGAGCACGGCAGGCTAGTTTCACTTTGTTTCGGACAGTGTGCACCGTGTGAAAGCGAAATCGGTTGCTGTTTCACCGGCCCCGCTTACATTCATTGAGAGACTTGCTGCGCTAGTTCTTCCAAGGTTAACCGTCGTTTGTGCTGCCTGTATTCTGGCTTTGGGGTTATTGGAGTGTCTGATTAATGGCAGTGCCACAGGGACCTCTGGCTGAAGCACCAAGCATGTTTACATGCCTCCTTTCCCATAGGCTTATTGCCTGTTAACAGGAAGTGGGCAGTTTAATTGAATCCACAGACATACCCACTGAGGTCTTTATCTTGAAGATTTTTTTATTTCTTCTGAAATGAACTTGTAACCGGAAAATAAACGATTAATTCATTAATCATTCGTTTTTGTAAGTCAACCGCATTAGTAATTTAAAGTGAGTGGAGAAATTGCATGTTTGCACCTGTGATGTTGGGTTCTGCTGGAGGTTACTGGATTGGACTTGTGACCAGAAGGCTGTGGGGTCACGTTACGGTGAGGTCATGGCCTCACTCTGTGATCTCCCGCGGCGTTGAGCTGGTCAGGGTTCAAAACCACAAACTGTACCGGTGTGCTTGGTGTTAAGCACTCTTAAGCAACAGCACTTCATGGCTGAATGGATTGTATATGGTCCCTGAGAATGCCCCCCCCCCACCCCCACCCTTGCCGGCTTGCTCCGGAACAGAACCGGTATGAAGTCAGTCGGTAGCGTTTCGCAACAGTGAGTCCGGCCCCCGAATCCACAGGGTCTTGTGCTGCCTAAATCCTATTAGGAACTACCAGTCGCTGCTGGATTGGCAGGGATTAGGACAGCAGGTCGATCGGGGTTGCCATGGGAAAAGAAGCCGCCCGTTCCGCGTAGGGGTGGTTCTTGGGTGGGGGGAGGCGGCAGGGTGGAACCTTCTTAAACTGCTGAGTCTGGTACCCCCCCCCTTGAGCAGCCAGAGTAGATTGAGGGAGCCAGCGAGCACAGACATGGCAAAGTGGGAATCGAACAGCCTGAGCCCAGCTTTTCTGCTGCCTCACTGGATGGTGAGTCGCGCCTCTTTAGCGTAGAACGCTAGCATGTCGAAAATGCGTGCCCGGGAATGCCGCAGCAGCATAGGCTGGCACGCCGATGCTGTCGCATGCGGGCTGAATGCATAACCTCGGGGTTAGGTGTGTCAGTGTAAGGAGAGTCTCCTTTGAATGAATGTAAATGCCGGCACTGTTTTGTCGAAGTGTTTGTTTAACGTGTTGCTGTGTGTTTTGTTAACATGGGATTCTGTACCAGTGACACAGAGGACGGGAGGTATTTGTGAATAGGCAGTAGTTTCCGGTTGGTGTCCGTTGGCGCCCGCACGTGTCGTCAGCCCAGGCCCGTCGCGATGAAGGTTAGTGCGTGCGGAGTCTCCTCCAAGGTCACAGCGTGTCATCTGTGAAGCTCTCCCTACCAGAGATGTAACGGAGTGTTTGATCTGCTCAAAGCACTTTTTGTTCATGTCCCTCAGATGGGGGACAAAAAAAGAGGGTCACAGTGGCCCACATGGTAACCAACATCATAACTTTCCTTCCAAGCTAACGGTCTCCCAAAGCCTGCCTGAACAAAGGCTCTGTTATCTGACGCTGAGGCTGACACTAGGCCTTCTGCAGCACTAACTAGAGTAGGATGGTAGCGGTGGGAGGGATTTAACTTGGCCCAGCCCCTGTCTCTGCCCACCCAGCGCTTTAATTCACGTTACATTATTCTACTCAAAGAGGTGACTTGGACATTTTCAATGACACAGACCATGCTTTTGGTCTGTCTTGCTGGTGTGCTGTGTTGGGGTCCCTGTTAAATCACTTTCATTATCCTCGCTGTGTTAATGTGATTTAGTTGCTCTGAGGCCTGGTTCTTTTGAAGGAATAAACGTCTGCAAGTCAGGCTCTTCTAGGCCTCAGAACCAAGCTGTTTGGTCCTTTGTCAGTGCTGTGGTTGCTTTCTGGCTGACCGGTCTGGACATTGCAAAAGAGATCAGAGGGCAGGTGCATGGGACAGATAGGGGGAGCTGGTGTGTGTGGAGATGACTGTCATTTCGCTGGCCCAAGGGCACCCAGAACCATTCGGGTCAACTGGGTTTTTGAGTTCACTGTTTGGATTAGAGAGTTTACGAAGGCTACTGTTGGGGCTGCAAAATTTCCACATTTTTCATGCTTCTGCCTGATTCTGATACAATCTAGGTCAGGGTTTCCCGGTTCTGCTCCTGGAATCCAGTCTACAACACAACGAACAGCGATTTCTGCAAACTGTGCTACACACATGCCCTCCAGGACTGGAACTGGGGAACCCTGATCTAA
This sequence comes from Hippopotamyrus pictus, assembly GCA_026781145.1. NCBI lineage: Eukaryota > Metazoa > Chordata > Actinopteri > Osteoglossiformes > Mormyridae > Hippopotamyrus > Hippopotamyrus pictus. The sequence goes on along the minus strand of JAODLC010000065.1, from coordinate 24,801,179 downwards.
GGCCTTCTTAAATGACATTAAATTCCCTGTAATTGAGTTTTTCAAACCACAGACTATACCAGAGGTAGGATAAGCACGCCTGTTGGTGTGTTCTAACATCTCCTTTGGTCTAAATTGTGGATGTGGAGCCAAGGCGACTATTATGAATTAATTAAAGTTGTGGATGATGGTCTGGATGAGTCATCAGCATTAATTAGTCCTTGTTCTCTGTGTGAAGCCGTCTGTGTACAGGGCTAGTCTCTCGGGTTTACTAATTGAGTATATTTTAAATTCTTGTGGTTGTTAATGGTTTACGGAAAGGTGACTCCCCCCTCCCCCCACCTGTGACATACTGCCACCTTCAAGGAATGGGGCTGGAAATATCATTCATCTGTATTAGTTTACCTGGGGGTTAGTAACAGCCTTTAACCTGGCCAGGTTAAAGGCTTCGCTCGCTGGGGGGGTCCAAGTTGACCTGCGTGCTTTGCTTTCAGTCTCCCTGGCTGCGTTAACAGCGTGGGATGTAATTTATTATTTTTTTTAAATTAACCTTGTGTCTCCGCAGCAAATCCAGTTTGCCGACCAGAAGCAGGAGTTTAACAAGCGGCCCACCAAGATTGGCCGACGCTCACTGTCCCGCTCCATCTCGCAGTCGTCCACAGACAGCTACAGCTCAGGTGCTTCACACACGCACGCTGACCGGACAAGGCGGACGCACGGTCACCCAACAGACACACGGGGGCGCCATAACAGACACACAGACGCGTAGATGCGTCTTGAACCTGCATTATACCAGATTCTCTGCACCTTAGTGCCTCTTTGACATTTTAGACCGTGAGAAACCAAAGTGCCTTTATCCTAGGGTTACGTATCACAGTGCTTCATTCATTTTATGACTTGTCTAGTACAGGATCACAGATTGTGTATCGCTATTGTCGTCATATTTTGTGAAGCATCTTGTTAAACATTACAGAAAATTATTTGCAAGAATATAGCTTATGACTAAGTGTGAAATTGGAGAGCCTTATTTTAATGAAAAAATGTATTTAAAAATGTACGTATTTTAGAGTATACGTGTAATATACAGAGGTGGACATTTCAGGTCCAGAAAGTAAAAATCCAAACCAGGATTTTGTTTCAACCAAATAATTCACTACTCTGTGACTGTGACTCTTTATGCTCAACTGGTTGGTTGAGACAAAATCCTGGTTTGGATTTTTACTTTCTGGACCTGAAATGTCCGCCTCTGCTCCCATATCCGCCCTTTTGTTGGTCAAACCCTCTCAGGAACACTGCTGCTGGAGCGTTACCCGTTTTCCCAGCATTCCTTCAAAACCTCACAGGATGTGTCCACTTTTTAGGGACTGCGCCATTTTCCTGTATTCTTTGAAGGAATTTGCTGGGATGTGCAGCAAAACAATCACATACCAAAGCAAGCATATCACAACAGAGTCTGAATATCATGTGGCGTTTAAAGGTAAAGGGGAAAACATACTCTTTTATATATTTGGGTTTATCTTTTGAGTCAAAGATGAACTTGCTCTTCAGGGCAACACTCTCCAGATCAACAAGCAATAATAATCACTTCCTGGAGACTGGTGATGTGTCAAAAGATGAAACAGGAAGACCAAAGAGGGGAACAGTTAGCAAATAATGTCAGTCAAACAGAACCTGCTGAATCAGTTGTACTGCAGAGCTACATAAATAACACACAGATCATTAAACATAGATCACATTCACTGTAAGTGTAAACAACTTAAAGCTGTAACCCGAGCTGAATTTCCGTTTAGAGCGTTCTGCTAATGTTCGCGTGCAATTAATTACGGTATAAACAGTATAAACGGTATACGATACAAATTTGGCCAACGGGAGAGATTTTGGTTATACCGCCCTACCGCAGAAATTTCCACTCCTTGCCCACAAAAATGACATAATCAAGTTGCATCAAATAATAAATAATTTATTATTTATATGATTTATATGAAAATTATTTATATGATTATTGCTGCACCTGGCAGCAGAGTCCTGCACGGGTCTGATTTTGACAAACTGCACCCACCCGTACCCAGCATACTTAAACCTGTATCTGAATCGTTATCTGACAGAAATAAAATAAAATTCCCCACCCGATCCGACCCACTATAAATAAATACCGACACCCGACCCGCACCCGAATGAAAATCAGACAGCCAAAATTAAAGAAAAAAGTTTATTGCCACAACAAACGACCAGTGACATGTGCAACATCAGTTGAAAAGGCATAGCCAAATGAAAACGTCACTTAATAACAGCCTAATAATAAACGAAACAAACGGTATAACTCAAATAATGTTTGATATTTCCATGCCCACACATAGGCTAGCCTTACCAGCTTACAATCAAATGTGTTAATGAAACTAAAATTATATAAAATGAACATTAGACTACCCTGTACATTATTAGGTTAATACCCTGCACATTATAGGTTACCTGCGTGCACTGTCCATTTTCCTTTGATTACCCGATTGAAATTCCTACGCAAAGGCAAAGACTAGTGTTTGGTGCTGTGCTTTATATTACTGTGTAAAAAAAGGATATCGTCCACAGTTGATGGCCTCAGCTGACTCCTTCGCTCCTGGATGACATATCTGGCGCATGAGAAATCTCGCTCACTTGCGGCGCTGGATGCCAGGATGGCGAGAGCAGATCTCGCAATATGAGCAATATTGGGTAGCAAACGCTCATGCTCTCTCCAAGACAAGACGTCAAAAGAGTTGTTTTCGTTATCTGATATAATTCCGAAATTCTCCCACACGTCAGACTTGATTTTAGTGGAGGTCTTGGCCACAACTTTAAACTCTCCACTTGCTAGTTTTCTTTTCAACTCCTCAGCATCCATTTCAAACAACTGCAGGAGATCACAAGGTTTTTTTTCAAGATTTTCAAGCTTTTTGAAGATGAGAGATTTCCGGGAATGGGCGTTCAGGCATAAACTGATAAGGATTTTACGTTTTATCATCTTGAATGCAGGGATTTTTTTTGTGTGTCACTAAAATATAGCCCTAGGGTATTTTCTGTTGGCACATGATGTTTTGAAAACCGCAATTTAGACCCGCGCTCTCCTGACCCGAACCTGTATCTGACAAAGTAGAATATTTTTCACCCGTTTCATCAAAATTTGCGGGTCATGAGTCGGGTACCCGAACCTTTATGGGAGAGATGGTCATACATACTAATATAGATAGAGTTATGACACTAGTCTAGTTCTGTGTCTTGTTTTCTGCTTACCTACAGTTTACAAAACCAAACTGTGTTTTCAATATAAGATAAAACCTGGGAAGTTACTTGAAAGGTTTTCATATTTTTTCTATAGTTGCAGATTTGCACAATAAATATTCTACATTCATGACTATGAAATGTGTTAACAGTTTATTATACTACTTCCTGCTGCAATGCCTTTGCTATGGACATATGTTACCATTTCAAAAACAGTCATATTGAAATTTACAGATCATATTATATACCGCAATACATATCGTCTACCGTCTATGGTTCAAATTATACCGCAATATGAATTTTACGCCATATCGCACAGCGCTACAATAAATGCCCAGGCGAAAACTCAAGCGTGAAGAAGTCAAACAATGCATGGAAGAAAGAGCTTCTGTGGGCTGGGCGGGGTCCTAGTTTGTCACATGCAGTTGCACGGTGCAGCCAGAGGGGTCAGCACATCACTTTCATGACTCATCTGGACAAGCATTCGGTGACCAACCGTGTCCTTGGGTGGAAGATTGCGCAGACAGAACGAAACTGACTGAGAAGGGATTTTGAGGCGCGAGTGTGGAGAGGCGTTAGAGTGTGTACGGCCGTACCTAGCATGAGTGACGGACGCCCGAGCCCGCTCGCTTTTCTGTTTTCTGACTCATCCGGAAAGCCTGTGTCTTACAGTGCCGAGAGCAGAGGCAGATAGTGACCTCCTTGTATCCCCATGCCACCCGGACTTCCTCTGTGTTTACGGTGCAACATTGCCAGCATATCTCAATCCCTCTGTGGTCTTTACCATGCAGGCTAACCAGCGTAAAAACTCCAGTATGCATTATGGTATATAATTAAATATTCTACGTTATAAATCAGTGTGTCCATGCATGACCTCTTCCAGACACTAAAGTCACGGGAGACATCGCATATTTTGACTTTTCCAGTTATGCTCCATCTGGCATGCTATATTTTAGAGCTGCAACGATTTGAGTAACTCGATTAACTTGGTTACAAAAAAATCCTTGATGCAAATTCTTTAATCCTCAAGACTACGTACTGCTCAGTGAGGATCATTTGGAGAATCATTACTGTCGCACAGTGTGCTTACGCTGCATTACGTGTAGCAGAGCGGTAGAAAAAAACAGAGTGACGACACTCCCATGGGGACCCATTTAAAAAATTCCAAAAGAAATTTCCGGGTCATGGGGACAGTGAATAGTTCCAAACACTGACATTCTCAGCATAGAATCACGTTCATTTCCATTGCTTACCAAGCACTTTAAGTGACATGGTAATAAAATAATAATTTTTTAAAATATGTAATACATCAGTTGTCATTAGCTATTAATGTTTATCATAATTAATAGTTATGAAGGTAGCTTAGCAACTATGGAGGCTAACCTTCCTATTTCACTGATGACTCTGTCAATTAATATTGACGCAGGGTAACGTTAAATATTAAGTTGTTCTGGTTATCAATGGCTTTATGATTACAGTTAGCTGTACTGCTACCACGTTAATACACCTGGTCTAGATATCAGTTTACAGCTCTCCTCAGGACACATGGTTCAATGTGACTTTACTACCAAATTTTTGGCGAAATAGCTTAAATTATTTTGTGGCAGAGAAAAAAAAAATACTGTGTTGTATTTTTACGTGCGCTTAAAATAAAAACCTCTGTTTTGTCTATATATTTTTTTTACCCCTATTAGTTCCACCCCCCCACTCTTTGTCCCTAAAGAGAAATATGTGAGTTGGACACGACATACAGTGGTAGTTTTTGCAATGCTTGCCCAATTTGCTCAATTTAGCATGTTTTGTGGATGACAATAGAATGACAATGGATTTTGATCACTGGACACTTTTCAGAGGCGGCTACTTATTATTCAAGTAAATAAACCGGAAGGCATATTATGCAGCCTTTGTGAAACATTTAACAATATCATTATTCGTACATTTTTTTTCAAAATGGTTCGAAATTGTTTGAAAGTTTAACATTTCTATGTTAATTTTTCAAATGACTTTTCCCTCAAAAATGAAGGAATTTTAAGTTTTAGCATGCTGCAAGCGAAAATAGCTAATTCCAGGCTGCCGGAGGAGCAATGCTTGAGATTTAGATTTATTTAGAAACTGTTCTTAGAGTTTGGGGAAGAAGTATTCAATAATCCCCCAGGGTTTGGAGTTTGATTCTCAACTCTGCATTGTGGGAGGGGAGTTGGCATATATCCGGTACCCCTC
>JAODLC010000065.1:24776953-24792762 GCA_026781145.1 Hippopotamyrus pictus | reverse complement strand
TCTCCCCTAAGTTTGCCATGTGTCATATGGGCTGAAAACTCTGGGTTTCAGCTTAAATACTTTTTATTTTCTGCTGAGCTGTATTTTGAGGGGCATTTTCAGAACTCTTCTGGGCATTTTTATTTATAACTGTGGCTGCGACCTTCCCTCGGTGCCCTGTACCTAGGCTGTACCAGCTCTCCAAGGCCGGGAAGCTGTGCGTTCCAGCCATGAACGTCAACGACTCGGTGACCAAGCAGAAGTTTGACAACCTCTACTGCTGCCGGGAGTCTATTCTGGATGGGTGGGTGTAGATCCTGGATAAGCGCCCCCTTCGGGGGGGGGCCATCTGGCTGTGGCTTCGGGGGTCATGGCATCCTACACACGCGCCCTTTGTTTTTGTTTTGTTTTTTTTAACCCTTAGCCTGAAACGGACCACGGACGTGATGTTCGGGGGGAAGCAGGTCGTGGTTTGCGGGTATGGAGAAGTAAGTGAGCTGACGGCAGTGTTTCTGCAGTGTCCTCCGTCTCACACGACTGCAGTGCAAGTAACACTTGACGGAGCTTTTTCATTTAAAGCAGTATTCCCGATGAATCCCTTCCAGCACATTCTAGCTCGGTGTTTCCCAACCCGGTCCTCGGGGACCCCCAGACAGCCCACGTTTTTGCTCCCTCCCAATTCCCTGAGCTAAAACGTGGGCCACCTGGGCATCCCTGAGCACTGGTTTCAGAAACACTGTGCTAGATGATGCTAAAGTCACTCCCAGAGAGGGAAATAAGCTTTGTGGAGAGCACTGTGGAGTTTAAGCTGTGCTCTCTCCGTCTGCCCGAGCGCAGGTCGGCAAAGGTTGCTGCGCCGCTTTGAAGGCCATGGGCTCCATCGTCTACGTCACGGAGATCGACCCCATCTGCGCCCTTCAGGCCTGGTATGGTGTTTGGGGGGGGGGGGTGGCCATGTAGGACTGGGGGCTGGTCACTGCAGGACAGGCCGGGTTCCCTAGTTTTCCACATGCCATCACGATCCGTGCACAGTGGTGCGTGCACGCTTTTGTGTGCGTGTTACATTTAAACACGGAGGGTCATGGTCAGCACATGCAGGGTGGATTTATTGGAACAAATTAATACAAGCAATGTGGTGAAATGGTTTTAAAGCTGTTATTTGACTTGGGCAGTATTACAGTAATATGGGGATATTTTGAGATATTGGCAACAAAATTAGTGCCCCCCCCCTCCAGAATAGCGTTGATTTAAAAAATTGAGAGGTACCTCTGCTCCTTCTCATATGGCTGCTCACCATAACTGCGACGACAAATAAAACTCTTCTTCTCTTTGTTGACCTCTGTGAAAGTAAGTGCTGCCACCTACTGGACATACCTAGTCGATTTCCCTGTATGTGCATAGTCAACATGCATAATGTCCGCCGGAAATAAAAATCCGGGCTACACGCACGCCGCCCAGCTCCCACCCCTGAACATGACATTTATGCCAGTCGCACTGCGCACGGAGCATAAGTGAAGTATGAATTGGCTTTTAGGCTGGGTGTGATGAAAGGATGATGGAAGTATTGGTTCACTTTTTATAAATGGGAGTCATGTGATTGCTAGACGCCCTTTTTAATAGCTGTGCCCCCATTCTCTCCCCCCCAGCATGGATGGATTCAGGTTAGTGAAACTGAGTGAAGTCATCCGTCAGGTGGACATCGTCATCACCTGCACAGGTAGGTCCCTCACTGCTGGTTCGTACCATTGGTCGTCCCCAGGGGTGCGTGTGCGTGGCTCCCTTTGCATGTGACCCATCTGTCGTGCTGGTTTTCACTACAGGCAATAAGAACGTGGTGGTGCGGGAATACCTAGACCGCATGAAAAACGGGTGCATAGTCTGCAACATGGGACACTCGAACACGGAGATTGACGTGGTAAGCATGCGGTCTGCCGGTGGAGGGCGTCTTGACCCATGCTGCGACTTTTCGGTTAACAGACGGGATCAGTCTGGCAGCGTGGCTGCTGGGATGTTTTGACGGATGCTTCTCCCTCCCCCCCACCACCCCCCCAGGCCAGCCTGCGGACACCTGAGCTGACCTGGGAGCGTGTGAGGTCACAGGTGGACCACGTTATCTGGCCCGACGGCAAGAGGATAGTCCTGCTGGCAGAGGTAAGAGCCTGAATGTGCTGCCAAAGACATGCACACGTGGGGATATATATGGGGGTGGAGCCGAAAGCTGATTGGCCCTCAGAAGTGGCCTTCCCCTGTCACTCACCAATTAAAAAGACATTATTGGCTAATGCTAAGGTAGGCAATAAGGCGGGCCCCTGTCTATGAATTAATGCCCCTCTTATGCTCCCCATCTTAATCCTATAATCGTCACGGGGCACTTTCTCGGTGCGTGTGGTCATCTTTGCGCACGTCTGACACTGACAGTATGAAACCGGGATGAAACTTTTAGCCATCTGTATGCATTTTGGGTCTTTGCGTAGTGCATCGGTCAATGTCAGCTTCCTCAAGCGCTTTGATCAAAGTGCTGTAAGGCATAGAAACCAGGAAGCACTTAATAATGATTTTGCCAGCTCAGCCTGGTGGTGCCGTCGGTTTTAAGCAGTCCTGAGGATGGTGATTGACATGGAGGCCTGTTTTTACCGCTGTTCCGTAACTGCGTGTTTCCACGTGAACCTGTCCACCCCCAGGGCCGCCTCCTGAACCTGAGCTGCTCCACGGTGCCCACCTTTGTGCTCTCCATCACTGCCACCACACAGGTGAGTTTTGTGGGTGTCACTCCATGCGCAAAACCCTGAGAGTTTGGAAACGGATTCTGGAGAGCGCTAGAACTGTCACAATATCAGATTTTCACTACACGATTGCCGTGGCCAAAAGAGTTCACGATAACAAAATAATCACGATATCCGGGCTTTAGATAACGGGTGTGCCAGCGTATTTATGCCCAGAAAAATGTGTTCAGTCACCATTTTCTGTTGCAGTATGAACTATGTGGTTTTGTAGCTTTAACTTGGACCTAAGCTGCAAGGGCCAGTTGCTTATTTACAGTTGATAGCATGTGACTTAATGGCTTAAAATGACCCAATTGTCCCCAAGTGCCTCTCATGTTACAGTCGCACCTCTCTTCTGAACTGCTCTGGGATCTGCACTCTCTCCTTGGGTCAGGAGCTGTTTTTGAGCTGTCAGGCTAAATGCAGACATATTCACTCTGTCTTTGCCTCAGTATTTCCCAGTCCGGTCCTCAGGGACCCACAGTCGGTCCATGTTTTTGTTCCATCTGAGCTCCCTGCCAGACAGTCCACATTTTTGCTGCCTGGGAGGGAGCAAAAACATAGGTTGTCTGTGGGTTCCTAAGGACCGGTTTGGGAAACACTGGTCTAAGTGATGAGGACCTTTCCTGTCCCTCACAGGCCCTCGCTCTGATAGAGCTGTACAATGCCCCTGAAGGCCGCTACAAGCAAGACGTCTACCTACTGCCCAAGAAAATGGGTAAGACTCATCATATTGGGGGGGGGGGGGGGGGTCATCCACTGAGAGTGTGCATGGCTTGTGGGTGGATGAGCAGTACATATATAGTCTACACCAGTGTTTCCAAATGTAGTCCTTGTGGACCCACAGACAGTCCACGTTTTTACCGTGAGCTGGGAGGGAGCAAAAACGTGGACCGTCTGTGGGTCCCCGAGGACCGGATTGGAAAACACTGATCTAGACAGCTATACTAACCTATGGTCAGGGATGCACATAACTGGGGGCAAGTGCGCATTTGCCGTATAAAACAATACGTGCAGCAATCTCTTGTTCTAGCAGTGCAAATGCGTATGTATTTAATGTGTATTCTCACTATTAAAACAAGAAATTGCCGTGCTTTTAACCTTTATACTGGAAAAGGAGTACAAACTAGCCACATAAAGGGTAATTTCTTGTTAAAATAGCGCGAACCCACATAATGCACATTCGCTGCTGCAACAAGAAATCGGCCCATGTATCGCTTTATATGCCGAACGTGTACTTGTATACCAGCTACGTTCATCCCTGCCTATGGTCACTCTATATGCACTGAATTACTAACTTGATGATAATTTGTAGTACTACCTACAAATTAATGTGCCAAGTAATATTAAAGTGGCAGAACATTATACAGAATCCTACAAATTTTCAGCCACAATGTTATGGGCTCACCGAGAAGGTAAAACACGACGAGCTGTTTATTACTGAGAATGGCTCTTCTGATGTCGACGTGAAGAGATTCCCGATGTGTGTTGACATGTGACCCCCCCCCCCCAGCATGGCGTGCCTTGTGCTCTGTTTCAGATGAGTACGTCGCCAGCCTCCATCTTCCCACATTTGACGCACACCTCACCGAGCTGACGGAGGAGCAGGCCAAGTACCTGGGCCTGAATAAGAACGGCCCCTTCAAGCCCAACTATTACAGGTGAGCACCCCTGCTGGGTGGGGAACCCGATCCATGGAGAGCCGGCGCGGGTTTTTGGGGTGACCTCACAATCGGCCAATAATAAAGCAGTGGTTCTCAACTCCAGTCCCGGGGACCCACTGTGATTGGCTGATCAGGAGGTCACCCCAAAAACCCGCACCGGCTCCAGATGGATCAGGTTCCCCACCCCTGATCTACAGCCTCGGCCAACTGGTTTGTGGATGGTTACGTACTACGTACAAAAGAGCCTCTCAAAATGAGGCTGCTGCTCAAACTCTCTGTTCCCAGTCCAGACTTACCTCCACACCCAATTTTATATGTTACAGTTTCCAGACGTAAATATTGCACTTTTCACTCTTTCTCGTGTCATGGGTATTCTGTACCTTTACATGTTCGGTTTAAAATGTACTGACTTTGAAGGTACGTTACTACTTTTCGAATGTGAATAGTATGTAGCAAAGTATTTATGTGACATATTAACCTAACCTGACTCTTTTTTTTTTAAGGTACTAAACTGGTGCGAAACTGGCAGGAGAATATGGGGAGCTTGGGGGGGAAAACAAAGACTTCACAGCTGTACAGACCATGAAGCGAGGAGAGAGGAGGTCATTTTTTTGCCCTGCCGTTTGAGTAGGAGGACCTCTGCTGTCTGGGAGTGGCGTGCAAACTTGCCAGTTTTTATTTAACATAGAATATTACACTCTAACCCTGTGAGTTGTTCCTGCTGCTTGGTCTCCTGGGATGGAAGACGTATCACTTCACAGCACATTTTCTGTCACCCAGCCTGTCGGTCACCATAATGTCACTAAGTTTATGTATAAAACTAAATTCTGTCTACAAAAATGTGAATAAGGATGAATGAGAACCTATGATGATTTTAATATCCACGAATCCTCTTTTATTCTTTGGATCTCAGACTGGGGCTGTTTCGGGGATTCAGTTTTATTGGTTTTATTTTTATTTTAGCGCCACGATCAAAATTCAGATATATTTTTTTCCCCCCTAGTGAAGATGGTGGTTGAAAACTAGAGGGGTTCCTTACCCCAGTCAATCAAACACTAAGCCAAATCTCTGTCTGCATCTTACTGCCTACCTTTGGACTTCCCATTGTTTGTGATTTAAGGATTACCAACGAAGCGGCCGTCACAATCGGACCTTTATTCATACCACAGAAGCTGTGAGTTTCACTTTGTTTTGCTTTCTGTCTGTGTTGAACCAAGGGACACGAACTCGGTATTATAAAATGGGTGTATATTTAGATTTTTATATAGAAATTAAGCCCTTTCCCCTTATGCTTCCTTTATTTGTTTTTCTTGACTTTAACAAAAAACAAAATATTATAAGGTGTAATGCATAAGTACTGAGCTGAGAAGCAGAATCGTGTGGGGTTTGGCCTGGTCGTGGGCTCTCTCTGGGTCACTGGGTACTTAACGGAGGAAATATTGCTGTCATACTGCTATACAGGTTGGCTTAAACCAGTGCGAATACTGGAGGGGCCATGTGATCAGAAATGTTTTGATATTATGATTTGATATTCACACATATAGTCTGATGTCCCTGATTGGTTTTTTGCCAACATGGGTGGAATATGGCCTTTATTTCAGTGTGTTACTGACCTGCTTTTCATCATTTTGACCTTTGAACTTTTCCTTTTTGTTGGGGTGTGTCCCTGTGTCATTGACACTCAGCATCTGATGCTGATTCCGTCATTAAAGGCAACTGGAAGCCAGGCATTCCAGCCTACTGTTTTCCCTACGGGGGACTTTGTTTATTAGTAATCTACTGCATGGGATTAAGAGCTGGCAAAAAAAATATCACAAGTGTCCGTGTTTTACACTCTTTGTGGAATCTATGAACATGGCAATGATATTTTAAGCTTCATTCACTATTCATTTTTCTATTTATAGGGCAAAATGTTACTCTTAATAAGCAATCAGGTGTTGTGTTGTATACTAATTAACTTCCAACTGAAGATCATTGCTCCACCCCCGACCACATTGACCTGGAAAAATTCATCCCACATAGTTTGTGTAAAGTGTCCATAACCATAGTTGTTCATTCTCAAATTTGAGCTTTGCTGACTTCTCCTGTTCACGCGTACAAGCCCACGCCCTCCCGGTTCCAGGTGTTTCCCATATATCAATCGCAAACACCCGAGTGTCGCTGCCGTCTTCAGACTGCAGCGTGTGCGTCTGAGAACGTCTGGCACCATCATCAGAAGGGAGGGTCGATCATCACCACCTTGGGCTGGTTATAGACTCTATGAAGAACAAAAAAAGAGAAAACTCCTGTATTTATTGTTGTAAATCTTCAGTAAAATTACGAAATCTGATTTTAAGTTGTCTAAAAAATGTTTTAAATATTGCAAGTGATTATGGTAGCAATAATGAATCTGTAATCGAAAACAAAATAAAATATGTAAAAATATCTGGAATCTCTGACTTAATGAGTTTGGACTTAATAAGAATAGGGATTGTGTTGGACCTCCCAAAGTACTACCTTGTACCTGCTCTTCAATACTTGCCACTGGTAATGACAGGTTTGTCCACAGAGCAGGTATTGTCAGTCATGCACACACTAGGCCTGTGTTTCAGCTTTCTTGAAATTGCTGATGTTGCAAATCAAGCAGGCTATATTTAGCTTAATTCAAAACTTGAATTTGTTTGCTGGAGTTCTGAGAGTGTGCATGGGTTTATAAAGCATTGGGGATTCCTGTTGGCATTGGGGATTCCTGTTGTAGATTATTTTACAACCCCCTCCCCCACCCAGATACCCCCCGCTACCTGCATTAATAATTAATTTGCAGTCTCTGTGGAGCTTTAAACAGATGGCAAAAGATCACCCTAAAGCGCAAGTTCACGAGTGCTAATGGAATGGCAGGACCAGGGATGACAGAATAGGAGTTGTTTCTTTTTAATGAAAAGCTGTTTCATTTAATGATTTACATGATTAGGTTACTGAGAAGCCGCTGCAGCCATTAGGAATGGAATAGCTGGGGGTGTAGGAAGGATTTTAGCCCTCAATGTAAAATAACTGCACTTCCACATTTCACACTTGTGATTGCTCACTGTATATTGACTTTTTTTTTGCCTGCCACGTGCATGAAAAGGCCAAAGGAAGAATACATTTTGAGGGTGTGGATTTTTTTTCCATTTGGGGGGGGGGGGGGTGATTTAAAAAAAAAAAAAATCAAACCCTTTTTTCCCCCCCACTATGTACTTTGTGCACAGAGGCAATAGCAGGAGAAGCGAGTCTTGCTCTCAGAATATCCGCAGTATGTTCTAAGTCACTGCAGTATCTCATGGATATACAGGTCTTCATAATGGATGGGCAGCTAAAACAGGTGAATATTGGAGAGACCCATGTTGTCACAGCACATTAACCTAATGCATGGTTTATGGGAAAGGCTCTCGATGAAGGGGATGGTATGGTGGCTCCCTGGCTCCTCAGATTATTCCCCATGTGTGAACTCTGCATGTTTTGTATATGTGTTTTATTCATTTACTCCCTGCTTGTTAGGTTAATTGGCATCCCTATATCGCACGTTAACGTATGTGTTTGAGAGTGAGCCCTGGCATCCTGTCCAGGGTACCCCCTGCCTTGTGCCCCATGCTGCCTGGGACAAGCTCCAGGACCCCTCTGACCTTGACCAGGAAGAGGGGCTGGAAGATGGATGGATCGGGGGGGGGCAGCGGTTGTGGTGTTCAGCTGTCCCTGCCAGTTCAGGGTGACCTAATCCTCCTTGTCGGCATGCCAGAGCCCTCGGCCCAGCAGTGACATAGCAGCCTGGCAGAGCTACAGTTATAATATCAAGACTCACAGACTTGTTATTCTTGAGCTTATGCTAACTTCAGTCAGAGGATGGGCGATGGAAGTGCTCAGGCAGCAGCGCTCAGCTGTCGATGTGTTAAACGCCACAGTTACAACTGTAACGGTAAGAAAGAGCTAAGTAAGGTCATGGGTCGCGACCCAAATCTGGGTCGCGGCAAGTTCCGAAAGGATTGCGAGGCAGAGTTGAAAGTGTAATCATTTTAAAACTAGCATCCTCCTATGCTGATCCACGATCAGATTCCCCAGCCCCGATCCCAACCAAAACCACAGGTGCTTCATTTAAAATTCACTGGCATATTCAATCAGATTTGTGCGATAGGCATTGATTGGTGTAAATTGCAGAGTGCACTGTGCGCTTGATCATAGTGTTCATTTAAACCTATAATTGATATAGGGTCGCGACTGAGCTGACATGGTAAAAAATTGGGTCGCGGTGCAAAAAAGGTTGAGAACCACTGCTCTGAAGTTCAGATAACTGACCTGGAGTGAAGAAGGAAGGTAATCATTGATGTTTCCACTATGTGGGTAATAGGAGATGATTGTTCACCCCTCTGAAAATAAGACTGACGTAGGAATTTGTTTTTCCACATATCCTCTCGTTCTCCCACATAACACAAAGACACATATTCTGTACATCTGAAAGTGGATCTTGGGGTCCGAGCAAAGGATTAGCCATTAATCCAACACCCCCGGAGCAGCTGGGGTTAAGGACCATGATTCAGGACCCAACAGTTATATGATCACTCCGCTGGGATTCAAACTGAATGCCATTATGGGTACAGATACAGGTTCAGGAACCAATTGGTTGCATGCTGTTACTTAGCTATTAAAAGTGATTCAGTCGTGCTACCATTGCAGTCTCATATCATCTGCAACTCTAGGATTTTAAGGAATGTGATGGTTTGTTAAACATTCTGCTTTCAGTGACCCCTGCTGTGATACTCATTAATTTTAATTTTGGCCGCCAATGAAACCACTGAACATTCTCTGTCAGCACTCCCAAAAGATGTGTGCTCAGTGGAATAATTAATGCATTTTAATGGGGCCCGACTGAGAGAAAGTTCATTAATTCATCTTGTCCACTTATGTTGCAATTAATGATTTGGTTCAGTGAACCATACTGGTCCACGGTGATTTATTTTTCCTTATTAATTTATACAATGCTTACCTGCTCTTAAAATCTTTTAGCTGCAGGAAGAAAATCAAGTTATTGCAGGTGACACCGTAGTGAACGGCACGTTACGGTTAAATCAGTATGCCATAATTCCGTGTTTATGATCCGTCCTACCCCGAGGATTCCAGAAACCATGATGCAAATCATTCCCTTTTATGCCTGTGTTTTGAATACCACTAAAAATCCAACTGAGAAACCAGATCCTGTTTCAGATGCTGGTTCTTTGCACAGGCGGGGGCGCCGCTCAACTCTGCTGATGCAACACGAATAAGTATTTAATCTCAGTTTTGCCACTGAAATAACCGCAAGCTTGGCTGTTTAAGCGCTATAGAAGATGGATGGTCGCTCCGATGAGATACTTCACTCTATACATGGAATAAAAGTAAAAACGGTTTTGTTCTGTTAGCCCTATTCCATTGATTGAATGGGCTTGCTATAGATTTGTGAAGTAACCGAACTTGGTGTTTTTTTTTTATTTACTCAATTCTAATTGACACGTCTAGTTCACAGCCTTGAGCCAAATGGTACGAGTATACTGGGCAATTAATAGCGCTCCACCACATGTCCGACTCCTACGCTGGTTCTCCTTCACAGACAAGCCCGCTGTCCACTGTTCAAATGCCATTTACCTTAAATCACGCCCACCCTGTCACCTAATCATCCAATAATACTGGTGGGGACGGGAATCGCGATCTTGGACTCGGTAAATGGCTGCATGTGCGGATACCACTTTCACGGAGCGCCCGATCCGGAGCGAGTTGGCACGGAACGAAATGGAGGTACGGCACCTGATATCTCACATTAATAACGGATACGTGCTCCCGAAGTGTGAGAAGTGCTCGGCAATCAGCGGAAAGCTTATGAGGGGAGCCAGAGTGATCCGTGTCCAATTAGGATATTTGTGTGCGTACGGAGGCACAGACGCTCGGCGCTGGAGGAGGTTTGCACCGATCCTTTAGATCTATTGAAAAACCAGCTCAATCTGACTTGATATTTGGTGACAGTACAAGCGCTAAAAATACAAGGATGAGACCACCACATGAAATGTAATATCACAGCAGCGCCCGGGACAATTTTCCGGTAAATTTATGCCTAATCTAATTACATAGTGATTTAAAAAAACAATTTTGACCAATGACTTTCTAAAGTAATCCCTCGGCCAAATGTGCAGGGGTAATGTGAAACCTGGGTTCTGCTGTTTCCCCCCTGTCAATGTTTATCCACGGTACGGGTGGCGAGAACTGGATGAATGAACTGACGCGTAATTTATTATTTATGTCAAAATGTTTTATGTGAACCATCTCGGATTCAGATTTGGCTTATCTGCTCGTGATGACTTATTTCAACACGCGAACATATTATGGTAGTATTTGTCTATATATATACTGGATGTTTATTTCACCGAATGAATCAGAGTTGCACGTCCCCGGTCCGCAATTTTTACATATAGCACATGTATTTAAACGACTTTAAAACCTGACAAATATTAACATTGAAATGCTCAAAGACAAATACACTCTGGTATTAACTCGTCGTTTCCACTGTTTATTCCTAGTCGATTAACTGATGGATTATCAATTAAAGCATTATTAGGGTAACATGGGTGTTTTATTCCGTTATGGAATGCACAACCTTGAAATACAAGTAGTAGGCTATGCACAGTGTGCATCGAAGGACATTTTCATATATTCGAATTATTTAATTCTGGAATTTAGTGACGATCACATAAACGGTTTATGGAGAATTCGGTTTCAGAATGATTAATTTTCTTGTAAATTAGAGAATCATATACAGGTATTTGAAAGGCGGTCCATGTAGAAGCACTTCCTCACGCCTGTCAGTGGGGACAGGTTCACCGGCCCCGCGGACGGAGGAATCGCAATGCGCTTGGGCGGCACAGGCGATTTCCCCGCTTGTGTGCATCCAGGCTGGATGCAGGTCAAACACACTTCATTAGGTGGCTGTAAATGACGCCGTGGGGGCAACGGCGCTTCGATGCACGGTGGTCCTTCTGAGTAAACTGTTGACTTGTAACAGGGACTTTGATATTGGGGGGTTCAACGTAATAATTGAAAATATTTTAGATTTTTACATTTGTGTGTGTGTGTGTGTGTGTGTTTGTTGGGAGGGGGGGACGTCACCCCCTGTTACTACGCCCCTGCTAAAAAGAACGCCTTTTTAAAACAGTTTTAATTGGTTTGTTTGATGTAATTATATAATTAGTTGCATTATTCGTGTTGTGCATAAGACACTATGACCTTCACTGTGCTCATTCATTCATTCATTAGTCTATTTATCTATCTGTCTATCAGCCGTCATTTCATTCTTTCCTTTAACTGCTTATTTGTAAGGAGAAATGTAGGCATCAAATCATGGCAAACAAACTCGTGACAGATTTTTGGGTGTACTGATCCAAAATAAATCACCATCATCACGGTCACACCCCTTCTGCTGGTGAGGATTCTGGTAGCAGTACACTGATCATGTCAGACCAGAGCTCCCTTTCACAGTCACAGACCGTGTGCTGTTCTGGTGGATCCCCAGATGTTCCCAAGCTAACTTGGAGGTATAATCTCTCCAGCATATCCTGGGATTACCAAGAACAACTAACTTGGGGGCTGAGCAGGTGTCACCCATGTAAAATTCACAAACCACCTCTCAATCCAAAGGATTACTTGCATCAGTAAGGTGTGAGCCTTCTCTGATGACTTGTGATCACCAGAGGCATCCTCAGAGCCTGGTTTTGCATCCATTGACCTGATCCACCTGTGAAATCCGCTCTCCATATTTCCAGCACTTGTGAACAAGATCCTGACATACTTATACTCCATTGGTGAGGGCAGATTCTCCCTCCTCAGCCAGTATCATGCTCATTCCTGCCACTTCACACTCAAATCGTTCGAGCGTGTGCTGGGGGTGCTGGCCGCATGAGGGCGGAAGCAAAATCTCACCTGCATGACAGGGATGTCACCTCTAACGTGTCACACCAGCCTTCCAGGCTGGTACCCCTTTATCATGTCCATGAAATTCTCCTCAATCTGGTCCTCAGAGACCCAAAGTCGATCCAAATTTTTGCTCCCCCCCCCCCCCAATGCTCACTGCCAGACAGCCCACATTTTTGCTACCAGGAGCTGGGAAGGAACAAAAACGTGGACTGTCTGTGGGTCCCTGAGGACCGGATTGGGAAACACTGCTGTAAGTGATAAGTATGCAGACACAGCTCTTACTATATTCACACAAGGACTGTATAGCATCAGATGTGGCTATGGTTCCCCAAATTACTGCAGAACTTCCTACAGTATGTGCCAGGACACATGGCAAAGTCCAAGTAGAAGTTTACAAAGCACATGTAGACTGTATTAGGATATTGCCACAAAAGGTGACCCACTGTTCCACATCTAGACTGGAATCTAGAGAACTGTGATCCACCTATAATTGAAAAACACCCCCTCATCTCCCGTTTTAAAAATAGGGACGACCACTAGTGTTTTCCAATCTAAAGGTGCTTAACCTTTCATGCACTCAAAAGACAAGTGCCAACAATGTTACCCCAACAGAATCCAGTGCTTTCGACATTTATGGAGGAGTTTGCTCTACCACTGTAGCCTTTCCGTCATGGAGGACTCTGACCACCAAAACAGCCTGGGCTGTTTTCAGCATTGCCTGCTTGTAATGCAATTAGTCCACTGGACTAATGGGAGTCCTCAAAGAGTACCCCCTCCCCCATAAATTATTCCCAGAGTTGGTGTGAAATATGAGAGTAAGCCAACATTTTTTTCCAGTTTAATGCCAATCTGAAATGGTCATAAGATAATTTCTCATAAGCTTCTCCCTTAAATTGCACCCCCATAACAGCTGTGTGGGGGGGTATACCTGCTATAAGGCATGTCATGCTGCTCCTTGTGGCCTGCAAGCTGGTGCCCAGTCTAACTGCCACCTCTGCTTCTCCACCCTGACCACAGATCTCTGCTGTAGGTTTCACCTTTTGACCGAAGTTGGAACGGGGAGGTAAATTTTACAGTATTAAATGATAAAACTTGGTGTAGGTATGGTTGGTGCGGCGCTTGCAGAAAGGAACGCCAGGTTAATCTTCAGCAGCCATGTAACTAAAACGATGTAACTAAAAATTGAATTTTTTAAATTTCATAAAGATATAGTGGTTCCCACAGAAAAGCATCGCATCAAGGGGGGAAAACTGGTCGGGCCACAACAATATCAGAGGTTCTGGGTGTGGCAGTAAGCCACTGCATGCTTTGTGTTACAGGGCTCCATGGAATCCCCTGCGCTGGAGTTTGAGTATGGAGACACAGATAGCTTCACGACTGAGCTGGCAGGTAACGGAATCTGTGTTAACAACCACACCACGCTATGACGATAGTTACGTCATTTGTAGATGCCACATTTGCTTTCAGTGAACAGAGGTTTTTATACATCTTTGCAACTGTGCAATATATTGGATCAATTTCTTAGTATCTTGCTCTAAGATATAACATAAGGACTCTATGAAGTGTAACCTTTCGGTCAGTAATCAAGTTGCTTAGCCATGGTGGCCCTTGCAGCGCATTTTCTGATACTGTGGGTTGCTATGGTTTTCGACATGGGGAAAAGAAACGGTTGGCAGGGGTAGAGCATATTTGTAATTCAAGGTGGGTGGGATTAGGGTGGACTGTCAATGACAGACTTCATATGAGTTAACATTCGGTCCCCACTGCGTTAGGATATATAATGACTGACAGCATACTGTAGTCCCACCAACTATGGATTGTGAAGCCTTGTCTGTTCCATCTTTTGCCTCAGTTACGGGGGCAGTGTTCTGGAAGCAGTTGTCCAGAGGTTGAAAATACACCTTTCTTCCTATCCCCAGAGCTGTACAGTTACACAGAAGTTCCAGAGTTCACCCTGAACAGAGACTGCTTTGAGGACTTCAGGACTGAAGGTACCACAGGCATTGAGTTATTCTCTAAAGGCTGTGACTCACCTTCTGGCCTTTCGTGGACCTCTTTGCATTTGCTTCTCTTCTTCTCCTGGGACAGTTTTGAAGACGACTTTAAGGCACTTTTACTGTCCCACCATGATACGTCAGAAGGGGGTTCATTTCTTGCACAATGGCCCCTAACTTTCTGTAAATACCTGACCCTACAGCCACCAGGGCCAGAAAGTGTGTGACGTATCCTCCATCTGTAGAAAAGTGAGCACAGTCCGCAGAGCTGAGGTGGTCTGTGTCTCTGGTAAAGGTGGATGACCATCCCTCTGTCCACTAATCAAATGTGTTATTCTATGGGTTATTTTAAAAACAAGAGTCTACTAAGGGCAGAAAAAGGACTATCCAACAGAAATTACATTCCATACCTGTGTTTAATCAAAGGATTTGATGAAGTGAATTAAAATTAGTCTAAAACATCAGTCAGATAAATGGTTTATCCACCCATTTATCCTGTGTAGGGTCATAGGGATCTGAAGCCTATTCCAGAACTATAGGTGCATGGCAGAGAATAACCCAGGGCAACGCAGGGTATCAACCCATCACAGTCCACACATGCATTCACTCCTACAGGGAATTTGGCAGGTCTGATTCACCCTAGCATGTTTTAGTTGGGGGACCACACAGCAGGGATTCCAACCCTGGTCCCACAAGTGTGAGGCAACAGTGCAAATCACTGCACCACTGCGCTACCCTTGAAAAATTATTTACGCAATGTTGAATGTAAAACTGCTGCATTGCGTGGAACTAAATAATATTTGGGAACCTACAGGGGTTGAACAATGAAACTGAACCACTGGGCGATATAATGTTTGAGGTTTCACACCTATATATATAGCCAGCCTTCACTGATTGCACATTCCATCAATAAGAGCAGAGAGTGAAGGTTGAATTAGCAGAGCAATGGCAGAGCTGTATATAAAATATTGCAATCCACACAACATAATGGGAGACATATCAGAGTTCAAAGAGGACAAATCATTGGTGCATGTCTCACTGGTGCATCTGTGACCAGGACAGCAAGTCTTTGTGGTTTATTGAGAGCCACGGTATCCAGGGTAATGTTGGCATACCACCATGTAGAATAGACCACATCCAACAGGAGTAACTGTGGACGCAAGAGGAAGCTGTCTGAAAGGGACGTCCGGGTACTAACCATGATTGTAGACATAATATACATAAAACCACAGCTGCCCAACTCACTGCAGAATTAAATGCGCACCGACTCTCCCGTTTCCACCAAAACTCTTCACTGGGAGATCCACAGGGTCGATTTTCATGGACTGTGAATAATGTGAAACATGTTTTGTTCTCTGTTAAGTTCAACTTCCCCGTCTTTCCCAAATCTGGGAGAGTTTCGATGTAGAGAAGCCCCAAAGAGGCTTACCACCCAGACCACTGCGTACCCAGAGTGCAGCATG
>JAODLC010000065.1:24756842-24776714 GCA_026781145.1 Hippopotamyrus pictus | reverse complement strand
GGGATGATAATGCACCAATACATGCAACAACCGTGGCAACAGAGTGATTTGATGAACATGAAAGTGAACTTAAACATCTCCCATGGCCTGCCCAGTCACCAGATCTGGATATTATTGAGCCACTTTGGGGCAAAGTGGCACTTTTTTTAGAGGCGTGAGTCAGGAAACATTGTCCTTCACCAACATCACATAGTGACCTGGCTACTGCGAGAGGAATGGCTCAAAATCCCTCTGTCCACTGTGGAGGACTTGTATCTGTCATTCCCACAATGAACTGATGCATCATCGGCCTCAAAAGGAGGCCCTTGACCATATTAATAAATTATTCTGGTCTAACATTTAGGTTTTTACATTTTCATTTTCCAGCCCCTGTACATAACCAATCACGTAAATAGCTTTATTAAAAGTTAATGCACAAAAGGTAATGTCAAAAATTCATACATACATTCATAATAATGTAAAGATTTTCCTGCTCTCAGTAACCAGACTCGAGCACCGTATCCTTGGCTGTCTTTAAGGACCTGGAATAAACGTGGCCTAAGATCACGGTTGCCTTCCCTTGTCTGTCATGTCTGAGTTGATGTGTAAATCAAGAACTGTCATATGACTCAAATGCAGAAGGAGAGTCACCCCCACCCCCCTGTCCCTCCCCCGTTGGGATTCAGTGTCTGCTGCCTGTTTGATGGTGTTGCAGCAGATCTGTACTTTGCAGGTGACCCAGCTGTTCTACATTCACCAAGGTCTGTTATGACAGAGGAAAACATCCTGAAAACCACTCAGTGGTCACTGTTGTGGCCTGGCAGGCAGTGAGTCCTGCTCACAGCTCTATGACCATGGGTTTCAACCTAACCGCAGCTGTGTCTGAGGAGACATTGTTTACTCTGTGTGTGTGTGTGTGTGTGTGTGTGTGTATGTGTGTGTGTGTGTTTCACGTCCCCACAAAGATCTGTAAATGCAATCAAAAAACTAAAAATGCTAAAACTCTCGTATTTCGCTTGGTTAATTATGGATAGGGTTAGGGCTGGGTTAGGGTTAAGGCCGTCATGTCAGGATTAGGAGGTCAGAGGTCATGAAGGCATCATTTCCAGACTGCTGTGTAACAGAAAGTGAACTCGAGGTCCCACCGGTGTTCCCTTGAACGCTTGAGTGTTCCTACTTTTGAAAATGTCTCCCCACTAATGACTTTCAACAGCTCTGGGGAAATCCACCTTCTAGATTTTGGCTCCATGTCTTTAGTTTGGTCTGGCCTCACAGATCAGCACACAACACTGGGTGCCTGTGATGTCCAGTCCTGCTTTGGTTGGGCTGCAGTCTTTGGCCAGGGGGCTTTAATGAGCATTGCTGAGCTCAGGTGATCTTTCGCATGCGAAGACGAGTTCGAGCGTCACAGCAGCACGGCGGTCTCATTCATATGAACCCTCTGTCTCCCCTCCCCCAAGTGAAGGAGAAGAGGTGGACTGAGCTGGGTATCGTCGAGCAGAGGGCCTATGTCATGCGACTGCTGGATGCCTTGGAGGTCACCAACAAAGACAGGAGGCTGAGAGTGACCCGTGCCATCCTTTACTTAGCCCAGGGTGAGTTTTTTGTGTGTGTGTGTGTGTGTGTGTGTGTGTGCGTGCTTAGATCTCCCCCTGTTGATTCATCGTGAAACCCCCCCCCCCCAGGTGTGTTCAGTGAGTGCAGTACAGAAGCGGACATCCTGCACTGGTCCAGGCACAACGTCTACCTCCTGCTGAGCCTGGGCACTTTCACGGCGATGGTGGAATTGCTGAGCATGGAGATGGAGTGAGTCGCCATGTGGCCCCCACACGAGCCCTGATCGTGCCCCCCCCCTCCCCCCTCCCCATATGCTATTGCCACACTTCCTGATTGGTAATTTTGTCACTATCAGCCTTTGCCCCCTCCAACCTCCGGCTTCTTATAAATATTCTTATACTAAAAAAGCTCTTGAGCTAAGCCGTCTTTTCACCTCTGCTCACCCACAGAGGAACCACATAAAAAACATGCTGGTATAATTGCTTCTCCAGATTTGATTTTGGAGTCTGCTTGAAAATAGGATCATTCATTGAATACCTGTACTGTACCACTGAGTCAAACATCTTCTAAGTCATTGCTAAATAACTCTAGTCGGTGTCATAGGAGCAGTCTTGTGGCGTCTGACAAGGTGCCACGCTCACGAATGGCACGTTTAGTTCATTTGAGACATTTTTTAAGCTTCCGTTTTGCACTGCAAGCTTCAGGTAGTTGAACTCGGTCACTCCACGAAGACCCAGTGGCTTTCTCATTCAGAGCCGAAGGAAGCCAAAGTCAGAGACTCTCCCCATTCCTCATGCCCAATGGTGTGACCTCCTGACAGCCTTTCAGCACCCTGCCACCCCCCCCCTCTCCATATGGAGGTTCAGCGGAGACACTGAGGTGGCAAGAAAGCAAGCAAGCAGCTGTGGAGTGGATCCTGTCCTATGCAGGAATATTTTTAGTGTGTGAGGCAGCAGACCAAGAAATATTTATAGTACCATTTTGAGTCAGGTTCTGGAGTGGGTTATGTCATGGCTTATGAGGGAACATCCCATGGGGTGTATCCATTGGAGACCATGGACCATGTTTAGCTAAACTCTGAGCAGCACTGTGACCAGCCTCTCAATGTGACTGGACCAGGCATTTCCATTCCATGGTCCTATTGAGTTGATATAGATCTCCATATTGCCTCTCCTCATTTTCATCCTCTGTGTGCATTGCATAGCATCAAGGTTAAACAAATGAGCTTGAGACTGAAATATCGCCCCTACAAATCCCATATAGGTGTTTGTGTTGTGTCTTTGAACCTGGAAGAGATTATTCATGGTTTAGAAGCTTTGTAGAGAATTTTTGATTCTCCTGTGCTTTTGGTGGGGTCCTTACTGTGTTTGTCCATCATCCCGCAGCAATAACCAGGCATGCAGTAATGCAGTGAGTAAGCCAGCCATCTCTCTGGTGGACAGCACCGAGCTCAGGTGAGACCTGAAACAGGATCTGATTGGCTGGGATCATGCTGAGCATTCCCCAGCGACGTCTTTCCGAATCGTGCCTGATGGCTGCAGGAACAGCCATCCTGGTTGCTTTCCGAGAGATAATTATACACAAATCTGCTAGGATTTCTGCTCCTGATCAATTGCTTATTGTTATGTAGTTTATTAGTGTGAAGTAGCACATCTTGTTTTTCGCCCACATGAGATGTATTTCCAGCAAACATATGTTAGCAAAGTCAACATCGTCCTCCAATCTTATATAATTACTGGAGAATACATATTGTAGGAACTTTCATGTTCTGGGATGATCATAATAATCCTCTTAGGAACACTCCGTCACATATTTTTACACTCTGTGAATATCATGACCATATTCTGAATGTGTGAAAGTAGGCTAGTCTTCCTTAACATGTCCAGCACTAGGATAGCTTACAGCTGTAGATTGCAGTGAACTGGATTTAAGTTCTGAGGTAGATAATTAATGAAGTGATTTCTTTTAAGTCCTTTGCTGTTGAACGCAACATGAACTTACCATCCTGGGGTTTCACCTTGTGACCTTTGAATTAGAAACCCCACATTATTTAATAGCAGCCTCCTGCTGTTCTTGGCGTGCTCTGGCTTTCCAGGGTCCTGCTGAACGTCATGTATCTGATGGTGGAAACCGTGCGCTCAGAGGCTGAAGACGACAAGCTAGAGTGGAAGATGGCCAGGGAGACCTTCAAGGTGGAGCTGGGTGAGAAACCATCTGCCTGCCCAGAGACGGGGGGGGCCGCGCTGCCTCTTCGCACTTGAACGACACAAGCTTCATTTTGCCTCTGTATGTCATGGGAGAATAAACAGGCAGATGTTTAATTGACACTTTAGCGAATATCACTGGGGGTTGTACTGGAGAGTGGTGTGTGACTCACCAGTGATAGATTTCTTCAGTGAAAGCCCAGGATCTTTCAGAGTCGAATGATGAGGCTTAATCTTAAGCTTAAGCAGTTTATTAAGACAGAATGAAGATGTTACAGAAACGGTCGGTTCAGTGTATGTCTGTGTCTGTGTCTGTCTCTGCCCCCCCCTGAGGGAAGCGGGCCTTTTTCTATGGTCTTCTTACAGACTCCTGGAGCCAGGGGGTCAGACAGCCTTGGTAAGAGTGAGCTGTATGAGAGGCAAAGAACATGATGTGAGGAAGCGAGTAACAAGGACAGAAAGAAATATAAAAATGAAAATATAAAAGCCGTAAATGAATGAACTGAATAAAAAATAACTACAAATTAACTAGAGAAATCCCTCACTGGGATAGGTCACGGGTTCGAATCCGGTCCTGGTAGAATGGTCACATGTCTACTGGGCCCTTGAGAAATGCCCTTAATACCCCCTGCTCTGGGGGTGGTGGATAAATGACTGGCCCTTGTGCTTGGACCCCAGGCTTTGTCCCCAGCTCTGTTTGTGTGTCTGTGTGTGTGTGTCTGTGTGTGTGTGTCTGTGTGTGTGTGTGTGTGTGTGCGCGCGCGAGCGGGTTTACCTATCCTTATGGGGACACAATGTCCCCATAACATGATAAATATCCATTTTTTTTCCCTTATGGGGACTGGTTTCCTGGTCCCCATAAGGGAAAACTCTATTTTATAAAAATTGGTGACTGCTATGAAAAAACAAAAACTCTTGTATTTTGCTAGGTTACTTATGGTTAGGGTTAGGGCAGGGTAGGGGTTAAGGTTGTCATAGTTAGCATTAGCATTTTTCCCATTGAAATTAATGAGCGGTCCCCATAAGGATATGTTTACCCTACATATGCGCGCGCGCGTGTGTGTGTGTGTGTGTGTGTGTGTGTGTGTGTGTGTGTGTCAAAAGAGGGAACAGAAGCATTCCAATGTGCCTGTATAAATGGCAAATAAAGCATTTTTTTCATTATTGTGTTACGGCAACTTTGCTTCAGTTAAAGAAAACACAGAGCTTGTTCTTTCAATATTTGTTTAATTCGGGGTGTTAGGTGGGGGTGGAGAGACCAGGGTGATGAAACCTGAGGCTGCATGTTAGATTATTTGTTTCTTTCAGTGCCTCAAGCCCTGATCACCACCTCCCACCCGCTTGGCAGGTTCCTCGCTGCACAATGGCGAGCCCTTTGCGCTCATGCTCTTCGGCATGATGACAAAGTTCTGCAGCATGAACGCCCCTCACTTCCCCATGAAAAAGGTGCTTCTGCTTCTGTGGAAGACAGTGCTGGTCAGTCTCGCCGTGTTGTGTTGTTACATTTATAGAGCTCATCATCAGTTACTCACTCAAAGGCTCTTGAGCCCTTGGGAAGTTTTTCTGACGTGACAGATGGGGTTCCGTCCCGTTCTGGAACGTGTTAACCGTCGGCAGTCTTCTTGATGAGAACTTGGGAGTGACATTATGAGGGGAGAAGGATGTAATGTGGGAATGATTAATGATGCTTAGCCACAGGGAAATTGTCAGTGTGCTCAGCGGGATTAAGATGCATTTTCTGGGTTGAGTGTGCGCATGTGCTTCCAGTTCACCCTGGGAGGCTTTGACGACCTGCAGCAGATGAAGGAGCGAAGTCGTGAGCAGCTGGGCCTGCCCCCGCTCCCAGAGGACAGCATCAAGGTGGTGCGCGGCATGCGAGCGGCCTCGCCCCCCGCCTCCGCCATGGAGCTCCTCGAGCAACAGCAGCAACAGAAGAGGGGGCGCCGTAGTCGCAGGGTGACTTTCCTCTCCTCTTCTCAACAAGCAGCACCCGGTTATGTGACTCCAGTACCCGACCCACAGGCATACCTTAAATAAAAAACTTGCATCATAGCTGAGATTGTACTGGGTGGATTGCTGCAGATTTGCTGCAGTCTTATCAGACAACCCTAGAACTCACACCTGACCACTATTCAGACTATAGCTGGTAGGCGAAAGTCAACATCTTGAATGTTCGCACCGTGATTCCACTCTGGTGACATGGGACTCTCCAGCACCAGGCTGCTGAGGTTTCCACTACAGTCCAGGCCAGTGTTTCTCAGATCGGTCCTCGGGAAGCCCCAGACAGTCCACATTTTTGCTTCCTACCAAGATAGACAAAAATGACGCTTCTTGAACCATTTGCTATATTTTTTGACCCCACTAGATGGTGCTCTTGGTTTGTTTTGAGGCATGCTTTGTGCCCTACAGTGAGCGCCATCTACTGGGGTCAAAAATACAGCGAACAGATAATGACCCATCATTTTGTCCATCACTACTGACTGGCAGGCAGCTGGGAGGGATCCAAAACGTGGACTGTCTGGGGGTCCTTGAGGCCCGGACTGAGAAACACTAGTCAAGACCACTTATCTTCAGAGGATTTCAACTTTGCTTTTGAACACCTCTTCCTTCTATTTCTACAGATGGCCTTTCTTGATAGCTTGGAGGGAGACATTCACTTTTCCAAGAAGCAGGTCTTTCACCACGCTCCCTTTTGTGCACTCGTTTTCTGGGCTGGTCCTGCACCCTTTTGTGTCCATCTCTACCTACTCTTTCTCCTCCTGTTTCTGCTCTGCCTCCATGCAGGCTGCATTTTTTTAGTCATCCCCGCTGCTTCTAGTCTCTCTTGAGGTTTGGCAAGAATGGAATAGGCACCAGCTTTTATTAGAAAAATGGCTGTTCCGCTAGAGGATGGGCCCCATGTCACCATTGCTCTTCCACCGTTAAGAAATCGCCATGGCACTTAATGCTACATGAATGCAGCCCATGCCTAAGGCTTGTGTTATGGTTGTCTGTCACTTCTTTTATTTAGCTTGGTTTGCTTTGTTGTTTGGGATAAAAAAAAGGCCTAAATGTTAGCAGGAATTCATAGTGGCTGTTTTAGAAATAAAACATTTTTCCAAAATTTATTTTAGAAATAAATTAAATGCTAAATATATGAGCTTACTGGATTTTATAGGACTTTCTATTCTGTTGACTTGTCTCACAGTCCAGTTCTATAGCCAGTCAAATGAGGGTATCAAATTACTAATTTATGCTTCAGAATAATGTATTGCATCAGAATTAAATTTCTTCTCTGAAAGAAAATGTGACATTACCCGATCTTTCGTAGTTGTTGTTGCACTGTGATGAACATGTAGGGGTAACAGTGAACACCCAATGTGGGTGTCCTGCACTAGCCCTGTTTCCATGCAGAGCCCCCCAGTCTGCATTCAGTCACAATTTCCAGGTGTTTGGAAACACTACTAACCCGTTCAAAACGACAGTTTTAATAAAATCTGAAGGTCTTTTTCAGCCTTTAGCTATGTCAGATTCGATAGCACATGTGTCCTTCATCCAAAATGGACTCCTACATAGTCGTAGCCATTGTCTGAGAGCCGCTTTGGGGCTGTCCTGTTTTCCCTATAGCTTAGAAAACCAGACAAGCCACTGCCAGCTTTCATGTGAGGACCGTGTGTTTGCCTGTCTTTCAGCTCCTGGTGAAGCAGGACAGCCTCGACACGTATGGAGAACGGGACCCCTTCAAGAACGACGAGGTGAGGGATGAAGAAGATGACGGCGAGGACATGGACAGCACGATGGAGGCCGAAGTGGACCCCCTGGACCGTGACACCATCATCCAGCCTCCACTGCCACCTCCTCTCCTTCTCTCCACCCCTGCTGAGAGGCTCGGCTTTCCCAAGGGCCTCCCCTGGGCTCCCAAAGTCAGGTGGAGGCTATTCCTCAGATATAGTTGCCCCAAGCAGACCATTCCTGCTTTGCTGCTATGTCACGTGGGTCTGCTGTTGCAGTGCATAAGCCGCTTTCTCCCAAGGTCATAACTTCTAGCGCAGCAAATGAAGGGCAAATGTAGAAGGTAAAATCCCATTTACTGTATGAGACAAGCTGAGTGTTAGAGCACCAAAGTAATGTACCGATGTAGAGGTTTGCCAGTGACCGGCCATATTTCCATAATGCCATCATCAGTCAGTCACAGACATATTAAATGTGGACCCTCTCTAGCTGGCGTCCGCTGAATGTGCAGAAGTTACACCGGCTTGACAAGCTCTGTTTTTGTACAGAGAGAAAGACATTTTGCACTTCCTGGAGACGAGCAGGAACAAATTCATTGGCTTCACTCTGGGAAAGTAGGTACTGCATCTTTGTCAATGGTCAGTGCCGTGAACAGCAAGTCATCTTTCATTAGCTATAGGATTTGTGCTTATTACAGAATTAGCATAAGCAGCACCAGGCCAGGGAAATATTTCTGGAGAAGGAGGAACAAAAATGGAAAGATTGAGAACTGGGTGTTGATTAACTTTGACCCTGTCTGCAGTTGAGTAATTACTGTTCAGTCTCCCTCTAAAATTACCTTGCAATTCTCCCACTGCCATTGAAATCCCTCATGCTTGACAGTAAGTGAAGACCTGCAGTAGAAATGGACTGATTACAGACCTAACATCTAATGAAAAAAGAGTAGATGTGTGCTGCTTTAAGTGAAAATTCGTCAGCGTCTCCTTGGTGTAAGAACACTTTTAACACTATTATGTCATTCACTAGTACATCATGTTAAACAGCGAAAAGTGCAAAAAAAGTACGTTTTAATTGCTGAAAACCACTAGAACTGTAAAATGTTATATCAGCGGGGTCAAGGAATAGAGACAGAAAAAGATGGATGTGGAGTTTAGCTTTACTGTGAGATCTGGGGTGTCATTAGGCCTATTTTTAGGCCCCCCCCCCAAATAAATGTACACTAATTAGTTTAAATAATGTGGGCCATTTCCATCAGACCCCCCTAATAAAGGCTTGAAGGCATACCCCCCCTCCTTTCATAAATCTCTAGTGATGCTCCTGTCTTAGATTATGCCATGCTGCCTACTTACATTCTCCGCCCCCTTACAGTACCTTAGTAATTTTGTATCGGATGCCTATTCTTGACCATTGTTCTGCTTGGGGGATTGTCCTGCAGTGACACTGAAACCTTGGTTGGTCTGCCAAGGCCCATCCACGAGAGTGTGAAGACTCTCAAGCAGGTAGGCTAACTCCTACCTCAACTTTCACCTGAATATTAAAAATCCATAATGTTGGTTGAGATCCATCAAACTAAAACTAAATCAAGCCCCAATATATTCTCAAATATATCAACCTGACCGCCTAATTAGGTCCATTCCAGTCCCGTGTTTCCCCTAAGATCCCCTTTGGTGATTATATTGCATGGGCAACATGGTGGAGCAGTTGTTAGTGCTGTTGCTTCACACCTCTGGGATGAGGGTTTGAGGCTGTGTCCTGGGTCCACATGTGCGTGGAGTTTGCATTTTCTCCAGGGTTTGTGTTTTCCCCCCACAGTCCAAAAATATGCTAAGGTGAATTGCAGTTGACAAATTGTCCGTAGGTATGAATGGTGTGTGAGTGTGTGTGTGTGCCCTGCAATGGGCTGTTGCCCCATCCTCAGTTATTCCCTGCCTTGTGCTCGTAGCTTCCAGGATAGGCTATGGACCCCCGCGACCATCAATAGGACAAGCGGGTATAGAAAATGGATGGATATTGTATTGCATCATGTGACACAAAGAGCATTATGGGAGAACTTGTCTGCCTGCTTTTCACAGCATAAGTACGTCTCCATCGCAGAGGTACAGATTAAAAAGGAGGAGGCACTTCAGCAGCGTCCCATGACCACGGTCAGTAATGGCCCCCGTCTGTCTCCCATTGGCCTGCCAGCTTCCACCCGTGACTCAGTCTGCTGTCTATTGGTCAGGGTATGGAGGAGGTGGAGGAGACGCCTGTGGAGATCCTGTACCAGCGAATGTTGCCCAGCCTGCCCCAATATGTGGTGAGTACCTGGCACCCTCCAAGTCTCCAGCCAGCTCCATTCTGACTATCTACAATCTGTTTTGACTTTGATTAGTTTGCATGGAGTCTTTTCTTCCTAGTTCAAACAAATGTCCTTGAGGTTCTGACAAGTTTGCAAGTAAGTCATGACTATAGAGGAATATGCTTATTTAATGTATTTATAACCTCCCTCAGATAGGCCTGCTGAAGCTCTTGCTGGCTGTAGCCCCCACCTCCAGAACTAATGTGGACTCCATCAATGTCCTGGCGGACGTGCTACCTGAGGAAATCCCGTAAGGGCCTGGCCTCCCCCACCTGTCGCTTCAGCTCAACCTCAGCTGCTTTTAAATCAAATATATTGTTTGAATGTAAAATTTAATGATGTGCATGTCCGCGCAATACCCGTCCGTGTTCACAGTCATGCGCCACATAACGACATTTCGGTCAGCGACGGACCGCATTCACGACGGCGATCCCGTAAGATTATAATGTAGCTGAAATGTTCCTGTCGCCTAGCAACATTGTGATGTCATGGCACAATGCATTACCCGGGTTTTTGTACTGATGCTGGTGTAAACAAACCTACTGTGCTGCCAGGTATACTTTTATACAACATATACCATGCATAATACTTGTTGATAACTGTTACTGGTTTATGTATTTACTATACTGTACTCTGTTGTTATTTAGGCTATAGTATATATATCCTAGGTGTCTAGTAGGTTATATCACCTAGGTTTGTGTGAATATACTCTATACACCCAAAAGCCCAGCACCGGCTCTGGTACCACATTGGTGGAAACGAGGCATGTGATTTTCTCACAGCGACGAAATCACTTAATGACGCATTTCTCAGAATGTATCCCAATCGTTAAGTGACGCATGACTGTATCACAAGTAAAACTGAGTGGGAAATACAGAACAGAAAATAGTTATTTCCTCCTCTGTCTAGTACTTCTTATTTGTCAGTTTCACTTTGTGCCTTTATCATATTTAAATACAATATTTCCCATTTAATATTAACTCCTTCACACTGACTTCATCTTGTTGCTAAACCAATTAGAGCAGTGTTTCCCAATCCGGTCATTAGGGACCCGCAGACAGTCCAGGTTTTTGCTCCCGAATGTGGACTGTCTGGCAGGGAGCTCAGAGGGTGCAAAAACATGGACTGTCTGGCAGGGAGCTCAGAGGGTGCAAAAACATGGACTGTCTGGCAGGGAGCTCAGAGGGCGCAAAAAACAAGGACCGACCATGGGTCCTGAAGGATCTGATTGGGAAACACTGAGTTAGAAGATAGTTACTGGTGATAGATGGATAGCCATATAAATCTGCTGGTCTCATCTGCCTCTCAGAATCACAGTCCTGCAGAGCATGAAGCTGGGTGTGGATGTGAACCGGCACAAGGAGATCATTGTCAAGGCTATCTCTGCTCTACTACTGCTGCTGCTGAAGCACTTCAAGCTGAACCACATCTACCAGGTCAGAGTGCCAGTCCCCCCCAGGGTATGATAAGCAGAAGCAGGAGCTGAGGGACACGGGGGAGCCCTGAGTAATTCAGACCGCAGCTAATTGAGCTAACCTCTTGCCTCTGTCGAAACTGAAACAGTATTGCCCTCAAACAGTGTTTCTCCTTTCTGTGGAAGAGAGGAATCCCAGGATGGGGTTTTCACAAAGAGTGCTAGGGCTGCGGCCCTGTGTCTGCTAACAAGTGCACCGAACCCTATGATTAAAGTTTGGAAACATTAAAAATGTCCAGTGTGCCTGATGTTCCCAGAACGTCATCCAAGTGCTACAACTACTACTACAACTAAGACTAATTATATAAAAGGTAATGAAAGGCATGGCAGGGCAGCAGGTAAACCTGTTACTTTACACCTCTAAGGTTACGGGTTCGAGGCTGGACAGCACGTTTGTAGTATACACATGGAGCACTTTTATAAAATTATATTTTATATTAAACCAATATTTTTCAACATTAATTGCATTAAAAGGATGTTGAGGTAATAATGTTATCGTGCTGACATTGAAGGAAGTTACAATGTAAAACGTGGAAATAACATTCCATTAATGTTACATTAAAAACATTCTGTGCCAAATTTGAGAGGACCGTCACATAACATTAGCTGAAGCTCTGTGAACGTTCCCTGTTAGCTGGGATATTTGTATCAGCGTGACCTTGCTTAGCTGGGACTGAAATCACCATAGAGTTAACAGTATGTATGTTATAGTATATCGCCCTCTATAGGTCTGTGAAGGAAAGACCAGAATAATACCACTGGACACCATTTTCCATTAGCAGAATCTCTACACTTTACATGCTGGGAGTCTGAGATTGTTTGTTTGGTTGCAATCCTGAAGGACATAAATCATTAACGTGTCTTGAGACTTCCTCTAAGTGCATTCTGAGAGGGTTAGTTCTTCTTCTGGACCTCTTGGTTTTCACTTATGGCTTTGCTCAGCAGGGGCATAGAGTCCCTCACCACCCAGAGGTTTCCTAGATGCACAAATGATCACTAGATGGCATTTCTAAATTTGGGCAAGCTTGTCTACATGAACTGAAAGGCTAACATTAAATAAACATCTAACAACAAATGCAGTGTTGGGCATTTCAGGTCCACAAGCTACAAATCCAGACCAAGATTTCCTTTCTACCAACCAGCTGAGTACTCTGTGACTGTGACTCTTTGTGCTCAACTGGTTGGTAGAAACAAAATCTTGGTCTGGATTTGTAGCTTCTGGACCTGAAATGCCCAACACTGAACAAATGAACAAAAAATGTGTAACACTTTACCTACACCTTCATAATGCATTAATAGAATATTCAGTGCAACTTCAAAATGCATTCATAAGCAGCATATAAATATACCGTCACATCCTAACATACATTAATATACACATTATCAAGAAACATTATAATCATAGAATAGTATAATGCTTGTTATTAACGTGTATTAATGCTTTTAAGGTATATTAGGTTTGATGCTGCTTATGAATGCTCTATGAATGCATTATGAATGTATTATGAAGGTGCACTGAATGTTCTACAAATGCATTATAAAGACATGAGTACAGTTAATGTAAAGCATTACCAAAAATTCTGTAGAATTCCTGACATAGGATATGAATCCTTTCACTTACCACAGACTGAAGTCTTACAGTTCTCTGTCCTTTGCCTCTCTCCATCTCATTTATTTCTGTTCTTTCCACTCTCCATCCAGTTTGAGTATATTTCCCAACATCTAGTCTTCGCTAACTGCATACCGCTCATTCTCAAGTTCTTCAATCAGAACATCGCATCCTACATCAGTGCCAGAAACAGGTACGCGTGAATCCCCTTCTGGAATCAGTTGGATGGCAGTGACTGGTCTATGTGTTTGAATGTTTTCTTGTGTGTTTCCTATAACCTTTGTCTCCACCGTCTGACTTAGAATCGGTGTGTTGGACTTCCCTCACTGCGTTCTCTATGAGATGCCAGAGCTCACGGTGGAGAGTCTGGTAGGTCCAGCACTCAGCTCCAATCAAACCTCACCCTCACTGCAACACCGTTCCTTTATGTCTCCCAAAATGCAAATGAACTCAATTACAGCAAATATGGAAAGTTCCCCTGATGTCCACAGTCAACTTACAGTAGAATTTAAGAAGAATTACTATAGTAGTTTTAAAAATTTAGCAGGAGACTATTAGAAGGTTTTGAGTTTTAAGCTGGTCTTTAGATTTCCTCGCTTCTACGGCCAGTGTTGGGGAAGCTACTGACAAAAGTAGTTCGTTACAGACAGAAAGTTCAGGTCCAGGAAGTACAAATCCAGACCAAAGTTTTGTTTCAACCAACCAGTTGAGTACTCTGTGACTGTGACTCTTTATACTCAACTGGTTGGTTGAAACAAAACTTTGGTCTGGATTTGTACATTCTGGACCTGAACTTTCCACGTCTGTCTGTAATGGATTACTTTTGTGAGTAACTTCCCCAATACTGTCTATGACTTTATGTTTGCTTTCTCAAGAGTGTAACAGCAGTTCTTTTGGGACCTTTTTGAGTTAGTCCACCTACTTATGAGCCACACCATCTGCTGTGTGTGATACGTGCACACAGGAGTCTGGAGATGACACCCAGTTCTGCTGGAGGAACCTTTTTTCCTGCATAAACCTCCTGAGGATCCTCAATAAGGTCACCAAGTGGAAGCACTCTAGGACTATGGTGAGTTTTCAAAAGGGACACGCATCCGTTTATCTTCTACAGGATAAAAAGTCGCCCTTGGTTTTGCCGCTCTGCTCTTTAATCTCAATATTGTCTTTCCTTGCAGATGTTAGTGGTTTTCAAGTCTGCTCCTATCCTCAAGAGGGCGCTCAAGGTCAAGCAAGCTATGATGCAACTCTACATTCTCAAGCTGCTCAAGATCCAGACAAAGTATCTGGGTCGGCAATGGAGGAAGAGTAACATGAAGACTATGTCGGCCATTTACCAGAAAGTGCGGCATAGGCTCAATGACGACTGGGCTTATGGCAATGGTAAGACTGTAAGCCCCTACTTGTGTCCAAATATTGAATAGCCTGTTTGGTATAAAAAAAGTACTAACATTTTGCCCTGTGTCCCCAGACTATTTAATAAAATAGTAATCATCAACCTCCTGTTATTGTAAGACATTTTGTGTGTTTTATAATTTGACCAAGCCTCAGTATGAAATTGACATATTCTTCATAAGTACAGTACTCAAAGTTCTAGTCTTCACCTCTTGTAGGCTGGTAAAATGTCACATATTTAAGATGTAAATTGGTGATCATTCTTAAGGGAAGGAGGAGAAATCTGTTTTGTTATTTGGCCACTTATAGCCTCAGTTGAATAGAGGGGATGACTTGGATCACCTCCTTAGTCAGCCCTCCGTGTCATATGCTGTCTCATCAGAATGCTGGCATCCCAGCCTCTTCTTACCAAGTAACTCGGTAAAACTTTACTTAAAGCAGTCGTCATAATGCATAATAAACAGGGCTATCATAACTTTTTATAAATAGTTACAGCCATGTTTATAATACTTTATGAATGCATTATAATGCATTGTGAAGGTTTATAATGCATTACATGCGACTGCTTTAAGGTAAGTGTTACCAGTGGTTCTACAGCTTATGGTCTCCCACTCAGCAGCTGATCCTGTGTTCCCTCAGACATTGATGCCCGGCCGTGGGACTTCCAAGCAGAAGAGTGTGCATTGCGGGAGTGTATCGAACTGTTCAACAGACGACGCTATGGCAAGAAGACCAGAGGAGAGTTTGTTCCCGTGGACAACTGCCTGCAGAGTGTGCTGGGCCAGCAAGTGGAGCTGCCAGAGGACTTTCCCTATAGCTATGAGATGTGGCTGGAGAGAGAGGTGTTCTCCCAGTCCATCCAGTGGGAGGAGCTCCTGCAGGCTTAGTGAACTGGCAGTAGACCTAACAGCCTTTTGTGGTTGGATCAAGAGTGGGGAAAATACGGCAGTTCAGTCAATCATTATGTCAGTTATTTGACTGATTTGAAATACGTGACACTAAGTAACATCAGATATGTATAGTGATGCTGGAACACGCTCTTTGTACACTTTGTAAAGCACAATGTCCTGATACTCCTTGTCAGTCACTTACAGTGTTATTTGAGATAGAGAAGGTGGCTGCCCTTTGAGATGGGCCCTTCTGATGCCACGACTGCATCATTATCATCATGGGGAAGTGAGCACTTTAAACAATACAAACCATTTTTCTACTGCATCCTTTTCTATGTCACATTGAGGCTACTTGCCCTAGTTCTGCTGTCCTGGAGACAGTGTATAGCATTCAACAGCAAAAATCAAAAAGCACAATAGGCTTAGTTGAGGTTTGGTTTACATTTAGACCTGGGTTTCTGGTTTTTTATTTATTTTTATTGATATTTGCCAGTTTCTGGAAATGCTATCTTGTTTAATGCCAAACCACTGACTTTGGGAGTAAAAAAAAAAAAACAAATATTGATAAACCGCTGTCATTTCAAGATGTGTTATGTGTGTTTAGCAATCTGGAAATATTGTGTGGTATGCATTTCTGTTGTAATGATATGCTACTTGGAAACTCTGCACCTATGAGATTATCTCCTCTTCGGCATAATGTGCAATCAGTAACGTAGTTCATAATGGAATATAAATTAAAGAGCCGCCTGCTTTAGAGACTTGCCTTCTATTGCTTCTAACTAAAAAGATCTTTGCAGTGTTTTACTTCATACATTTCATTTGTCCAGGTTTAGGCAAATCCATGTACTTTAGCCATTGTTACAGTGAATGAGGAGTCATACTCTTACCACTGTGCTACGTGACTGTTAGTCATAACCTTATGTTATAGCTTAACTCTAACTTTAATAAAGTGGTAGGCGTGGAAACCACATGAAGCTCAAGCAAGGTACACAATATGGCAGCTAGTTAGCACAAAGACAAAGCAACTAACCAAATAAACAGGTACAAGGCTAGGTCTGGAGGTGGTAACATTCTGAAAGGGGTTTATGTTGAATTTTGTGTGAAATGTTCTGCTCTGGGATTAAATTCAGATTTATGTCTTATATGTAGACATTGCACATTGCTTATTACTACGGTGAGCACATGTCCTCTTTTTTGGCACCTAAAAATGCCTGAAATGTCTGGCATTTCGCTTTGTGTCATGTTGACATTTGCTTCCTACAGTCAGAATACTTTCTGTCATCATATTTGCATTGCTTCGATGCCTCTCTTTGCATTCTGCCTCTGATGTCCTCTTTTTTGCAAAGCAAAATATGGTCACCCTACCATTACATTTCATTCCAAACACATCCAGTTGAGGGAAAGCAGTCTCTTAGAATTTGCAATTACTTTCCAAATCTGTGCTCTGCAGATGTCTCAGATGTTACCTGTCTTAGCTTAAGAAAAGATAACCATACCCCACATAGCACACATGTTACTGCAAATGGAGTAATAAATAGAGCATCAATCTTCTGCTCCTTATACAGTTTAGGGCTGCAGATGGACAAATACTTATTTTAAGTAATAACTTCTTAATCTGGACACTTAATGAAGGTGCTTAAATTTGTCACACCTCATTTGGTAAGAAAACACAGTATAAAAATATAAAAAACT
Organism: Hippopotamyrus pictus; assembly: GCA_026781145.1. NCBI lineage: Eukaryota > Metazoa > Chordata > Actinopteri > Osteoglossiformes > Mormyridae > Hippopotamyrus > Hippopotamyrus pictus. The sequence goes on along the minus strand of JAODLC010000065.1, from coordinate 24,759,868 downwards.
TTGTATAAAAATGCACTTAAGTTATAAAGAATTTCATGTGCACATGTTTAGGCAAGTACAATTATATGTGACATTTCTTGTTTGTCCCGTGGTTTTAATATAAATCTTCCCTTCTCAATATGGCGTCGCAGTGACTCCGCCACAGTGACGCACTGCGCGCGGTGGGACCGGGGGAATCGGCGTTTTGCTGGACTGGCGGCTCTTTGTCCTCCATTAGCTAAAGCTCGGATTCCAGCCCTACACTGCACGGCGCAGGCCCGAAGTAGCGCAGCCGCTCTGAGGTTAGTGCCCTACCGCGCAATCTCCAGCTATTTCAGCCGCGGCGCAGCCGCACCAACAAACCCGGCAGCGGCGGGCTAGGGGAAAGATGGGGGAAAATGCCGACGCGGTGTTGCTGTGGGGTTGTGCAGATTAATTGACCCCATTTCGACGAAAGCCTCACGTTAATCTCATAACTAAGACCAGACGAAGCACAAATGTAGCCTCGGCGCCGCTACAGGCCGCAGTAGGCCTGGGTTTCTTAGTATAACACTCGTGAGAGGCGGGCTAACGTTGGGGAACTGAAAATTACACACAAACGAAGAGTTGTGGGTTCGCTTGTAATATCTACACATTACACACTAGTAAACTTAAGTAAAAAATGTGTTGAATTTAAGGGTACGCCGCGTATTAATTATCTTTGCGCCATGCTAGTGGAGGCGAAGTAGGAAAACGCGCCGTTTGTTAATGCTAAGCAGCTAGCATGACCCGCCAACATCAATCAACCGGAAAGTATGGGCGCAGAGTACCGTGTAGCGAGATGTGCTTTTATAAAAGTTGTCATCAGTTTTGCGTGTTGTATTATACGTGCTTCTTCGTAGTTCAACATGCAAACGCAGTGACAAGTTGGTTCCCACTGTTGGATGGTTAGATAAATATGCTGTCTTGAACTAAATTGTGTAATTCAAATAAAACCTTTTTCAGTACACCGTAAAATTTTATGATTTTTTTTTTTTGTGAAATTTGATTTGTGTGTAGTTTTGTTGAGGGGAAATGGTGGGTAGAATTATACCTTAGTTGAATAGGAGTTGTCATTAATCTATGTTTCTCATCAATGCTGTTTTGCGGTGACAAAACAGTCATGTGAGCTGTGCAAACCAGTTCATTTATCCAAAACTCATCTAAAAACAACGATTTCCACTAATAAAATCTTTATGTCAAGATTGTTGTGTGTCTAAATTAAAAAATATTAGATCGTTCTCGCATATATCTAGGCAATTCAGATTATTTAAATAAAAATTATCGTAGTTATGATTTAGTTAACGTGTAAGACTTTCTCGAAAACGCTGCCATCACAATTCTTCACAGTACTCTCTCAGTTGCACTGGAATGCAATTCTTTACTACTTTACGAATCACGTTGACTTTCCACTGCATATCTATTGACACCGACAGTTTTATGAGTGTAAAACAACAGTAATTTGAAAGGTGGGAATTCAGCGGGCTGTGTTTTGGCGGTTTTTTCTATTGCCGTTGTTTACAACATTAATGTGGGCCTACAACATGTTTGCAGTTACTTTACATAGGTAAAGTTACAGTACAGTTATGTATTGTATTACAAATAATAGATTATCAGTTGTAAAAGACAAGAATTCAAAAGTTTGCTTGGTTTCCCATTATAATTTAATCCAATAAAGTCACCAGTTGCAATACTGGATGACTATCAAAGTGAACTCCCTTATTTCAAATACCATGCAGGACAGCTGGTCTATGTTTGCACTGATGGCTGTCTGTGTTTCTGCCTGCGTGTTAATGTCAGCGTGACACAGGCTGTGAGCACCATGGATGAGCACAGTGTGCACCAGACAGACATTAGCACCATCGAGGCCCATGCCGTGACCGGGCAGGTGCAGCAGGTTCATGTGGCCACCTACACAGAGCACAGCATGCTGAGTGCGGACGAGGACTCTCCCTCCTCGCCCGAGGACGACGCCTACGATGACTCTGACATCCTGAACTCCACGGGCACTGATGAAGTCACGGCACACCTGGCTGCTGCAGGTAGGCTGACCCTGTGCCTGGTTTTGCGCTTCCAGTGCCGTTGTGCTGTCTTACCATTGCATGTCCACTAGATGGCGCGAAATATTTTATTTAAATGTTCATGTACTATTTACTGTACATTGGCAATGGATCTATACTTGTAGGTGTATGCATTTTACACTCAAATTTTTAACACTGCATTTCAGGGCCAGTGGGTATGGCGGCAGCAGCTGCAGTAGCAACAGGGAAGAAGAGGAAGCGTCCACATATCTTTGAGTCCAACCCATCCATCCGCAAGAGGCAGCAGACGCGACTGCTCAGGTGAGTAACCCATTCCCACCTGAGGCTGTATCTCACCTTGTTTTGTAAGTGTGTGTATTACGCAGGATATGTTGGAAGCCATATTGCTTAACAGCAAACTATAGTGAGATTAATTTTAATAAAGGACATGAAGACAGCATTTTTAGTATTTTTTCCTATGGCTATCAAGTTCCATAAATATGATGGTGTCCTTGTCTAGAACCCTGGGTAAAGTTAGGTAAAGTGCTGGACATCCAACCATGTGTCTACCTGATAGGTGTATCCCACTAAAGATCCAGGTGATAGAAGGCAATACAGTGGTACTTTGGAACACAAACTTAATTTGTTCCGGAGGGCTGGTCAAGTTGCGAATTGGTTGAGTTCCATTGGTTGAGTTCCAAGTCGAATTTCCCCATAAGAAATAATGTAAATGGATTTAATTCGTTGCAGATCTTCAATTGATTACCTCTTTAAACTAATCTACCTACCTATCTAATGATAAAAAGCATTAACAATCAATATGAAACTAATACACAAATGAAAAAGCAGACAAACAGAAGCGATAAACTTGAAATAAATGACAATCCCATACTCTGAAGCGAGAGCAGACACACGTGCGCCACCTTCAAATCAAATTCAAATTCAAATTTTTATTTGTCAGATACACAGTCATACACAGTACGATATGCACTGAAATGCTTGGACGAC
>JAODLC010000065.1:24730570-24756742 GCA_026781145.1 Hippopotamyrus pictus | reverse complement strand
GTCATACACAGTACGATATGCACTGAAATGCTTGGACGACTGCCACGACCTTGAATAACAAATTAAGAAAAAAAAAAATAAAACTGAAACATAAGAATAAAAAATAAGTACAAAAAAAAAAAAAGTGATAATAAAGTAGAAGTTTACAGTAAAAATATAGAATATGGATTATATAAGTGATTTTGTGCAGTTATGCATGAAAAGTATCTCACTGTAATTTCCTTTTTAGGTTCTACAGTTGCTCACTACTTTCCTCTTTGGTTTGCTGCTGTCTCTGCTCACTTTCTTGGGGAGCATGATTACTGTATCACTAAATGTACTGTAGATGAAATACAAAAAAATTCACACCGAACACAGGAACACAGCTTTCGCACGTCGATCTCGGTCGAGAGGTACCTCAAGACTAATAGCAATTCATAGGCATCAGCATCCCAGTAGGTCCATTTGCCTTTGTGTTAGCCCATCAGAGATGCACCTCGGTCCATACAAATTTTAGCAGGTCTGTTTTGTTTTGCTGTATTCTGAGTTTTTGGTCAAGTTGCGGCTAGATTTTTCTCAACTTACCCGTTCAAGGTCTGAATTTTGTTGAATGCGTCTCAACCCGTACTAGTTTTAGCAGGAATGGTCAAGTTCCAAGATTTAGATTGTGTTAAAAAAAAAAAAAAAAGTTCCATGTGAGTTGGTCAGTTTGTGTTCCAGTTGCAAGGTTCTACTCTATTTAAAACAAATAATTTTTCCATTGCTAACCACCAGATGGGGCCAAAGGCAAAGAATTTGTAATTTCTCAGTTAGTATTATTACCTTACGGAAAGCAGGACCGAAGCTTGTGAGGTAATGAGGAATGGTTTGTCTGCACTTCTCTGCAGAAAACTGAGAGCCACCCTCGATGAGTACACGACCAGGGTGGGTCAGCAGGCCATCGTACTGTGCATTTCTCCCTCTAAACCCAACGCGGTGTTCAAGGTGTTTGGCGCTGCCCCACTGGAGAACGTGGTGAGTCTGCTACACCCCAAGCGATGATTTCGTGCCCATCTGCAGACTTTCCTTCCCCATCATTCCATATGCAGCATGCTTACCGCTGTCCCTTGCAGGTGAGGAAGTTCAAGGGCATGATACTGGATGACCTAGAGAATGCATTGGCGGAGCACGCTCCCCCCGCTCCTGAGCTGAGCTCTGAACTCCCACCGCTCACCATCGATGGCATCCCCGTATCTGTGGACAAGATGACACAGGTACCGTATGTTCTGGCTGGAACGCTTCTCTTCCTCCTGTCATGTTCTGCCAAACCTATCGCACGCAAGGGATTTTATTCTGAATCGTATTTTTTGTCGTGAAGGATTTTGCTTGCTGGTTTCCCAATAAGTCAATAGTGGTGCTTTTTTTGCTGCTTTTGTCCATACATAGAGTTACTATTTTAACAGTGTCACGTCTAAGGCCGTGGTATGAGGCTGTTGTGATGGCGTGATGCTGACACACTCTTAAGGGTCACTCCGGCTCCCCCAAAACAACATCTGCTCTCAACCCCAGTGTGAGTGAAGTTTCCAGTAGATTTTGTCTTGTATAGGATAAGTGGGTATAGAAAATGGATGGATGGATGGATGGAGTGCATACCTGGCCTATCCAGCATTTAATCAGCCCCCACTAACAGCTGTCAGTAGGCCTGGTGTGCCGCCTTACATACCGGCTGTCGGAGTGGAAGGGCTTCTGGGAGTGGTGAAGCCCTTGGCCCTAGGGAGCACCAGTTGACACCCAGGTGTGCACGGGCCTATAATTAGCTGGCCCTCCCAGCTCACCTGGCCCCAGTATCTCACTGATGATTGGCTCCCTATGGACTAAAGCAGAAGCCAGTCTCCCCTTCACCTATAATTACACCAGCTGTCAAGGACGAGAGCCCGATTCATGGGCATTCTGCGTAGGTGGAACCCAAGATTTTCCTGAAGATCCTCAGTGGCTCACTCACCCGTGAATATCGTGTGTGCTGTTGTGGCCTTGGGGGGTGCCGTGGAGGCAGAGTGGAGACCCCACAGTGGTGGGACAGCTTGCATGGACCAGACTTAAGGCGGAAGCCGGCACACAGTCACTTGCTAGTCTCATTATACTAACAGACTTGGGCACAAGCAGATTGCAAACTCGGGCAATAAGCCACCTTGTTCTATCTTGAACGATGGGCCAGGATAAGGACATGCTTAGTGCTGTGTATTGAGGTCCCAAGTCAGTTTTTTTGTGCCGTGTTAATTTAAAATGAAACGCAGAAAGTGTAAGATACGTCCTACACTGGACGTTGTACTGTGCAGGACTGACCAATCCCATAATATGCTCCCTACTGCTGTCGATTAAATAATTGATGTTGGGGTTGGGTGGAGGCGTATAAATATATGGTGTGTCATCAGGAGAACCTGATATGGGGATCTGAGTTCAGATTTTATAACGACAGGATATCGTTTGCCAATATCAGCTGACTGTAACCTCTGTGGCCGCGAAGATGGCTCCTGGTTGAGGGCTCCATGTAGCTCAGTTCCAGGTCCAAACTGGAATGTGCTGAGGCTTCATGACCGAACTGAGCAGATGGCTAGCCAGCATTTTGGTGATAGAATATTAGCCCTTGTAAAGAGGACGGGGGGTGGGTGCAAATCTGTGGGGATTAGCGGGGGAGCCTGAGTGTTTTGTTTTTTGTTTAAGTCCGACTCGGGGCCAGAAATGCTCAGAGGGCTGTGAAATGGTGGTGAATGTGTCTGTCAGTTTGTCTGGAATCACCTTTCAGTAGCTTTGAGTGATGATGATGTAATCTTCCAAGAAAAGATCCCTCGCAAAGTTAACCTGTGCCTGCGGCACCGGGTCCTGAAACGGGAACGCGTATGCTTGCCCGTTCGTATTAACTGTGAAAATTCACCACGTCCCGTCACGCTTCACGCTCGACGTGGCATCGAGTCAGGTCGACCCTTTACGGTTACGATTCGTCTGCGCCCATGATGCAGGCCCAGTTGCGAGCCTTCATCCCCGAGATGCTGAAGTACTCAACGGGCCGCGGGAAGCCCGGCTGGGGCAAGGAGAGCTGCAAGCCTGTGTGGTGGCCCGACGACATCCCCTGGGCCAACGTCCGCAGCGACGTGCGCACCGAGGAGCAGAAGCAGAGGGTGGGTCGGCGGTTGTGACCTCAGGCTACGGGGTTGGATGCCTTGGGATACATTGGTGGAATCTTAGGACAGGAGACTGACCGGCACTTTCCAGATAAACACCCCCCCCAGTCATGACACGCATGCTAAGGAGTGCTCTGGTCTCCCGAACAGGTGTCGTGGACGCAAGCGTTGAGGACCATCGTGAAGAACTGCTACAAGCAGCACGGCCGTGAGGATCTTCTCTACGCTTTCGAGGACCAGCAGGCTCCCCAGACACACGTGACCACGGCCACCGCTGCTGTCACCCACGGCATCGCCCATCTGGTTCCTTCACAGACCGTGGTGCAGACCATTAGCAACCCTGACGGCACTGTGTCCCTTATACAAGTGAGTTTCTGTAGGGCCTGTGTTGGGGGACAAGAGCTTTGCTACCTGTGGCAGCCCTAGAGCAATGACCAGGACTTTGCTGTGCTTAGAGTTGCTGTGCTAGGTTAAGATGGCTTAGGTTAGCACAGGTTATGAGCTGCTAAGCTAGGCTAGGCTAGGCTGCGAAATAATATGCTATGCTAACAGCTGTTAGGATAGATCGGTGCTTTGAGCTCGTGCATTTTTTTCTACCTTAGGCTGGACTAGGCTTGAATGGTCTGTTTCGGGTTGAGACTGGCCATGTTGGGATTGCAAACCCTTGATGTCTATTTTCATAGATACCTAAACAGTCAGGCAATTGGCCTATGATCTGTAGGCCCGATTGCTGTCCAACTGCTATTATTTGAATTTTGTATGTGTTAAGGTGACTAAATACGTGTTGGCCGGCTGTAATTCTCTCTCTGCTCAGGTGGGAACTGGAGCGACCGTAGCTACGTTAGCCGATGCCTCGGAACTGCCTGCCACTGTGACTGTGGCCCAGGTCAACTACTCCACCGTGTCTGATGGAGAGGTGAGCGGGTCGACCGGTGCTGCACTTCTGGCTAAAACGCTCCGGGATCAAGTCTGGGAATGCAGATGGTCCCTGTGAACCAATGCAGGTGGAGCAGAACTGGGCCACGCTACAGGGGGGAGAGATGACCATCCAGACACCCCAGGGATCAGAGGCCACGCAGGCCGTGGCGTCACTAGCAGAGGCTGCTGTGGCCGCGACCCAGGACCTGCAGGCTGGAGCCACGGTCACCATGGCACTCAACAGGTTCGTAGGCCCGAGGGAGTCGTGTTATGCTGGGATGACTGGCAGGGGAACTACTGAGGTAGGAAAATAGAATTGATGGATCAGCATGTTTCCTGCCTGTTGTGTTATGTATACTCACGCTTCTCACATTAGTGTAGTTTATGTCGCCAAAGAATTTAACAACAGCGAGATGGAGTTTATGAAAATGGCTTCTCAGAATATTTTTCTTGGAAAACACAAGTCGCATAGCCAGTGCAGGAAATGGTGATTTGGCTCTTTTGTAGACCCACATGCATCATTTCTGGGTGATTTGGACCAGAGGCACTTATCGAGTGGAACGTGCTTTGTGTGTGCGGGTACCAGTGCTGTATTGCATTATTAGATACGAAGGCTGAATCATGACGGTTTAAGTGTAACAGTGGGCAAGGCAGCGGCAGTCTCAGCCCTTCTGGGCCGTTTCCACGATGTTCCTCCCTTGGTCTCAGGGCTGGAGACTTGTGCCCCACTCAGCCCCCCTTGGGGCTTGTTACCTGTGATCCCCGGGGCTCTGGGATGGCTGTTTATCACACAGAAGCACCATTTCCTGATTGGACATGCCTACCTTGTTTTCCATGTGACCCTCTCTAGTGGCAGTGCCGGCCAGCAGTATGCAGTGATTAAGGTCACTGCATTAGGACTCGGAATGCTGTCCCCATCCCACGGGATTCACTGCTGTAGGAAGTTGCCTCAAATTATCTCATTGTCTTGGGATATATCCAGCTTTGTTGCTGGGTAAATTTGATATGCATGAGGTCATTTATGGATATGTAAAAGTTTTTTTTTTTTTATGATGGTTTACTTGAGTGGGTTTAAATTCAATTTTTGGCTGCAGTCCAACAGGAGAGCAGCATTTCTGCAGAAGTACTGGCTTTTGTAAGGTGTACGTTCTTGTTCCAGCCTTTAATTTTGTTGTCGTTAGGCCAGCAGTCTGGTCCTGGGAAAGGGGGTGGTGGTATTTTGGCCGTTTGCCTGATGTTAACTCATCAGGGCAATGGGTGGGGGTATTGTGGACAGGTGCTGAGACAGATTTCCTCGCCAGACTAGGGCAGAAAAGCAGCTTACGATCTCCAAGCTGCCTCAGCTCTCTGCATACTCTTCACCCCCCAACTCTCCGTTCATTTGCACTGCCTAATGACCCCCTTTTTAGGAATTGTCCCCAAAATTCATGGGGTGGGGCAATTGGTATTAACCCTCTTACTAAACTAGAGCCAGCCACCTAGCCTGCCATTACACACTCGCTTAACACGCATAACCAAAGATTGGTAAACCGTTTGGGGCATAAAATACAATGCATCCAGTTTCTGGGTTTTTGCTATCATTCAGTTTCATATCCGAACTATTGGAACGACGTCACAGATTTATTTGATTGTGAGAAATGTTTTAATGATCCTTTTATATACTGAATGACTGTGGTTGTGATTATGTTTTGTGAAGAAGGGTCGATGTCACCGCTAATTGGATTTGGATTTAAGTTGTTCCAGGACTCGGTCTGTGCGTAAGGGGAAGATCGGTTATGCTCAGCCTCTTCGGAAGTCTGCCTCTTGGGAGGGGTAATCTGAAGGGGGGCATCTCTCCTCGCAGTTTGCCCTGTATTCATCTGCCATCATCCGGGTTTCCAAACTCCTTTGCTGCTGATCCCGGGTTAGGCTCAGTTGTGGCCAGCACTCAGCATGAACAACTGAAGCCACGTTCATAAAAACACAGGATCAGCCTGACATGCTTCACCTCGTTTGACAGCCCTTCAAGTCTGTCATGTGCCAGATCCGAGGGGAAAGTGACCCGCAGGGGGCGCTGTCCCTGCAGGGCACAGTAGTGCCTTTTGGTCATTGATTACTCGCCTCCTGCCACCAAGGACTGTGTAGCTGTCCCCAGGTCCACACCCCACGTTGACAGCAGCTATCAGAGCAGACTTGAAATACTCGGCATCCACTCTGCTCATGGGATTATTTTAATCCTCGAGGCCGCCCCCCCCCCAAAATGCATCAGGCTTGCTCGTGACCAAGGGCTTAAAAGTAAAAAGCCTGGGATTCTGTTAGTGTGTCGTTTGTTGTCTTGCTTATGCTGCCTCCCAGGTAATGGATAAATGTGGTTATGAATACCGGTGTGTGTGGTTGCAGTGAAGCAGCAGCCCACGCAGTGGCGACACTTGCAGAGGCCACCCTGCAGGGCGGGGGGCAGATCGTGCTGGCGGGGGAGACGGCGGCTGCAGTGGGAGCTTTGGCCGGCGTGCAGGACGCCAGCGGTAGGTACCTAAGGCGCGAATAGGACCTCTAACCGCACTGAGGGCACCTCGTTGTTGAAAAGTACAAGTTGTATAGGTCTCAATGCAAAGCCATCAATCCAAACATCAATTTATTTCGCTGTGCTGGCGAACAGGGCTCACGTATTTGCAGGTACAGGGTACAGTTAGTAATGAATGCAGTGGATGTCATGCTGATGACTATAATAATGATATTAATAATGGACATGTCAGTGCTGCTTAAAACAATGAAGCTCAGGTTAATCCTGGCCAGCTGGAGACCACCTCTCCCTCACTTCTCTTGGGGGTTGGACATTCTAATCCACGGGGCTCCTCTGGGACAGATGGTGTGCGTACATGTGCAGTAGATCTGTGTGATCCAGTCTAATCCATCAGAAGTGGATTCCAGCTGCACGCTTCACCTTCTGTGAGCTTCTGTGAGTCTGAGTCCCCCCCCCCCCCCCCCTCCATCCAGGAAGGTGGCACAGGGTCCGAGTGAGTCAGGGCTTCCTCCATTCCCCATTACCTGACCACTCCCTTCTGCTCTCATTCCAGAAGTTTGTCTGTTCCTGGATGTTCCTTTTACAGAGCAGATCATTTTTCTCAACAGCAAATGCCATCCTGTATGTTCTAGCTATGGCCTTTTCAGATACCATGAAGGTTACCCGTCATTATTACGGCGATAGATGCCCCTGTGATTGCGCCAGCGGACAGACAAATCCCACGTACCCTTCTGTCTCTCTGCAGGCCTCGTGCAGATCCCCGTCAGCATGTACCAGACTGTGGTCACCAGCCTCGCGCAGGGTAACCGCCCTGTGCAGGTCGCCATGGCACCTGTCGCCACACGTATCGAAAACACAGTCACTCTGGATGGGCAGGCGGTGGAGGTCGTGACCTTGGAGCAATGACGCTGACTTCACTGGATTCCCTTGCGTTTCAAGGCAGGACGTGCCAATCTCCCCTGTGTTCTCCTTTAAGAGAACCATACTTGAGTCGGTTGGGTTTCCTTAGTCTTGTTGGATGTGACGGAGTAATGTACAGATGCATTTTGTGTAAATATGGTTAGAGTAATTTTTTCCACATCCTTTTTAAACATTTTTTGGAAGTGCAGGAGGCAGACTTGGGATTTCTCAGTTTATACATTAACAGCTTACAACACACTAGATTTTTTTTCCCCATTCAATACCAATAGTCGTCATAATTTTGGACACATTTCAGGCCTCAGATTCGTCAGTAAAATGCCTCTAGTTGGTGCTATAATCACCGTGCCCTCTGCTTATAGGCGCTGTGTCATTCCTCAGGTAGATACACATCACCAGACGGACTTCTGTTGAAGCCTCGATGTACATTGCTCACTATAAAATTCCAGGTAAAACAGACCATGATGTAGAAGGCAGGCAGATGCACAGACTTGGTGTGTAATGGTGGAAGATTCCAAACCAAATGTATAAGTGCTTGAGGGTTAAGCTGCACTCCAGGTTTCTTGTCCCTTGAGGATCTTTGCCAGGACAGCTGTGGGTAGTGACTCCACCCCCCCCCCCCATCCTACCCCCATGGGCCAAGAGGTCTTATGCTGAGTGAGAGTCCTCTTTCAGAGAGATGCATGTTGTGTGTGGGAACTGCCCCCCTCCCCTAAGACCCCAGTGGACAGGAAACCGTTGAGTTTATTGGGCTCGTCCGAAGCGAATACTCCAGTATGTACTGGTCCAAGCCTGTGGGTGCACTCACAGCGATTCTGTTTGGAAGAGCAGTGTGGACATTGCTACTGTGGTTTAATGACTTTAGGCAGTGCTTTCTCTTGTATTTACCACTTTATATGAAATTGTCAACATTTGTTAGTGCTGATATGTATTTCTTTCATGCCAGATCTTACCTCAAAGGTGTGTTTTTTGAATAATGTTAATTGTGAATAATAATGTAAGTTTAACATGTCTGGTCTATTCGGCCTTTTGAACTGATCAGAATTTAGAGTAGGTCGACTTTTTGATGCAAACCCACGTGGAGCATGCAGTTACCTACTAATCAAAGTGGACAGTTCTTCAATAAATCATTTAATGTTCACAAAAAAAAACTTTTTTTGTTCCCAGTGAGTTTAAACCTGATTTTAAAAATCCAATTAAAATGTTTTTTTAAAAAAAAAAAAAAAAAAAAAAACTAAAAAACTTTGGTTTGGGTTTTTGATGGCACTGCTAGACCTACATCGCACTGGGAAAATACATCTGGGGAGATGTTTCCCCCATCCAGTCAGAAGACCGCTTTAAATTAGACACCCAAACACACATTGTTACCAGCTTGGTACAAGTTTAATTATAAACTCACATAAAAAATGCTAATAGAACGGCACAAGGGGGATATGTCGAAAAATCCATCCCGAAGCTGTAGTCTGTCCAGCACCTCCTGGTTCTGGCCTGGGGCCGCAGCAGCCTCAATACCCTTGTGAGCTGACCGGGTGACGTCCTTATAAGATACGCAAAACAATTCAACTTGCTCCTCTTGATCTGGAGTAGCGGAAGCTGTGGTATGAGGTTCTTCTGGATTGTCACAGTCTGCAAGAGAGAACCAAGAAAGTATGCAGAGAAACCTCATTTTGGCCAGTTGTACTGGTGACATGCGTCTGTGTAGGTTCTTGGTCGTCCAGGACGTGATAATCTTAAGGGCTTGAATCGAAGGCAACTGGACTTTTTCAATTTCCTGAAGACGTTTCACCTCTCAACCGAATGGTTTCTTCAGTTCTGAACTTTTGGATGGGAGGTGAAACGTCTACAAGAAATTGAAAAAGTCCAGTTGCCTTTGATTCAAGCCCTTAAGATGGTACTTGTGACCTTCTCCTTTCAGTCATTACCAACAGCTGGTGACCTAAAGGTGAGGATGGAGACAGATTTTGTTCTCTCTTCGCCACCACAGTTCTGCAAAACCATGGTCACTAAACAAATCTGCCCTTTTGCTATCATTCATGAGCAAGATCCTGTGATATTTCCTCACTTAGGAAATCCATATTTTTGAGAGCGCACCAATGCCTCAGATTTTGCTAATTCTAATCCCTGCCACTTCTCACTCTGCATCACACTGTGTGTGTTAGAGGTCCTGGTTACATGAGGCCAGAGGTGTGGCAACAGGACATGCAAGGAAGGCAATTTGCTGGGGCCCAGAGCGGAGAACGGCCCCCGGAGGGCGGTTCATTTCCAAGTACATTGCATTGACAAATCTGCTTTATTTGTTGTATTCTGTTTTCACAAAAATGAAAATAAAGGACTTGCATTTATTAAATTCTGTTTTTTTTTTTTATATTATTAATTTATACTTCAGGCTAAAATAATGGTGATAAATTTTGCCATATCGGAGGAAGGGGAGTTGAGGGGTCATACGGAGTTTTGTCTCGTAGGGCCCCCAGAGTCCATGGAGTCGCCCTGCCAGAAGCATAACTTCATCTGCAGATAGCGGGGATGTCACCACTAGCCCTTCAAAGCAGAAGCTCTTCCAGCAAAAGCTGTATCTTGACATCCTGTCCATGAAAATCACAAACAAGAGCTGAGGCAAGAGGGACCTTCAACACACTCTAAATAACTTCATTTTTGTGCCACCTATGCCATGTCTTACCTCAATCATACAGGGACTGTAAGGCACCCTGGAGTGACCTCACTACCTCATATTCCAGCAGCACTTCCCACTGTTTGTGCCTTCAGGTAATGCTCTACTGCAGAGTTTCCCAATCTAGTCCTTGGGGACCTCCAGGCCATACACGTTTTAAGCATTGAGAAACTACAGTGTTAATAGCAGGTGATGAACCTGCTCCACGGCATTCGCGTCAGGTGATGAACTTGCTCTACAGCGTTCGTTGCAGGTGATGAACCTGCTCTAAGGCGTTCCTCGCGGGTGATGAACCTGCTCTACGCCGTTCGTTGCAGGTGAAGAACCTGCTCCATGGCATTCGCGTCAGGTGATGAACCTGCTCTACGGCGTTCCTCGCGGGTGATGAACCTGCTCTACGCCGTTCGTTGCAGGTGAAGAACCTGCTCTACGGCATTTGTTGCAGGTGATGAACCTGCTCCACGGCGTTCGCCACAGGTGATGAACCTGCTCTACAGCGTTCCTCGCGGGTGATGAACCTGCTCCACAACGTTCCTCGCAGGGGATGAACCCACAAGAGGGTTCCACATGTCCAGTTCAGGTAAATGTGAAGCATAAGAATGACACCCTCCATCAACATTGTCAACAGAGCATTTTGTAGAAGAACAAATTGTTGAGCCCATTTGGAGTGGCGGTTTAAAGTAAGCAGGTGTCAGAGCTATTGATTCAACACCAGTACACTTCAGCTCCCCTGGGGGAGGGGCTCTTTTGCCTGGAGCCCTCCACACATGGGGGCAAAGCTTTAATCTCCGCTAATAGTTTCTTATCACAGGGGCTTGTGTTCCCCCACCCCCTTCAGTCTGTCCGCAGTGGTACAAGGACAAATCCTAATCCCTTCCTTACCATTGCCTTGGTTGTGCTACTACCAGCCAACAGAAAGGTGGGGGTCGAAGCCCCCGGCCGAGGGATATGCCAGCGAAGTTCATGTCAAAAATACTGAACCACCTGGATCGACTCCTCTTTGACTACAGAAGACTTATCGGCATTATGGACAACATTCGACTAGGGTAATTTAACAAACAGTTCCATCATCTTCCATAATTACTTGTCTAATGCAGGGTTCTGACGAGTCCATCCCAGGAAATGCAGAGGACACCCTACATGTGCTGACAAGCAGTTCCCCTTAAAACAACAAAAACATGACCTTGTTAAATTTCCACTTAAGTCATTAAGGTTCAATACCCGTCTAAAGAGCACCTTCCCTTCATAGATATAGACCAGAATCCTTGTTAAATGTTCGGTCCCAAGCACCACCCCCCACCATTTCCGTCTAATGGTTCTTCCCTGTCCCCAGAAAACACATCTGATGGGTGAGACACTGTCTGCCCACACCACTTGCAGTCAGCACCACTCTATACAGCTAATAATGAGGAACATAATCACATTTCGCTAATGTTTGCTGTGCATTAGCAGGTAGTCTGTCCGGCTCGCCGACACCCAAGTGCCTCTCAGGAAAGCCTGTGGGAGATGCGTGTCTGCTGGCCAGGGGCAGGGAGGGTATGCGAGACAGTGAAACTGGACTCCGAAGCTCCCCCCCAACTCCAGTACCATCAGATACATAAATATGGGGGAGGGGGGGATAATGAACGCAAGTAAATGAAAGGTACCAGAATCAACACTGGTACTCTTCAGGATAGTTCTTGAATTGCCTTGAATTGGCTTAGCACGTACGTACATAACATTCACTGCAACCTCTAGAAATCATTCTGCATTCAGTATTGGGTATGGATTAGCTCCCAATGATAGCCCACTGCCATAAGAGCCCAGAACTGTGGTACAGGTGTTTCTGAGCAGATTTCATAAAGCTTTCAAGGTTGAATTGGGCGACATGATCAGGCACCACCCTTGTTTATCACGGGGGATCGGTAGGGCCACCTAGCTGTGAAGTGGTACATTCCATGGGAAACATTTGTACCAGTGTGGTGCATTAATCCACAGGCTTCTTGCCTTAGCCTGCTAGCCAGGCAAATCTCACTACTGGGCTGCTGGCGAAAACAAACGATTCATTCAGGCAAATAAAGATTCCGACAAGGTCATCCTTTTCCTGGAACTTAATGGCGGGTGTAAAGCGACACTCCACGGTCAGGTAATTGTGACACAGGTCTGGAGCGGCTCGTGCCAAAAATCTAATAAAAGAAAAGAAAGAGATACACCCATAGTGGAGTGGGGAGAATTACCATTAACGCCCTGCTTATATTAGCTATTTCATTAAATGTACACTGATCGTGACACTTTCTAAACGTCTTTCAAAGCAGCAGTACATGCCAACATGAGCAGCTGAAAACTTGGGAGCCCGAAACAAAAATAAAGACAGGCTTCACTCCCAGCTTCCAGAGTTCTGAACTGTAAAACCGAACCATTAAAATAACAAACAAGAAAAGGTTGCACTTTGCGTGATCGGATGATAACTTGGAAGCCCGGCAAAATAAAATACACGCAAAAAGAGCAGTGAAAGTTGTCTACCACCTACTACACCTAGCTACCCATTGCTCCTGTATGCCGCATAAGCCATAACATAAGTACAACATTGTCTCTGGATGCTCTGAGACTGAGGGCAACAGAGTGGCACTTCCCGTTTCAGCCTCTCTGTACTGCCTACAGTCACTCGCTTTCCATTTTACCAGACGAACAGATGCTAGCCTCAAGTCTTCTTTCTGTTTTCTGAGGTTCCGCAGGGAGAAACTCACAGGAATAAGTGATGTCTATGAGGAGCAAGGGACTGGGCCAAAGCTCTCAGGCAGTAGTTGGCAAGTCTAGAACCACCGGATCCATGTACCTCACCAGTGTGAGTTCTACCATTGCCAAACACCGCCAGAGTCTGCACTGCATTCAGGAATCTCTGTAAAATATCAAAATGGCAGGTCGTCACTGGGCCCCAGCACCACAAAGCACACAAGCAGACACAGAAGGTTGAAGAGAATCATTATAAGATAGATGCAGACTAGTTTGAGGAACACTTTGAGAAGTAGAGTCAAACGCAGAAAAACAGACAGACAAAAAAATTCTATAACCTGAAATTAAATGTTTTTAGAAGTCCAATTTGAAGAAGCCTCATTGTTAATTAATCTTGGAAAGAAAGCAATTGGTGAATTCGAAGAAATCTGTGTATAAAAAGAAAATCCTAGACAGCCGCAAAAGATCTCATCCTGTTTCATTGGCCTGCTTCTTGCAGGCTGGAGCACAGAAATCTCCTGAGGGCCAGAAGAAGTGAAGACAGGAAGTATGGTGTCTCCTTCCTCAGTCACCTCATCATCAACATTCTTCTGGAGCCTTGCGATGATTCAATAGGACCATTTCCCAAAAGAGCTCCACACATCCATCAAATATCAGCCACCGCATGGGAGTCTGAGGCTCAGGTTACAAGAGGCACAGAATCAACGACAAAAAAAGACCTCCACAGCAGCCAGAGGACAAGGAGATCGATTGGAACAATCCTCTATCATATGAAGCTATTGCTCAATGTAGACTGGAAAAAAGACATAAAGACGACGAAAGAAAAAGTGGGATCAGCTTTACCAGCACGTGGGATAATGAAAACACATACTGACACACGGAATAAACAGTCAGCCTACCTAATATAAAATCCTGAGGTACGGCATTTACAAAGACGGCAAAACACCACTGATATAGAGGTTTTCGCAACTTATAATTATGCAGAAAAGGAAACTAACGGAATAATATGAGTAAAGATGAAAGAAATGTCTCCCACGAAGGCGATCATTCAGATGGGGGTGCACTAGATGCTTCGCCATGACTGAGCAGAGATGACTGCATCATCCCAAAGCAAAGCAAAACCATTCTGGATAGCCCATTTGTAAGCTGCAAGGTCCTTTTATCCGAAATGTAGACATGACATGATCCAAGTTATAAATATTCGACGACATATCGTGTCACTACTGAGAACACTTTATAGGGAAAAAAGGCCTCACACTGGTCTCCATGTTACCAAAGACGTCGCTGTGTGTCTGTCTTTTCCTATATTGGCACTACACATAATTGCTCAAAGGGTATATACAGAAGCAAAAATGTGCTAGTGCCAAAATGGGCAAAGAAGGGTGAGGTAAGTCATCCGGAAGCTTAAGAGATTAATGGAATTTTAACCAGTGAGCGGCCTGCGTCATCCCGAAACCCCCCCTTCAGTAGAAAAGGGGGCCACCACAGATAGAGACAAAAAAAAAATTAATAAACCACTGCGTGGTTCTTTCTCTGCTCTGTTTATGGCCCTATGGTAATTCACTGATGGTGCGCTTTCACAGTGAATTCTACCAGTGCCATACACAGAACAGGAGTCGTTGTCACCCCGGGGGCGAGCCGGGGCTCTGCGCGGGCAGGCTGCGAAGGCGGGCGGGCGACTCTGAGGATGCACGGGAGTAGGAGGGCCTTAAAGGAGAAGGGGCTCGTAATACTGAAGGGAGTAGGAAGGCTCTGCAGAAGGGTGTCTCTGGTGAGAGAAGATTAAGGGCATGGAACCTGATGGCGAGGTGAGCAGACGTCATGATACGGATGCGCCAGACGGCGTCGCTGACGTGGGCGGGGCAAAGAAACGCAGGCAGCGGCAGGGTCTTTGAAGGAATTAAATAGGTAAAAAAAAAATCTATGGAAAAAACCTTTGAATCGTACAAGTAATGCAAGTGTGCCGATAACCCGTCAAGGTGGCCTTGCTTTAATCACTGAGTCTGTCGTCTTGGAAGGAACTTGAGCATATTGTGGAAAAACGGCAGTGGGTCATACAAGGACATGTTGTTTTGCTTCAGGAAGGTCAGTCTGTCATTGGCCGAAAAAACTCCCATGGACCTTCCGATTCTTTGTCAGAAATTAAGGACACAGAATACTTTATCCTTAATAAACACTACAAAGGACGTTTTTAAAAATTCTCATGCAATCACAATATGAATGCTAGCAACAATGGCTCCGGCCACGCATTTAGCGTCTTATCTGCAACTAGCACGTCCTGCACTGTGACTTAGAAAGACACTGTTCTGCAGGACTGATTGATCGCTTGTGCATTCTCAGTTTTCCACTGACAAAACCGCATTTCAAATCACATGACTTCAACTGCAGTACACTGCTGCAGCCGTACTGTCCGCTATCGCTCAGGATACCGCGCAGATGCCGAAAACGTCTCGAAGTACCAATCAGGACACCGTACGGTTCCCAAAATTCCATTGGAAGACTTTGCAAGTGACACTTCGAGCAGAATTTAAAAGAAAAGGACCATATCACACAGCAACATCGGCAGGTACGGGTTACAGTGGTACCTGCATATCAACAATGATGTAAAGAAAGTGCTGAACATTCAAGAGGAATGAACAATCAAAGAGTAATCAATTAACATTGTCTTGAGTCTCCTATCCCATTTCTGGGATTTCTATTGGTCAATCTGCAAATTAACATCACAAAAAGCTTTCAGCAGAGGGACCGGTAGCCTGACTCTCACATAAGTCTATGACTCTTTAGATCCACATTTTTGAACAGGTTTTAATTAAAATTCACCCTGATTAGAATTGTTCTCGGCATCCGGCTGAGACGGTTCTTCTGCCAGGATGCTAACGCCGTCTTTGTCCATACAGCCGCTCCATGAACCTGCGGCCAGCTGTTAATCCTCAGTGCATTCCTTTTGGCCTCAGCTTAGTAATTACACGACAGCTGAAGGTGGGCCAGCCAGTCGGAAACAAGGCACCAGCCTGGAACATAAACTGTGATGTAATCACACAGAACCGATACAAGATGTCTGCGACGTCCAGCACTTTCGTCTTTAATGCAACAGCACTAACCCTTTTCCTTGTTCTGTCACTTAAACTTCCCACTTAAAACTGTTTTCCCTGTTTTTTTTTTCATTTATAAGACCCATTTCCTTTAAGAGAAGTAAGACATTACGTCTGAAGACCTTATATACTAATCCGTTTTAAGCCCGTTTCCGTTATTGCTGCAGTAATGTTATTCTTTTGCACTTATATGTGCATGGGTCAGAGATCAGTCAAAGGCATAGGATACAATGACTATATACCGCTAGATCACCCCCCAACCCTGGCCCTGAACGCATTACCATCTGTCAGGACTATCGAGCAGCAGCATAGCCCGCCGTCCTGCCCAGACTGCTTCTTCCCATAAAGCCCCCCAGCGCCATACTGTGGAGCGAACTCAGATTGATTCCGGCTCCAAATGATGTTCTAAGTGATTTTTTAGACGCCTAAATGGCTCCCAAAGCAGGAACCTTCTTGCCATTTCCTGGAGAAATCGATACGGCCTGAAAGTGCGCTGCGTTTCGAGCATCCCCTTTGCGGGTGATATCTCCGCATTTTCATCGTACAACAGCAAAATGTCACGCGCTAACTCAGATCTCACAACATGGGTTCTCATTCAAATGTTCGTGAATTATTATTTGTACAGTTTTCCTTTTCTAAAAGTACTGATACGCATACTCCACTCTCCCACGATCGCCTTTGGCTTTAATTAGTGGGACAGTTTCACAAACCAAATAACATGCATTTAGTCAATGCCTTAAATGCTGTTAAAAAGCGATGTGATGAATATTTTAAAAGCCCTTAAGTTCATCATATTGACTTTGCGTAATATTAGCTCATCTATCTCAAACTAGCCATTGTTCTGTCTCTTTTCTCTGCATGCAAACTACCAAAGCAGATTTAAGATGGTAAACTAAATACATATTTAAATCATATTAAATAAAAATATTTCAATAGAACGATTCCATATAGAAAATAAAGTTCTGATCATCAGAAGCAGTCATCTTTTCCACAGACAAATGAATAACTTCAGACGCTACAAATTAAACTGCCATGAAACTGACTTTAACACATATTTACAACACGATTAAGAGACATCAATAACATAAACGACAGAGATAACAGTTCCCGTACCGTTTTCTAACTGGCATTACGGACTACTGCAGTAAACGTGGGAAGGTGAGCACTCAGGTATATAGACGCAAGAAGTCTGCTCTAGTCAGATATGTTTGAATATCTATCAAAATGACGGGGAAAATCGCACTTATTTGATTACGAAGTTTTCCAAATTAGTTAATTTCGGAATTAAGACCTACTTTAGAAGGACGAATTTCCGTTAAGCCAGACACTGTTTACGAGAAGAAGCATTCTGCGCATCGAGTTCAAGGCACCTAATAATAATAAGGACCAGATACATTTTGAAATACTAAGACATGTGCCATGTGTTATGAGGTATTTTAATGTTAGAATTAACATTAAAATACCTCATAATATTTAAAAGAAAACTTCTTGTAAAATATGCCTTATAATGCAAACCATGTCAAATGAGATATATATAGTACGTATAGAGTAAGATTGTTTAAATTAACTTAATACCATTTATTTACTCAAAACAATTATACATGTTGAGGGCCATCAGTTATCAATAATATTTTTCATATTATTGGTTCGATAGTATTCTTTTCCTGTGAAAACCAAATTAACCTATTCGATAATTATAAATTAAACTTTATCCCGGTAGTAGTTTCGAATAAGAGCAATTGTGAATAAACTGAAAACCCACATAGCCTATACACTGAACCTTTAAAATGATAAATTCGGAAATTCTACAGGAGAAGTTCAACAATAAACATCCAAGCAAGATCCTTTGAAAATTAAACGCCCCTGCCCCCCTCCTCCGTAGTTTCTTCAGCACAAAAGACACTTTGTCTTGCATGTAAAGAGACATTTTTAGAGAATTTTTCAGTAGAATCCCAAGTCAAACGGAGCCGTTTTGATTGTCTTTCGCCAAAAAACATCGGGGGATATGAAACGTGTAGAACGAACAGAAAAAGAAACCAAAGTATTTTTTTCAGTCGAAAATAAGTACCTTTATTTTTTACGAAGTAAAAAGTCAGAAGCAACTGAACAACTACTGCAGCCCGTCTAGAAAACTCTGGACAATAATGGAAACGGCAGAATGGCACTATATATTAGCGTATTTACGAACGTGCGCTGCTGTAATCAAAATTCACACTGGGTCAACATTTGCACGCTCATGCTGTTGACAATTACATCGATTGTCCCATAATTTAAAAGCTTTACCTGCTCCAGGTGTTTTGAGACGTCAGCGTAAGTACTTTGATAACGAAAATGAATAAAAACAGCAAATACATACAGTTCTGTATGCAGTCGAAGAGTACTTGCGCACTGTACTAATTTATAATTAGAGTATCTAGCACTGAGACCCTGTTTCACATGCTACATAGCTTTTGACGATTCTGACCTACACTATTCATAAAGACGCACAGGTACAAAACCAACGAATTCTGTAGGTGGGTGGTGCCTGAACACTCCGTTGCGCACGTACCCGGGAGAACGTAAATATTGCTCACAGCTTAATACATCTTGTAAATTCGATTACATTAAAATCAACGAAGCTACTTCATCACAATACCGGCTAATATCAACGAAACAAAAGAGATCCGGGCGGTTTGGTCGACTTCCTGGGTATCAAATAACAGTTTTGGCTGAACGATCCCATTTTACCCCGCCCTCCCCCATTACCCAGTCTGTAAGTCTCTCTCTTCCTCGGCGGCTTTACCTGCGGAATGGTTCAGCCTCCACCGCAGCGAGCCGTGCAGGTGCAGGTTCCGCCCGCTATAGCTTGAAACCACTCCCGGTAGTCCCTCCCGACATAAGGTCCTCCTTCTGCCCCATAGCAGCTCTGTCTGTTTGGGCTGCACTGGGGCACGGGGATTTACCAGTGGAAAGATAGTTAGGTCGTAAGCATCTTACCCTAGTGGCGAAAGAATAATCGAGCCCTCCTCCCGTCTTTCACATTTTGCAATGTCACTGGCCCAGGTGCTTTTTAAGGTGGAGCTTCGCCGTGCCTCTTTGGCGCACGAGCTCCAAACCCGATACTGACTCAGGCTAAGCAGACAGCTGGGAGCGGATGTGTTGCCTTTCGGATGAATTGATTTTGCGCATGTGTTGCCCCTCGGATGAATTAATTTTGTCCCACCCATCACTTCTTAGACTACGTAAAAGAAGAACATAATCCTGTCATTTATATATCAACATGCCAATCAAAGGGATGTTCACTAATAAATAGAAAGCATTGTGTAATTTTTATGCTTGTAAAAAATAAAGCAGAATTGTGATTTTAATGCACTGGTATAGTCTAGCAATTATTCAAAATAATTAACCATCACACGGTATATCGTTATTTATCATAGTAAACCTTATGATTACATCAATATTCTAAATGTTCACCACATGTTCGAGATGTGCCCCTTTCCCCAAGAGTAGAAAATGCAGGCACAATTTAGAGGCCTTTCACTACAATGACAGTTTAGAGGCCTGCTAGCTTTGAGAGGCCGCTAAACTGGTATTGCTACAAAGTGACAATATATACGATTTTGATTAATATAATAACAATTCGCTTTGAAATGCCGAATAGTCTACTTCATTTCATAACTTACATGAAATTTCCTCAACGCAAGGGCAATAATATACAGTACATGCCAATTATGAGGGATTACCATTTAAATACGGCGCTGCAGTGCGTGTATATGTATATATAGACACACACAACAGCTGCACCTACCTATTAAATTATTTTATATTAAATGATATTCAAATTAACATTTACTCATTTCAAGGCAAACTAAATTAACGAAGAACCAATAATGGAACGTAAGGCGCGAGGCTCACATCAAAAATATTTAAACTACATTAAAAATATACAAGTACTAAAAACCACAATGAATAATGATAATAATACAGTAATAAGAATAACAACAATAATATTTTCATTACTATTCTTATTATAATAATTATTTTCATTAATCTAGGCCTAACATTATTAATAACAACAACATTTGTCGTAAAAGCTTTTGTAAAACTGACTGCGCTGAGCCTGCAGTTACCGAGCTCATTAACGATAGGCTTGGATCAAATGTCCGCATCCAGATGGCCATTAATGTACGGGTTATCGTCTCTCACACAGCGACGCCAGACGTACGTTTGTCAGCACTTCCATAAAGCGAAAAACCTTGATACTACGACTTTTCATCTGTAATAATTACGCGCATCCCACAATTATTAGCAATTCACATTAGGTATACAGCAGTTAAATTAAAAATAACGTCATGTAGCGCTCTTCACCCAAAGTAACCTTTACTTAAATGTTTGTTTCTTTTTTTCTTATTGGGTGGTGTACAAATCATCCAGATTAAATAGCAATGAAATATTACTCAATTGCTGACAGGTAGAACACCAAAGCAAGACTCCCAACGAATGGCGAATTGTACTAAGCTATGTAACCCTCACTACGCAGCATAATTGAATATCAGCCTGCGGTAAGCAAATCATACAACCTGAGGATCCGAGTCGCTAAGGTCCGCCGGGACACACTCCCAAACAACGCAGCGTAAAGTTAAGCACCATAGTCAATCGCCACATAGAAAAAAAAACTGATGTTGATTCAGTAAAGAAAGCTGTTACAAACCAGTGCAGCTTATAAGACCCAGGTCTAGCAAAGTGCCCCTTATATGCTTCGGGAATCTACCCATAGTCCTCTCTGAGAGTTATTGGGGCCCATTTATCTGCTGCTGTTAATTAAGCAAACACCTCTGTGTAACGCAAACCCCGGTCATTTCATGTGACCTGGAAGATTCGGTGCTCCTTTTCAAGCAGAATGGTCAATGTGAAATCCATCCACGGTGGTTCCATTGTTTCATCGGTATATTTTAAAACTAGGGCAGTCAGCGTTTAACCTGAGTACACCCCCCGGCTTCTTGGAACTCGTCAACTGGGTATTTGCCCGATTACATTCTGGAAACGAATCCAATCTTGTAATCCAAGTCGCGAAACGGCTCTCAATGAGGTAAATGGAAGAAGCTGAATTATCCATATGAATATTTAAAATGTTCATTACGTCGCATCGCTCCTTCATGACGCCTCGCGTTAACCTTTCGCATACATCAGAGAACTCTCTTGAGGTAGTCTGTACCTTTGGCACACTGTCTAATTTCAACTGTTGATTAGGATGAGCATGGTAAAGGACTTAATTAGATATAGCCTCTTCATAAAACATCAATAACCATATTGTAGCGCAATCGTACTTTGGCAAAAATTTGTATAGGCCTATATATATATTTCATATTTTCCTCTCAATAGTTTAATTCTTTGTGCCGTCAATTTGGTTGGCTTCGCAGGAAACCACACAACCCACGTCATACACTGGGTAAATTATTTTACAGTCTCCACCCCTGGTCCTCCCGAGAAAATGAATGAAACAAGGGATACACACACTCGACGGCGCCACATGTCAAACACGTCAACCTTGTTCCTTTGTTGCTAAACATATAATGCATTTGTTTGATAGACACGGCTTCTATGGGCTATACTGGTATTTACTTTTAAAACCGACTTAAAGTTATTACGTATTACCTAGATGTTATTCTATTAATATATATAGAGATATACATTAACTAAAATGCAAACAATTAGGCTACGATCGTACTATGCATGGGACGCATATGTCTCTATATAATCAGAGTGACAGTTGTTAATTACGGTGTCGTACAATTTCGTTGCTTGGCTTCCATTTTCCAGATTGTTCTAAAAACAAAACGTGAAATTGTCCGTTTTATTCCAAAATGCACCTTAAATAGCTCTGCTGTGGAATCTGGCGTGGTGAGTTGGCAAACATAAATGTTATTTAGGCCTATTTGATGGATTTGGGCGCGTCTTTATCAAGGTATTTACACATTAACATTATTAATTAACTGCAGATACCGATGATTTATAAAGTAGAATTTTTTTTGGGCTAAAACAATTCTAAACGTTTAAATTGTAAAGACAAAATTACAAGCATTTTATTCACAATATGTTCATTATATTATATTATCGCATTATCTTTTATCAACGAAGATTTTATTGGTTGCATTATATATTTATGTAAAGTTTAGTGAATAGCGATATAATTATGGTTTGAAACTAAATAAATTTTTAGGAAACGAAAATTGCTCAAAATACAACAAATAACCATATATAAATAATATATAATATATATAAACCATATATAGATCTACCATTAATCTCTGCCACATTGGATGTTCTCTAGTTGACTATTTTATTATGTAAGGATTTAACATTCAATTAACAGTTTGTATTTTTTTCCGCTGTAGCCGATATATTTGAAGGGCCATTTAATTCGAATTTCATTTTGCCCATTAACATTTCGTGATTAGGGTTGCACAGAGGTGCCATCTCAGAGGTGAATGTATAATCACTGTTGTTGAAAAATAAGAATGTATATTGATTAAGAAAAACGCTCCCTGCCGAAGTGGTTCTAGAAGCATCGCACGGAATCGGAGTATGATTTCTGTTGTCTGTTTTCTGGAAAAGAATTTTGAATAGATACTTATTCTGGCTCAGTCTCAGAAACGTTACAAACTTTTTAAAAATCACTAGAATTCATAAATATCAAATTCTAAAATGTTTTCTCAAAACATAATCGTTATCCTTTTCCAATTGTCTCGTTCTATAAAGCGTTTTATTCAGTTTTTCCACCGAACCTAAACATTCCGGTCTCTCTTAATATCGTAAAAGGCAGACTTACATTAATAAGTAAAATAAGAAAAACAAAGGTTTATGTACAAAGGACTGTGTAATACAACTTAAATTTGATAGTCAGGGGTGCGTTTCCCGTAACCGATCGATCTTAGCGAATAACTAATAAGATAACGTAGGCTACGTCGTATAGGTAAAGGACGGACGAGATTCGGGAGTCTTTCCCATAATCCTTCGTTATTCCAAAATTAACGAACAGGCTTTCAATAGAAGCTTGTTGGCTCCTCCCCAACCTCCGCGTAAGAAAAGCACATACTGTCGATAAAAAGAACATCGACCCACGTATTTCAATGGTAAAATAAGTTATATGATTGTCACACCAGACATATGCAAATGTGGAAAAAAAACATAAACTAATTAGAAAAACATTATAAACAGACCAAAGTAACCAAAATAAAGACCGAATAAATTGACCCATTTGTTGAAAATATAAAAATGATGATGTTGCTTTAGGTCTAGTGCCAAGAACCCTTTTCGTCAGGTGCAGATGGGATTCAAGAATCTGCGAGTATGATGTTCGCCCGCAAACCAGCATTCAGACCAGCGGCTCGGCTTCCTGGGCGGCGCTGTCTCAAACGGCGTCTCGGTTTAGTTGTACAGCTCTCCGCCATTGCTGGTTGTGAGGGGTGATATAGCAAGTTTGATTGGTTAGCTCATAATGGAGCCTAGCAGGGTCGTTGGCAATTTATGAATTGTTCCCCATTCCATTCATAAATTGGCTGCACCTTGTAATACGTTTATTTGGAATGTCAGGGAGAAGAACTTAATTCACTTCAAATTCAAACACAGAAATGTCATTGAATCGAGCAAACCATAAATGAGTATATAATAGATTTACTTTCAAGATGATGGATGTATATATTGGTATGTACTAGTGAATTAAGTATACTTTATATCTGCATCATTGTAACAATATGCGCTTAACTTATGTAGGCCCTCAGAAAGTCCTTTTCCGTGGAGAGGGTTGTGATAAGGGTGACTTGCATGACTGTATGAAGTGCTCTTCCACCATGGTGCACAAAATGACACTTCAAATAATTTGTTCTCTATACCTGACACTTCAAATGCGGCACTCTTTCATTCTGAATAACAGTGACATGACTTTCCAGGTAGGTGCTTGAAATAACGTAAATTTTCGTGATCGCAGAGAGGGGGAAGATTTAGTGTATGCCGTTTCTGTTAACCTGCTGTGTAATTCATACCAAAATATTACGCTGTATTGTTACATCTACACTATGTATATACATTTATGTGAAATCAATCCGATTTTAATTCTTTCTCCGTATATTCAAATTCAAATTGCGATCCTGCACCGTTTTCAACCGATTTAATTGAATTTGATTTTCAAGGTCATTCTCATGTAATTTCTGAATGGTGCACAACCATTTTACGCACTCAAATTGCACACAAATGTTACAAGAAGGAGCCCCTTTTGCGCGAATTTATATAGTCTACGTTATTGTTTTATATTGCAATATTATATCATCAGCATTATTATATTGTCTAAAAAAGAGCGTCAGTGTGTTTCTGTCATCTGTTTTGTATGTGTCTGTGACGGGACAGCAGCAAAAGCTCAAAAAAGAGCAAGGCAGAAAATAACGAGTGGGTCGGAGGACTCGTGAAATTACGAACAAGATTATGAATTTAGTTACCAAGGGATTCGAGAAACACTCGCTAATTAACGATTGACATTTAGAGCTAAAGATAACGAGCTACTTAGCGTTACGAAGCTTTCGGGGAACGCAGCGTTTTTACCTACGTACTGCTTTTCACCAAACTTACTTTCTACTTACTAAGACATGCGGTATGTTACTGTACCAAATGATTATGCTTCATACTTAATTATAACTGACATCATTTTACAATTGTAAGCGTAAATAACTAATTGTCTGTAAAATAATTAATACATTAAGGATATTAATTATTCGTGTAACAATAGTCTAAATAAATATATAGCCTATAGAAGCAAAATACGTCGATCGTTTTCGTTTTTATTTAAAGCAGTAGCCGTAGCCTAATATTTTAGAAATATTTACAATGATTGCTCGGTTTATTCCCTTCAAGTTGATTACACAAACTCCCATATTCCAAATAAGGATATAGAATAGATCGCTGTCTGTGCTTTAAGAAATAAAAAATTATTTTGGCTAAGAACAAACAGAAGACCTTAGCTGGGCTAGGAGACGGATTAGAGGCGCAGGCCGCGGATGGCCAAACATCTTCGAAGCTACGCATTCATTAAATCAGCGCCTGCCTATCATATTTCAGAAATGTAACGACTGTCCTTCAAACTTTGAATACATCAAGACGCAAAAATTATAAGTATATACTATTATAGGCCTGCTGGTAAAAATGTCGGAAGGATCGCCGCTCTTGGTGTTATCTGTGACTTCTAATGATGATTTTTGAGGCTGATGGTTATACGGCCAAATTTAGAATGTAGGCTAGTTGTTTCTAATTTTTCATGCGTTGGTGATCAAATTATATGCGCGTCTCATTTAGTCTTTTTCTGTTTGTGTTGATATTACAATTCTATATTGAACCATGTCTCTCCACGGTCATTGTACATTATACGCGATTAAATTTTCATTGGATCAAAAGGCCGCCCACTCCCGATAAACCTCTTTAAAAGGGTCAGTGCTCTCAGCGGAATCCCCGTAGATTATACACCATAAGTCTCAGCCTTTTGTTCCGAGTTCGTGCACCATCCCTGCATGACTTACCGCTGCACTTGCGCTCCACTAGTCTCAGGGCAAAATGAAGGGGATATAATCTACTTTTACGTGAGCCGTCTGAGCCCAAAATTCAAAACTATAGACGAAATAATTACAAACCTGCTACATCATGCTAATAATTCCGCTTTATTGAAAGACACAGAATTATATAGAACACATGTAGCTCATTTAGTAATTACAACATAAGCCTGCAGTCGGAATATTACGAGTTTATTAGTATAATCTATAGACCAAAGTATTGAAGGAAAGATTGATGAATCGATTGCTTCACACAGCGCTAACTTGGCTCCTCTCATCCAGGATGTGTACCAACCTTGTATTGTACGGCCTGACAAACGGCCCAGACCCCCTTTCCTCCGCCCCCCAGGATAAACGGCTGGAAGATGGATGGATTTTTCTTATAAACTAATTTGAGAACGTGTAATTGGAAAAAAAAAAAAAAGATATTGCTGTTGTTATTTTCTAGGCACTCGAAATTATGGTCACTGAAATAATAATGATACTTTAATAATCCCCGTGGGGAAATTCTCTTCTCGCTTACCCCATCCTGCTCAGACACATATTAAAGTTGAAATGTGAAGAGCATAAAATTTCTTGGAGTCTACATTACAAAAGATTTGTCCTGGGCTCTTAACACCTCCTACCTAGTGAAAAAAGCTCAACAAAGGCT
>JAODLC010000065.1:24662480-24717155 GCA_026781145.1 Hippopotamyrus pictus | reverse complement strand
GGGGGGGGGGGGGGGGGGGGGGGGGCAAAACAAAAGCACCCAGTTTCATATTTTTTCAGTGAGTGAAAACGGTTTTTTAAACAGTGGGGCTCACTGATCGTTCCTGGTTCCTTCTTAAATGGGAGGAGACGTTCATAAACAAAGCAGACTTCAGCTCCCCAAGTGGAGCGGACACCCTGAAACCCAGCTTTGTGGGGTTGAAGTGTGGGGAAGTGGGGGCGGGGAGTAGTCTGCCTGGAATTGGCTGAATTCCACACTGGAGCACTTGTGCACACCCCACGACGCCGGGACGGCCTTACAGACCGATGTCCTGTTTTTTTCTTGAAAATTATGTTGGCTACCCCCATACGGAACGGCCCCTGCCATCTCACACATATTTCCCTGAAGGTCTGAAGCTACAGGGTCAGTCCAATGGTCTTTGGGTTGGCTGGGGAGGGGGGGGGGTCACAGATGTGACCACCGCGATTATAAATAATGAAGGACGCTAAACTCTCCTCCACCTGCCTCACGAGTCACAACATTACATACCCTGCCATTCAACAGAGCCTCTCTCTTCCAGCTCAGCAGAGACATCCAGCGACCTGCTAGGAACTTAGCATGAGCCCAGGTTGTCCAGAGAGAAAGGAGGGGAATTCAAGCACCTTTCAAGGCAGTGAGACAAGGTCAGATCCCTTCAGCACAAGCAGGAGTCCTAATCACAGACCAAGGCACATAGGAACACAAAGGGGGGGTCTATATTTACGTTAATATACCTTACACACACACACACACACACACGAGAGTATGTAGAAACCAGAAATGCTTAGATACACATGA
Source organism: Hippopotamyrus pictus (assembly GCA_026781145.1). NCBI lineage: Eukaryota > Metazoa > Chordata > Actinopteri > Osteoglossiformes > Mormyridae > Hippopotamyrus > Hippopotamyrus pictus. Next base: position 24,716,339 of record JAODLC010000065.1, on the reverse strand, counting down.
CTCTACATTGACACAAAACAGAACAAATGCATACCTGCGTGCGCACCAGCCCTCGGAGCTCAGGGCCACCTACACCTTACTGCAGGGGTGGGCAATCTTACCCACAAAGGGCCAGTGTGTAGGCAGGTTTTCAGGCGTAACCTTTAGGTCAGCTGTTCAAACCCAGGTTTGAGGAATCTTCATCCAATCAGTTCTCTAATAAGTAATCTAATTAGAGAGTTGCAGCAAAAATCTGCATACATGATGGCCCATTCCGCATAAGATTGCCCACCCCTGCCTTAATGGGTCTAGTTCCCGTTTGCCTCCCAGACCTGCAGCTCCGGCACAAGGCCACACGCAGTTAGACCCCGAGGATGCTCCGTCTCCCGTCACCTCTACGAGATAAAGGACAGGATGCTGCGTAACTAAGCGACAAAGGGCCCCCGCCTGGCCTGCCGCAGCGATGTGGCTGACAGAGATTAAACCCCTGGCGAAACAAAGACGGCGGAGCAGGCAGCTGACGAGAGCCCCAAACAGCCCCTACCTGCGCAAGACATTAATCAGCAGCAGCCGTTCAGGAAAAAGATGGACAGATGCCTCGCTCAGCTGGTTTGCAAACTGAACAAACAAACCCCCTAAGACCTTGCATTAAGCCAGCGTTCCTCAACCCAGTCCTCGGGTAGCCTCCAGACAGTCCACATTTTAGCTCCCTCCCAGCTCCAGCCAATCAGGAACACCAAATACCTGGTACAGGCGTGTCGGGAGATGGGGGGAGCAAAAATGTGGACTGGCTGGGGGTCCCCACAGACTGGGTTGGGAAATACTGCAACAGGCCACATAAGCTCACTGATAAGCCCTTTCATTATGCTAACTGAAAAACATTTTAATAATTATTTCAGTTTAAACCATAATTTGGATTTGAATCCCCCCCCCCCATTTTGAACACTTGTACAAGCCTGACTGATAAGGGAGGGGGGCAGGTCCTCCACCCTGGACACCATGTTCTCCTGTCATGTTAGCCTGCCCCTCACACAGGCTCTGCCAACGTCCCCCCCCCCCCCCCTCTGCTGCTTAGAGATAACCTCATTGCTGGGGGGCCTTGACAGGGTCACAACCAGCAAGGAAGCACCACACCCTAAAGCAAACACAGAGGGGAAGCGCGGTACAGGGCAGCCGGGGCATCAGTGTGCATCACAGGGGCAGATGCCTGGATCATGATAAGATCGCACTTCAGTTCAGCTTCACAAACAAACTCCACATCTCTGTACCCAGTCTTGACCCAGACATCAGCAAACATGTTAGGGCACGCGGTTAGTCCATGGCGAACTATAAAAATAAAAATTAAGGCATAAACGTTACTGAGCAGCTTTTAATTCTGAAGTTGTCTGCCCCTCTTCCTTGTGAGATCCCAATCTGAAGGCCCATCGTGAAACTTCCATTCCAAGGCCACTGCACAGATCTCATTCTTACTATGGGGCCAGCTGTGCCAAAACAGACTTTGGTTAATGGAACCATATCAAACCGGAACCGGATCTGGCAGTTTTGTTCTTTCTTGATTATAGTATCCGATCAAGAAAATATCAACTGCAACAGCATCCCACAGACGCCCCTTCACATCCAACTCGGTGTCACATAGCAAACCTTACTCCTGAGACATGGTTACTCCCCACTGAGACAGTATACTGGATCGTTCTCCGTGACTTGTATACTTTTTCCCCTCGCACGAGTACTCTGAAGCTCCGCCCACTCTGCATATCAATGGGCACCCGAACCACAGATGGGACAAATTAAACTACTACTGTAAATAGCTTCTGGTTTTGTAGAACCGTGCCTCACAAAAGGTCAGGTGGGCCGCTCTGCCTGTCCTATCATGCTTCAAGTTCCTAGAAATAAAATCCCACGGGGACGGGTGTGCGGAGCCTGCAAAACCAGTATAACCACCAAAGGTGCCGTTTGGCCCACTCCAGCTCAGCAAACCCCCTGTACACTCACTGGAACTCCTAGAAACTCAGTAAACAGTACTCTGACCCTTCTCATGCAGAATAACCAAAACTACTGACTAAGCATCTGGTCCACCAGACACACACAGACACAGGAACTGTAGCCTTTCTTACAAGATTACAGAGACTATGTCATTGTGCCTTTCTTTGTCTGGGAATAGCAAACTCAAAAGTCACTGAAGAGAGTTGTCTTTTTTTTTCTCACAAGCTGGCCAATATACTCTGATATACTGGCACAAAGACAGGCCTATTGCACTCCACAGTGTTACTTATTTTGCCATTTACTATAAAAAGGAATCCCTTAGATGCAAAAACAGGCGACTCCACCATCACTCAGAGTCAAGAGGGGAGCATTAGTCCATCTAGGTTTCGATGGGAAGCCCTTTAAGGCAATTCCGTCACGTGATATGGATCTCACACCTCGCCTTCACAAGTGACCAGCCCTTCTGCATCTTCTCCAGCTCAGGACGACACAGGACAGACAGCGAGTGGGGGGTGGGGGGGTGGCTCATTTGCATAACATTCAAGGAACACTTGTCACAGAAATAACATGCCATAATAATCTTTCAGCTCTCAGCTTCGGAGAGACTTCTGAGCCTGGCTGGGGCAGAACAAAGAGCCAGTCATCTCAGGGAGTTCGCTTGAGAAGCCCCCCCCCCCATGCTTGATTTTGGAGAGGAGGGGTGTCTGCTGTTTGCATAGGGGTACAAAGCAGTGTCAGGTGCAGAATCGATGCGAGTTGAAGTCGGCGAGACACAATAGGTGAGGCAAGACAGAAAATCTGGCTGTTAGCATTCTTGGCGGGCAGCTCGCTGAACACCCATGGGTCCTTTTTCACACTGGTTAACCCCCCATTTCAATACACGCAAGGGAACACATACAGGGGAAAGTAGAAAAAAAAATACAAAGGGAATGAAGGTTGACAAGAAAGTGTGTGCAAAACACTTGTCCACAGTGACACCCACATCCATCTGAAGGACAACCTGAAGCAAGAAAACCACCATTTTTAATCTTTTACACAATTGTTTTATACAAAATTACACATTCATTAAAAGCCTTGGTGCTGTGAACAGGACACTAAGATTAATCAGGCCTTTCAGGAACCGCTGACACCTGGCTCTTTCCCCGCCTCACAATCCCCGCCTGGGGGCCTACGGCTTCCAGTACTCGGGCACACAACCAGGCTCACGCCACATGGACCAGAAGCAGGACAAGCTGAGGACAAACCAAGAGCCTCATGGACACCAGGCCCTCGGGCTCTGCTCAAAGGTCCTTCTGAGAGGGGCGAACAATGAGAGCCATAAATTTAAAATGACAAATCGGCGACAGGTCAGGGATGGAGGTTGTCCCCCCTCCCCCCAGCAAGAAAAAGCACCTCAGAATGGTTTGGCTTATTCTGATACTGCGGCGTCCCACGGGACACGCAGGGAGAAATGCTTCAGGGGACTAATTTCCACACACTCAAAAGACTTTTAGGTGAAAACGGAGCTAATTCAGATACTGAGGCACATGGCAGCACTAACAGACCAAAACAAAAGGAAAATATGCAGACATTAATCGAAATCCTTCACTTCTTAAAAATTATGTTCACGTCTCCATTCGGGCTGCTGTAACGATTCTATAATTTGAGGGCAACGGGAGCGCCTGATCTGGAATTTTTAAATCATCTCTCACATTGAAAAGAATAACATTTCCGTTACGAAGTGGGAACAACCACATACAGTACTTCTGAGTGCGCATAACAATCTGTCATACTCTAAATACTTAGCAAAGGCTTATACTTAAATGGGCAGCTTGTCAGCAGAAAGAGCAGAGTGTTAGCCACACTGAAGAGGGAGAGCTATTTTATCAGGAGATGTGACGATACAGCCATATGCCAAATTATGAATTTTAGAACTGGAGCTCGGTGCCACCTTGTAACACACACATAATGAAAGCCTGACTCTTTAGACAAGGCAGTCTGACACCTCAGGCAAGACGATTCAGCCTTTTCAATAACGGCCTCCTGAGCCAAACACGACACAGACCTCAACATGCCAACCTGCAAACCTCCACCTGAGTTAGACTCCCACCTCCAGCACAAGCCCTGTAAACAGAGGCGTCTATTCACTCACTTCAGCTAGCATTACTTATGGCTGGGAAGCACACAATGCATAGTCTGGGTGGTAAGTATTTATAAACTTTAAAGACACAATTGAAATGATATAAATATTTAAACATACGATTCCAGAGAAGCCTACATAATCTACATAAATTGGGATGTCCTTAAAGATGCCCAGGTTACAATTTGCAGACATATTACTAATAAACTTTTCTGGTACACATCAAGTACGTAATGCAAATACATATTCCAAATGCATGCAAATACGTATTCCAAAAGACTAACATGCTCAACGTTGAAAATACAATAAATTACATAAAACCATAACCTCACTGAAATAAAAAGGATCATATGAATAAATAACTATCTGACAATTTGATTTTGCTTTAAGTTCTTTGCTCTGTATACAATGAGGCCACTAAAGTTTAACACTCGCCTATCTCAACAAACATTTCATTTTTAGGTTAAGAAATTAAACACAAAACCATCTCACTGTCTACCTAGCTAATGTCAGCCTCTCTGCTATGGTTCTCACTCACATACCTGTGCAAGCATGATACACAGAATTTAAAGAAATAAAATTAACATTTCGCCAGGCAGTGTAATTAGCTGAATGGTTAATATATTCACAAGACTTCTCCTCATCAGAGTCTACAATGCCTATTCATTTCTGGGTATTACAATGTGGGTAAATGTAAAAGATACAGGTGGACTTATTTGGGCAAGAGTGTTTCATTCAGTAAAGGAAGTATTAAAAACTCGGATGAAGTCAGTAATTTAAAGACAGTTACTGGAATAACAAAGACTTGCTTCAGCGGTTGTGGGATAATGACACAAAGAAAAAAGCCCACCTCTCCAGACAGCTGTGCTGCCAGTCCCTGCCCCCCTACTCCATCCAGGCTAAACCAAGCCCCACCATAGCAGTAACACACCAGTAATATAGCCAGCATAGATGCCTTCGCAGGTCATATCTTTTGTGGTAGCTTAATCTGCACTGAAGCTCCATTCAGAGGTCGGTCTGACATTCATTAGACGTTCACCCATCCAACAGGATTCACCCTCCCACTGCCTGGCTCCCCCCAGTGGACACTACACCCTCAGGAACGATCTCGGAGCCACGTGCCGTTTTCAGGTTATGGTGCAATGGCAAAACGGGAGGATCCAGAGAGGCACGCGGATATACGGGCACACGCGCGCATGCATGCACGCACTGTCACGTGCCGCACATGCTCAGTGGCACAGGACACAGTACAGGCAGCGGCTGAACCCCGCAGTGTAAGAATGACACAAGACTGTGGAGAGCAGGAATGTGCTAATTCCAGAAGAGAGGACACAAAGCCAGATAATCCTGTGGGTTAGCTAGTTGTTCCTCAGGCTAATGTGGGGGGGGGGGTACTCCACTGCCCTGCCGGTGGTCTTCAGACTCCTAAGGGCTGATTTACACTTCTGCATAAAATCTATGCCATCGGTAGACTGTAGGCACGCTACACTACAGCCTGACACACACCTCCCCAGAAATGTAACTACAGGCATCAGGCTACACCATACCCTATGACACAGAAGTATAAATCAGCCTTAAATCAGATGGCAGCCACCCCTGGAAAAGTTTTGAAACCTCCTTCCTCTTACATCACCGATCACATTACAGCCTGCACACCAACTATAGTTTGACACACAGAGGTGGCCTGTTATTGGCCTGTGCACCCACAACTAACCCTGTCTCTATTTCATATATAATTAAGCAATGCGAGTTTGCGTTCATTCTCCTTTGAACTCAAAGTCATTATTTCAATAAACAGGGATAAAAATGTGTAATCACGATTTTCTCTTCAAAATCAATTTAAGTTCATACTAGTTTTATTTACTGAGATGCAAACAAATACTCTACATGCGTATAACAAGCTTCTAATAACGTTTCTTGCCTATAACCGTCAATATAAAGACATACACATGACTCCAAAATAACCTAAAACTGATCAAATTCAGCAGGTGGGATCTCCACCATTGCCAGTACTAACACGCTTCGCTGTCACTCTGCATCAGCTGTTTTAGTCCCGCCCCCTACTAGTTTCCGGGTAGTAACAAACTAGCCAATCAGTGCGCCAGTTTCCACCGCAAGAGGACAAAAACAAGCCGTCCTCACCATCTTTGAAGCTCGCAAATACTTCAGGAACTCCGCGACAACTACGGCTGAAGTTTGCGACACCGCAACATCGACAGAAAACGGGATAGTGAATAAACCCCTCGGGGGGACACGGAGAAAGCAGCTCCGTGTGCTCGAGTGGGTTTATAAAAAAAAAAATCTGCCGCATTTCTTCAGATTATTACTGTTCTGGTTCCTGTTTATTACAACGCGGTTTAGAGCCATCGAAGGACGGAAACAACAAAAGCGGCAGCATCGTCGTTTAGGGCCGCTGGCCCGGGTGACGTAAACAAAGATACGTTACCGTGTGTGGCTGCGGCGCCGACGGTGCTCCGTTTCGGTAGAACCACTTCGTCCCCCGTGATTAGACATTAAAGTCTTTACCCTACCTATACATAGCAGGACATCGGAGGGGGGGGGGGTACCGTCTTGTCCAAAACAAACGCATCTATTCTAAATCATAATTAACTCACAAGTGTACAATAAGTACATATGTTTAATAGTGATAAGTTAACAGATCATAATACAATGTAAAATAAACTTGCATTTTTGTGCATTTGGAGCAATTTATAAGAGGAAGAGAGTGGAACAAGGAAAAAAAAACACCCACACCCTCAACAACTTTTGTGTGGTAACAAAAGTTGGCAGCAGGCCTTTACATTATGTCCCGGAAAATGGACATCCTACGGTCCATAAGTAGAAAATAAAACACCGTAGAGTTATTGGTGGCTCTCCGTATTGAAGTTGGACACAGTCAAGCCCATGTCAGATATACAAACGGGACAATGATTAACAAATTCCGCAACCAGCAACTAGCTAAATCGTTCGGCACATACAAAACCCCCAAACCATTTTGAGGGGGTTTATAATATTCAAGCGAAAAGGCCAAACGTCCACTGTGAATGACAATGACGGCTTGTTTGCTAACGTAAACAAACAAATGATGTTAACAGCTGAAAGACCCACTTGCAATAAGAGTGTAAAATATGACTTAGATGTTTTAATTGTCTAGAGTCAGCAAGACATCTAGAAATAAAACACACAATTTAGCTTACACGATTGAGCTAATTATACACTAATCGCTGTAACAGCTTCAATGCATCAGTTTCCCCATTTGTAGCTATTTATATATTTAATTTTTCCACCATTAACCGCCACTAGCTAGCTAAATATCCATTGCACAATCCGAAGGATTATACATCTTCACTACAAAGGTTCAACCTTTTTCCTCAGAGAGAAGAAAATGAAATGGAAAAACACCGAGATGGCACGGAATGGTTGTTTTGCCGAGGCTTTTATCGATGGCTAGCTAACATGCTAACAAGTAATGGTGCAACAATACCTGTAATTTCTTACCCAGCAAACAAATGACAAAAGCAATATCCCAAAGCTACGATGATTACACCCAAATGACAAAGCTCAATGGGACGATACCGGCCATGTTAACAACAACAGTATCAAATTCATAAAGGGAACCATAGGCGGCCATCAAAACATAATTTTTTACTTTTGTTGTCATAAAACCCTAAGATCAACCATACGTGATTATTTACTCAGAACACACATTTCTGTCAGGCAAATACCACATAAGATTTTAAATGACAGCGTTATGATATTATAACAGCTGTCATTACATTTTCTATCATATAACGAAAATATCTTTTCTTGTTTCTGTTGTTTATGTTCTGAAAAGGATACAGTTTCACCACGTCGGTATCCATTCGCCTTTTACCCGGACTTGGAGACGACATTTTTATATTCCTCTGTAGAATAACAATGTAATGATCTCCTCTCTCGGTCGTTTGAACGGCAGAGTTTTGTATTATTTGTTGTTTTTCATTGGCCTCAGCAAATCGCAGACCACACAAAATTATTCAACGCGACCCCCACTTTCGCTCCGCAGCTATTTCTCGCTATCTTGGTATCCGCTGCCTCTCTTGCTCTCTGTCCTAAAGCCTCTATCCCTCCGCCATTGACGCAATATTCAAGCGACAGCCGTTTAAACACTGACGTTTTATAGGTTTGCGTCAAAATAAATCGCCGCGCCAGAGGTGTAGTTTTATTAGAATTGGTGGACACCCACGGTGTCAAAACCTAGTCCTGACATGAGTTCAATATGTATTAAATATTACATGTATTTAATTTGCGCCTTAATGACAAGTTAAGTGAAAAATGATCCTGAAAACAACTTTATGTAGCAGTTAGGGTTTTCCGTATAAATAAAGCCAGCTATCAGAATCCGAAGGACCTAGCTTGAGCTTCTCCAACCTGCTCAAAAATATCGAGTCATGCACACTATCAAACACTGCTAGAAAAGGCTAATTACATAAAAATGAGTTTCTCGGAAACGCTAACAAACGTTTACCTGAGACAAACGACTGCTTTAAGAAACCTCTGCATTGCATGGATTAAACATATAATATTTAGAGCCCTCACTATTTTTTAAAAAAATCAAAATTTAATTTTAAGAAATGTATGTGTTAAGAATCAGCTATAGCTAGTCACAATCACTAGCTGTGCGTAATTGTGCTGCCTGATGTCTGACAAAAAGGAAAAATTCAGTTTTCTTCATTAATCCCTCAAAACTACACAGGGTGCTCTGTACTCACGCACAAATTCAGATTAAATAGTTCTGGCAAAACAGACATGTGCATCCCCAGATCTCTGTCCCCTGCACATGTCGGTCAGAGAATTAGGCCCTTTCAGGACCTTTTTCAGTGATTTTCAGTGACAAATTATAATGTTACGTATCCATTCAAGCATTAGTTCTCCATTAATGGCTTATCCATTGCATTGTAATGTTGAGTCTGGCATCTAACCCATAAGCACAGGCTGGGGACTTACGGAATGGGTTGCCAGTCCATCATAGTAATCAGCCTATTGTCCAATGTACTTATTATAATAAAACAGGGCACCCCACACAGGTCAGTTAGCTCCAGTGAAGAACACACCCTCTGTGAAAATCAGAGCAAGACCAGCCTCACAAAGCAAACACTTTGGTACCTGTTTGCTTCACCTTGTTGGCAGTACCATCAAATTTACTTTCCATGTTCCTTTCCAAGTAAAACAACTTTGCATTTAAAGGAGGGCGACCATGTTTTTTCCATTCATGCATCTAACCTCAGTACAAATACTGAGTAGTGTGCCCTGGTATAACCCCAACCAGAAGCATCACATTTTTCCTGAGGTGTCTTTTTATATGAAACAGGGGTTTCATAGATATTTTTTATAAGCCACGCTGCTCTACATTAGCCTTGTTGTATTGATATTGTCCACTCATCTTCCAACTGCTTTTTTCTAAAGAAGGCCAGTTCTAGCTATAGGTAGAATAGGCAGTGATTGGTCCTTGAATTATCTGCGTAGTCAGTTATGGGAGGGCTGGAGTTTATCCCAGGCAGAAACGGGCCAAAACAGGGAAAAATATAGGGACGCCCGCTAGTGTGACATTTTTATTGGCAGAGAAAACATACACAACCCAAGTACTGCACGCAAACCCCATATAAACACAGAGGGGAGGTAACACTGGAACCCTCAACATTGGAGGCAGAAGGCAACAGCACTACCCACTGAATTATCATGTCACCCATCATGAAACTGTATTATTTACAAGTATGACATAGTACACATACGTTCTCTGACAAGCAGTTAGGATTAATGACCAGTCCCAGGTGACGGCAAAGATGACGTCAACACTCATATCACTTCATAGAATAAGGAGAATTTCCCTTTAAGTATAAAGGTTATTTTTCATGTGGACTAAGATCATTCAGTTGTAGTTTCAAATGTCAAAAAAGGTATTTTTGCTTATGCTGTGACACAGTAAGCCATATTCTCGACAAGTCAGGTTGCATCTAAATGACCATCTCACTTCTTTAATTAATTAGTGAAATAATTTGATGGGGTATTAATTAGCCAAACATGGCATGCTAATGGTCAAGTCAGCAAGTCATCTATAAATAAAACACACAATTTAGCTTACAAGATTCAGCTAATTATACACTAATCACTGTAACAGCTTCAATGCATCAGTTTTCCCATTTGTTACTATTTATATATTTAATTTTCCCACCATTAACCGCCACTACCTTGCTAAATATCCATTGCACAATCCATCTTATACATCTTCACTACAAAGGTTGGCTGGTAAAAGCCATCATGCTAAGCTTACTGGTTCAGAACTTCTATTTGGATGTTAGGGACAGACCAGACACCAAGGTATCTCTGTCTGCTGACTCTGCTGATGCTAATGATGCTAAAGGCAAACCACCCCTCAGATTTCAACAAGGACAAATTGAAATGAGGAGTATTATTAAACAACATGGGTAATTAGGTGCAAGTGGACACATTGTTCCAAGTAATCTGTCCCAGAGTTGGGTAGTTCAGGTCCAGGGAGTAGAAGTCCAGACCAACCAACCAGTTGAGCGTAAAGAGTCACAGTCACAGAGTATTCAACTGGTTGGTTGAAACAAAATCCTGGTCTGGACTTTTATTCTCCGGACCTGAATTACCCAACTCTGATCTGTCCGCTTTATCAGTTAGTCTTGGTTTTGTTTATGTGTTCCTGTTAAAATGGCAGTGACAGGAAGTCCTTCGTCACGTGTCGTACACATGCTATAGGCTATAGCAAGAACTGAATAATCTACTTCTGCATATTTTCATTTTTTTTTTACTTTTTCTCAGTACATGGGCAGAATGTGCTGATCTTAGTAATCATCTTTACACTCATCTTCTTGCAAAAAGTCCACCACACTCAGCTGTGCATCACCAGGCTACTGGGAGAGGAAAGGAGCATTTGCTGGGTGCTGTAGGTTCGAGGTCTTCAGCACTTCAGGGTTCGGCAGAAGAAGTTCTGGCCTGAAGTGCGGACAGCCAAGGAGGTTTAATCTCACACAAATACACAAAAAGCATAAATGGATTTCACATTAATGTATTAATATATATTTAATATTTATAGATGAACAGATTATTTATCTTTACCAGCTCAAGGAGAGTTAAGTTTTATAATGAAGCAAAACTGGAGGTTACCTAGGCTTTGTGGAATCCATAAATATCTGAGCTGTTGTGGCTTGGATACAACACAGCAGAACCAGCAGAGGATCTCAGCATCACTAAGGCACACCTGCCCGGAGCCCTGAAGGCCTACCTGCTCAGAGCCCTGAAGGCCTACCTGCCCGGAGCCCTGAAGGCCTACCTGCCCGGAGCCCTCAAGGCCTACCTGCCCGGAGCCCTCAAGGCCTACCTGCCCGGAGCCCTGAGGCTATGCAGTGTCCTGGCTACGCAGCTGCATCCAACAGGGGGAGAGTGAGGGGTGAAGGAGAACGAGGAGTCATCCCTGGCTTCACTCCAGTGGAAACTTCAGGGGCCCGTCTTACCTTGACAATAGCAGCAGGGAAGGGACAGATGGAGGGACTACAGAGAGGAACCTGATAGGTCTGCCTAGCTTTGGGAAGACAGCATGACCAGGATCTCCACAGAATATAATTATTAAACCATGTAAGCGAATCCAGCGATGCCCCAGTCTCACAAAGCAAAAGCAAGAACTCAATTTAAAAGAGAGCTATAGAACCAAACTATCACCCAACAGTGAGGAAGAGGCTCAAATGACTTTTTATGCCGGAATGATCGATGATTTAACTTGTGCAGGACAACTTATATGCTAAACTACAGGGGTCTCGGTTTATCATCTAGGTGTTGTCTATATGTAGTCAACATTCTTTACATAAGGATACATTACAGAATGGGGCCACGATTTTTTAAAATGAGAATGATGTTAATAAGTTAGCTTGAATAGTATTATTTTAAAGTCTCGTCTGCCGAAATGTATGGGAAGAAACGATGGCTTTTGGGTACAACAGAGGTCTGTTACTGCTGCTTGAGAGCTGCAAGCGAATCAAAATAAAATAACATGACTCATGGGATAGTTCCGTCTATTTGGCTGTTGAGAGAGGCAATTCATCAGCAGCGCTTGATGTTGCTATGCTGTTATAGAAATTGGCTTTGTACTTAGATTACTTCGGATTTCCAAGATCAAATTCCTTGCCCCTATTCAAAGCATCCTGTAGGCTGGTTTAAGTTGCGTTTTCGCAACATGTCATATGTCGATAGATGTCAATTTATTCAGTTGTAGTTTAGCAGGCAAAAAGGAGCCCTAGAAATTAAAAACTAGAGTTACACTGTAATGACTAAAAGAGAAACTGGGACATCACAGAGCAGTAGTAGTGAGAAAGATGGATATGAAAATATGGGTAAGAACATATATATTGGTGAGGTTGTGGATAATTTCAGCAAAATTCATATATGTAAACCAAAACAGATCTGCAACATATTTCTTTGATGCATTTTTTGCTTTGAGGCCGTTTGTAATTGTAGATGTAGAAAACTGTAAATGTACTATTATATGAATAAACAATAAAAACCTAATGGACAGTGCCGGAAGTACTTGCATGTCTTCTGTGCACAAATTGCGTTTTCCTATTATTTTGCATAAAAAAATAAAATTGGTCCGTTAAATATTGCTAGGTAATTAAGCATAGGTATACTTGCATTGCGTTTAATATAATTGCAATTTCAGTAATTATTGAATAGTGGGAGTGCCGTTATCCCATTCAGGGTGTCTACCAGCCTTGAGGTCTGTGCTGCCTGGAATAGGTTACAGTTGCCCTGTGACCAGGATATGTGGTGTGCTGATGGATGGATGGATGGATGGAAGGATGGATGGATGGACGGATGGAGGGCCCACTGAAAGAGTTGCACAATGGGAACTGGCCGTGGGTGTGAAAATGACCCCGGATTCTTCAGCTTTCCAGCTGGTTTTAAAAAGCTATAGAGCCCGAGTGCAGAGCGAGGCGACCGGAGCACTCTGAGTACAACGCATTAAGTCAGGTGCTTAAACGCTTAAACGCCCTCGCTGGCTGAGGCCCGACACCCCCGATCGAAATAGTGAAGCGCTGAAAATGGCATCATGGTTTGGCGTGGATTTAGCAGTGGGACGGGGAGCAGAGCCAAGGCCTTGGCGTCAGTTCCAGCATTAGCCATTTGTGTTAGCGCTGTGTGGGCTGGCACTAGGCAGGGCAGCGGCACCCATGTTCTGTGTGTAATGCTGCAGCGGGGTGTAGGGCTGCTCGTCCCCAAACTTCGCTTTTCCCGAACACGCGCCGTTACCGTTTAGGCTGCCCGCGCGCATTAGGGTTAGCCTACTTAGCTTTTTAAGGTTAACGTGCGGTTTAGACCACCTGCTGTTCTCCTGTTGTGTTCGTTGGGTTTCATGTTTGTCTTCGGCGTCTGCTCATAGTGTTTATTATCCGTGGCTGAGGGCAGTGTCATACTGATACCAGTGCCATGCGGACAGTTCCTTTATCTAGGAGTCCATTAAATATCCTTTATAACAAAGATGAGTCAAAAGAATATACACAAAGGTCAGTAAGCCCACTGTTACTGGTAGCCTTTGGTTCTCCTAGGGTCAGATACTCGAGTATATAGTGCTACCCTTTAATGCTCCTCCAGGTAAATTAATTAAACAATTAAGAAGCAAACAACTGTAATATGTGTAAATGTATGCAGGAATTGAAATGAATCGTTAAACATAATCTGGATTTCTTTTTATTGAAATGAGTAAATACACCTTGTGCTCTGTGTGCCTTATGCTCCAGGCCTTCTAACAATTTTCTGTGTGTCAGAACCTCTCCTAAAGTCACTCCAGTGTTTGCAGGATCCACCCAAAATAAACATATATTTGCCGACTCGACCATCATCGTAGGTCATGTTTGGCTAATCCATACCCTGTCAAATTATTTCCGTTATTAACTTAATGAAGTGAGATGGTGGTGGAATTTAACAAATAAATGGAATGGCTGAGGTGACCATGAGGGGAGGTTTGGGACCAGAAGCGCTGTTCATCTAGTAAGATATCAGTGACTGATTGGAGAACACAAGAAATTCTTACGTTCTGATGTTAAATTGTGTTTTTTTTTCTGAGCAAATATACTTACTACCCAGATAAATAGTCTTAAACATTTCATATTTCACTGCATAAGACTTTTATACAGTACTGTAGATAGATAGATAGATTGATAGATAGATAGATAGATAGATAGATAGATAGATAGATAGATAGATAGATAGATAGATAGATTGATTGATTGATTGATTGATTGATGGATGGATGATTAAATGATCACACTTATAACTGTGTAAGTGACAAATTAAGAATCTTGAATCTCTCAGTTTGTTAGCTTTATATGATGTGTGCTGCTTTGTCTTCTTTTACTCTTCAGTCATGGTTTCCTTTGATGTGTTTGACCTCCTGACAGCATGGAGAAATCCTTGATATGTCAAAATAATTTATTGCTGTGCCACATTTTCTACCACAGAGTAGAATCCCTTCTTCTGTGTTTTGAGTTTTATGATTTGTGAAATTCTAACTCTATTCATACACAAATTTAAACATTTTCTCAGTATAGTTTCTGTCATTTTCAGTAGGCTGAAGTGACTTTCGGCTGTGGAGAATTTGACTTTTATTCAGAGTATTTTAGATTACTTAAATTATTTTCTGTTCCCGGGTTGGTGCTACATTTTTGGTCCTTTTTGCAGTCCAATGACACAACAGCTTCCTTCAGTAATGTTATCTGTAGTTGGCGTAACAGCCAATCTGTAGTTGACGTAACAGCCCTCTCCAGTCACTTCAGAACAGAGGCCTTCCACTTAAACATGCAGTTTTAACACTTGTGTACCATGTTGCCAGCAGAAGATGCCTGAATGTATTTGATACGCAGAGGGACATTTAAACTTTTAATATACTCTTCCACAGGTGATTATGCCTCTCCCAAAGGACAGCAGCAACATTGCAGATGTCAGAGTTAATGTTGAGTTTGATGGTTGCAGTGAGGATTGTGACCAGCCTGGAAACTTCACTACATTTATAAGAGAAAAGACACTAATACTTTGCCACTGTGGACTGGCTGGAGGTCCAATCAGAGATCCACAAAACAGGCTAGTATGCACTGGAACAGGAACTGTTTTGGGGCTTGTGGGAGTTTTACTTACACAAAAATGTTCTGAGGGCAGAACAAAAAAAAAGATTGGTTCAGAGAGATAACCAATCAGATTGTAGGGGAGGTGGGTCCTAGCAACTAAAGGAGGCAGGATCAAGACGTCTGATTGGTTGGTCCCACCTCCTCTAGTTATTTGGACCCACCTCCTCTACAATCTGATTGGTTATCTCTCTGAGCTAGTCATTTTCCATTCTGCCTTTGGAACATTTTCCAATGAGCTGTTTTCAGCCATCTTTACACTGCTATCTGTACAGCAATTTCTACTCCACATCCCAAAGAAAACAGATTACAATTAGGCCATAAATCTGAGACATATGAAGGACACCTGAACCCTCTCAACCTGGCTGCCCGAGTACACATCCTACAGTACAAATGGCTACAGGTCAACACAAAACAAACACAAAAAATATATGGATTGATCTAAAAACATGTAACCTTAGAGAACAGCAGCCAGAAGGGGCTGTTAAAGATTAAACAAAAAGTGTCAAGTTAGACACAAAATGAGAAAGTAAACTCTGGAGGCCCAAGGCCAGGTGGCTGCTCAGTTCACGTAGGAAAGTTCACAGAAGTGTTGTCAGCCAGTGAATGGCTAGAGATTGTAGAGCGTGTTTCTTTTATGCTGTAACCATTTAACAATTAATCACTGTGTGTTTGTCAGAAAAAAATGGAACAGATCCAGATCTTCAGGAGTCCTTGGTGCTTGCCCCCTTCGCTCTGAATGCAGGCCTTCAGTTTTTCACGCAGTGGGGATGCATTTATTTATTGTAGGCAGAAGATGGCTTTGGATTAAATCAGCGTTTCCCAGCTATGTCCTCGCGGACCTGCAGTCCACGTTTATGCTGCTGGCAGAGAGTTGGGAGGGAGCAAAAATATGGTCTGTGGGTCCACGAGGAACGGGGTGCGAAACACTGATTTAGGGAATAATGTAATCATGAGAGACAGCGGGTTAAAATTATACCTCTCATACCACGGAGAGAAGTGCTTGACAATCCATTGCCTCAGTAAAGTATTCATCTTCTCTGGCAATGGCTATGGATCTATCTTCCCCATAGAACCAACACAGAACCAAGCCTTCATTTATTTTGAGGGATTTTGTTCATTTTTCCTCTGAAATGGACAATATATGGAAAGTGCATACTTCAAACCAAAGTGTCATGAAAATGCTGCCCCCTTGTGGCAGGAATATATTTTTTCTCTCCATCACTGAAAGCATGCTTTGTTTTACAATTTTACAGTTTTTCTTGATTACTTGTGCTCTGCAGAACATCATTTGTCATTGTTTCCCACAAACTGCAAATGCTTTAGTACATATATGCAAACGATTATGTACAATTGTCCACATTCGGCATAATTATCAGCTGGATGTTAAAATGGATGACGGAATTCTTAAAAATTATATTCTACAGATTGCAGTGATGCGAGATTGTTGTATTTTTGGTTCCCACACCACACAATTTTGTTTTTCTATTGCCATTTTGCTGTTTTTGTGTTATGCTGTGATGAGTGAATTTTTTGCTTGTAATTGAACTGTCTCGAGACCCATTCGGCATTGATCTGAAGAAGCTACGTGTACATGTGAGTGCTTTACCTTGGCGGCGAGCATCACATACTGTAATGCAGTACAGGAATTTCAGTGATCTGGAATTGCTGTTTTGTCAAAGCAACTGAAACAGGTGAATCTGCTGATTTACTCTTAAGTATTTATGCCTAAGGGATGAAGCTAAAAAAAAACTACAATTGTTGAATATGGAACATCCAGGTGTCAGACTGGGACAGCAGCCTATTCTTGTAAGAAGATGAGGTGCTAGAATTCAGCCTGGTTTTGTATGTGGTGGGGGGCAGGGTGTCACTGCAGAAGGAAGAGAGAGGTGAAGACAGAGCAATTTGAAAAGGAACATGGGACACTGCCACATGCCAAGTAATCAACCAGGGCCCATGTGTGGGCGGGGAGCGGAGCTCGATCTGAGTTGGTCCAAAGTGTGATCAGAACTCTGAGCATTTGGGGGAGGGGGTCTAATCATACAATATTTCTTCGTGGTATTCCTGCAAAATCAAATATTACATGTTTGACTTACTATATTCAATACTTTGTCCTACTAGACTGCAAGATATTTCAACGTATAGGCATTGTAATATATGTTTTTGTATTTTACACTAATTTAAAGGGAAACTATATACATGTATGCATGTGTGCATGTATGTGTGTGTATTCATATAAATTGAGATAATTAGTGTGATTAAATAAAAACATGATAAATATCTCAAAGCTGACAAAACAAAGCCATAAGTTTTCATTAAAACAAAAAACTGTTTCTCCAGAAAGAAGGTCTGGTGTCATTATACACACACATACATATATATTGACTCATTTTTCCATTAAGTTCTGTAGATGGCTTTCATCATCCCACCCATGATTGAACCATGCCCCCCCCCCCCCACCAGTAGCCTAGGTGGGACCGTCGGTGAAGCTGTTTTGACAGTTTCACACTCCCAGTGAGCAGTTGGAACAGGGATGAATGATCTTGCCATACAAGCGCCTTGAGGTCTGTAGGTTTTCCCTGGCTTCTCTGATGTGTCACAGTGCGCCCATTTCTGGAATTTCAATGAAACGCTCGACAAATCAATGCCTGAGTAGCATGTCTCCACCTCAGTACAATGTTTGGCATATTTCCAAGAACAAAGCTGAAATTTAAGTGTATTTATTATGTCCTCAGTGGTCCTTCTCTGGGTTGCTTTCACGAATATCTTCACATTTGATCCGTATAAGGTATGTGGATGTCTTTATGCTGAATCATATGCTATAGGATGACGGGATTAACCGCCTGTTTCAGCAGGCGCAGGGTGGATTTGCCGGTGATTATGAAGAACCTGTATGGTGCCCTCATTAAAATACAGAAAATGAGCGTGTTTTACACGACGTTCTGGTCGTGGGAGGTTCACCTGTTTTCAGGTAACCCTGCTGGAACCTGTTATTCACTCCCAGTACAAACTTCTGGGAAGGTTACAATGTTATATGCCCTAAATATGTGCTCCTTAGCCACCGTGCTTTATTTGTTGTACTCATCACAGGAAATAATTCATGTCCTTGTGCGATAGGATTTCACTATTATGTGAGCCTGGTTACACCTGTGGTTTTCCATATGCCTACATCACTAATTATGTATGTGTGTTTAACTGCAGTTTCGTTGTAAGATTAAACCAGCTGCTATACGTAGAGGAATTTCCTTTAAGTCCAGATTAATGGCAGGTATGTAAACCCTATCCCTTGATATTTCTGTGATTTTATGGGAAAGATGCCCGATTTAAATGTTACATCACGTCTCCATCGATGCTTGAAGATACAAGCAAGCCAACAGCAAAACAGGTTATTGCCATATTTAAAATTAACATACATATTGACTCTAACAAATGTTCTTAGTTTCAAAGGAAAGTTAGAAAGTAACTCCTCCATGATCTAAATATGTTTCTGCAATGGCTGTTACTTAAAATGTAAGAATAATGTCTACATTCATTCCTTTATAAGGAATAATACAGAGTAATTAGCAAGTTTATTAAAACACTGTCACACTGGTAAATAAAATTTGTGATTAAGAAGCAAATCTACAGAATAGGTTTAACATCTTTATTTACAAATACAAAAATATGGCTGCTTGATAGACTCTTGAATACTGTATACAATTTTTAAACATGATGCCATAAACAGAACTGTATAAGAACAAAAAGAGCTGAAAGTAGTTAAATTTACAGTAACAGTGACTTGGATTTCATATTCAAACAAATCCTTGGAGTCGTCTTTCACAACAGGATAAAAATCCCTGTAAATTTAATCTGCTAGAGCTGCCATTTTTTTCTGTGGTTGCATGTGTGGTTTTCAAAAGCACATTATTACACACTAGGTCTCTGACCTGAATCCAGCCTCCTTAAAATACCACAACCTTTTTTTTGTGTATCTCTCCAGAACAAAACAACAACTAGTGACAGTTTCAGGAGAAGGCTTATATAGCCGGCTTTGTAGAACTATTCCTATGTCCTTCTTAACAAAATACAGAATTCTGACTAATTCTATTAGCCAGAAATATGATCATACATTTAATGATATATAAAAAACCTCAGATTTCTAAGGTTTCTCAGATTATTATACAGACCACAGACAATTTGTCCATATCTGTGGTATTACGCAGCTTGTTCCACTAGAAATTAATATCGGCTGTGCAGCAGAAGACAGACACACGCACTGAGGTGAAAGAGCCCCAAGGACCCCCCCCAAAAACCACAGAGGTTCACCACTGGCCTTCTGCACCCTTCCAACCCAAACACGCCCCCACGCTGTGCTTCTCAAAGACCACCTATCCATCCAGACTGCTCCACCGCCGTTCTCAGTCATGGTCATAGCTGTATGAATTTAAGATACTTCATCTTTTCCCCTTTCTGTCTTACAGCCAGTTATATACGAACAAACTGTTAGACAAACTGTTTGCAGAAAGGTGTGGGCTCAGTGGAGAAGTCCCCCGCTTGTTTTCATGGGGGGGGGGGGGTGGTGGAACAAGCGCTAAAAACATGACAGGCCCAAAGCACACCGGCTGTAATACGACGTCCAGGTCGCTACAAGCCGAAGTAAATGGCAATGTGCTCTCAGTGACCTGCCCGGAGAGGCACACTGCTACAAGTCAACAACTTCAAGCCCAGAAATTTCGCATCCTGCGTATCATGCTTGCAAATTCTACAAATATAAAGAATGGTTGAAAGTCTGGGCCGACTAAGCTCTACTGTAACATGAAGACAGCAATAATAATAACGAAGACATCTTTTAACAAGAAACAGACACGAAGATGTGCACCATGAGTTTTTAAGATAAAATAACACTCGGTCCCTCATCCCCTATCAATCCCTTTCTAAAAAACCTTTCTTTCCTCTGCATCAGGCAATTGTTTACGGAAATCAAATAAGTCCGGTTGACTTTGATTTCCGAAACGCTGACGGAACTTGTCAGCAAGTGGGAGGAGTTGCTGTGCACAGTCCCTGGCTGGAAACGCAGACTGGACAGACATAAATTGGTCCAAGATAAGCACTGATTTAAATTTTTTTTTTTTTTAAATCATTGCGGGCAATTCATGCACGACGACTACAGCTACCCTCTTGTATTCCCAAAATGAATTGTTTCCAAGAGCAACTACCGTACAATGTCACCCACTGACGTAGCCCTGTACTTAAATGCAAATTATGAGAAGTTCTCAAGATGTTGCAGCCATTTTGCCAGCCCCCTGGAAAACAATTGGACCCCATAACTAAGCGGACGAACCATGTTGCTTGGTGAAGCGACCTGTCCTGTCCTCCACTTAAAGGGTGACTTGCCTGTACTTTGCTAATGATAAGCTTTCTCCCTCCTAGGGGCTGCTAGGGAGGTCAGATCTGTAAGTCTTAAAGTAACCAGCACTTCTCGCTTACAGGGTGCGCAGACGCTTCAGAAATCTGAATCGGCATCCAGCAGCTCGGCGTCCATGAGGTTGGTCCTGGAGTGAATGGGTACAAGCTCAGCTCTTCTGCCCTGAGTCCTGGGCATGTACGCACCTCTCCTAGGCCCCACGGCCACTGGCTCCACCTCCCCAGTGTGGTAGAACTCGCCCTTCTGCTGCTGGGGTAAGCGGGAGAAGCGGACTCCGCCCCTCTCTAAGGGGTTTGAGGGTCCGGTGGAGTCGAAGAGCATGCGGTGGCCCAGATCGCCATACCGCTCCTGGTATGGCAAAGGATAGGACCGGTATTCTGGAAAGGATCCAGGCAGGACCTCCTCTCGCTCCTGGTCCTGCGCGCTGGCCACCAGGCTCCTGTTGCCCAGCAACTTGGGCAGGCGTGGCACCGTGCTGAAGCCTCCCTCTCCCCGACACCTCCCTCCAGGTGCCTCCACCGCGGGATCCTGCTGGCGGGCCTCCTTCTTCTTCTTCTTCTTCCTCCTCTTCTTCTTAAGCAGCTCGGGGGAGATCTCTGCCTCCACCATCCACAGGTGGTTTTTGTTGTCATTATCCGGTGGCACTGTGATGAGAGCGGAGAGCTCTTGGTGACACGCGAGCTTCTAAGATGACCCAGACCTATGCTTCAAATGACCCAGACCTATGCTTCAACACTGCAGTGTGACACGAGGCAGAGGGACCTCACCTGGTGTTCCGGCAGGGGTAACGGAGATGTCCTGGGGTAGGATGGCTCCCCTCCTGGCCACCATCTTTGTCACATGCTGGGCCCAGGCCGAGGACATGTCCGCCGAAGGCTCGTTCAAGTCAAAGTTAATTCCGGCTGGGCAGCAGGAGAAGACAAACGCTGGCTCACTGCTCACCTTAACGCTCTCTGAAAGTTCTCTAAAAATCCATCCCCACCACCAAGCTTGACCGCTGGCTTTCTGAATCCTTCCAACACAAACAGGCTCCCACAGTGCACCTTTCTCAAAGACCACCTATCCGACTCGACTGTTCCATCACTCAGCTTCCAGCCATAGCAGTCCAGTATATTATGAGTTTATGTTTTGTTTTTATTTAAACAAACAGTTAAATACTCGCATAATGAATGTGATATTGAGACTAAGTCCTTACCCACGGGGCCGTCGTGGGAGACGGTGTGCATGCTGAAGGACAGCTCCTTCTCTGGGTCCTTCTGGAGCTCTTTGCGCTTGGAGAAGGCCTTGGCGATCATCTTGCTCTTTTTAATACGCTTCGGCTCGTCATCACTGCGCCCGATGATCCTTCAGCAGGAAAACGGATTGGAACAAAACTGAGAGACCAGCTTCACTGTTAATTTTTCCAGTCTCTTCAATGACACAGTTTTGTTAAATGACAAGCAAACAGGACGTCGCTCTTTTTTGGAGAAAAAAAAGGGGCCCTTTACCTGCACCAGGTACGTTTCCAGATCAGTAGGGTGGCTTTAGTCCATACCCAGGTGCTCATGACGATGCCTGTGCCAAACATGGCAAAGAGGTTGATCTTCTCCACCAGCAGGCTGGGCTTGTTCTTAATGGCGCACTGTGGGGCTGGCTTGTTGGTCTGATGAGCGATGGTTACGTTGGCCTCACAGCTATGCACAAAAATACAGAGACTGCCCTAAGCAAACACTGCGTTTGACTGGTGTGGCCTAACTGAATTACTGAGGTCATGTGACCACCAATCCAACATGAATAGACAGGGCAGCAGTAAAAGTGTTTCAGCTCTGAAACACAAGCCATAAGTAGAAGCTAATGTTTCAGATTCATCCATCTATAAAGATAAAACATGATTCCAAAGAAAGGTATGCAGTGCTCACAAAAGTATGACAATGGCAGAGATTAATCTAGAAAATCATTAATATGCTGAAACCAAATAGCTGAGGGAGACTTGGCACGATATCCTCAAACAGGTAGTACTGTGGTGTATGTGGCACCACCTGCTGGGGCAAAGCAGGTACTACATAATATCCAAGATTTTTTTTGGACTCTTCAGAGTACTGGACGTTAGAAGCCTTACAGCACATATTCTCTGAAGCTCCTCTCCCACTCCTCCTGGTTGAAAAAGTCATAGAAATGGCAGCCAAAGGTGATAAAGACAAAACCAAAAGCGAGGAATCCAAATATACCTGAAAAAGAAAGGAACACTGTTACATGTAGAGAATATTCTAGAAGCTTGCGAGACCTCAGGCTGTGTCTGGACATTACTCAAAGTGAGGTAATGTGCTATGCTGCTTAAATTCAACGGTAGACCGGCCAGAGAAAACAGAGAGGGTCAACTTTGGCTAAGGTCTACCCTTACCCAGACGCAACATGGTTTCATTGATTTTGCTTGCTGCCTTTTCACTGAGAAGTCCAGGGTGTTTACTCTTAATGGAAAACAAGGTCATTACACCTGTAAGGGCACAAAAAGTATCTTAAGTGGGTTTACAAGTTACTGCATAAATGTAACCTTCCATAACACTAGTGCTTCAGTTTAGCGTTAAAGCGTAGCCAGGAAAATATACAAGTTTAAATACCACAGTTCTTTATATTTATCGAATGTCACTGACCTCGTATGAGAAAATAGCCACCGATGATGAGAACTAGGCCTATTGGAGCCAACACAAATCCGGCCCTGTAGTAGTAATTCTTGTAACCAACAAAACAAATCCCACTGACTGAGTCTCCATCAACCTAGAGATCGAAAAAGAAAAAGGTTGTTCTAAATACATGCGACAAACACCTTATTTTAACCTGCAGTCTTATTTTATTTCGATTAAAGTTTCCTACTTATTTGTAATACCTCTGCAATAGCCAATATGGCCACAGTAAGAACGAATGGGATGGACCAGGTGACCAGATGGAAGTAGGAGGTCTTTCCTGTCAGTGGTTGGTGCGTCGTGCCCAGGGCCTTGAAGGATGTGTGCCAGGCGTAGGTGAGCATGACAAACCAGATGACTCCGGACATGAGCGAATAGTAAACGATGACGAAGATGATGACGCATGAAAGCGTCTCGGTGGACCTTAGAGATGGACAGATTAAGGTGAAAACATCAGCCCGTTGCACCCAGACTCAAGACTCTACAATTAACATTTCCCGCGGTGGTGGTTTGTATAACAGACTGCCTTAGCGCTGGCCTACATGAGCCGCACAAGCATCCATCCTTCCCCTGTCCCAGACCCCAAACTCACGAGGGTTCCCCCAGTCGCATGGTGTCGTCGCTCTTGCACACAATCTCCTTCCGAGCCCCATCCATAAACTGTGCCAGCCAGCCAATACTCCCGGCGAAGAAGCAGGCATTCACGTAGAACAAGATGACAGCAGGGTACCGGTTGGAATTCTTCCAGTCTGCTAGGAAGGTGGCCTGAAGTGGAAGAGAAAGCCAAAGAAGAGAGGAGCCCAGTCAGGCACTAGAGCGGTGAAGAAGACCAACCACATAAACTCAGCTCTTTAAATCAATCAAAATTATAACACCACATGTAATGAAAACATCACGACAAAGAAAGACTTAACTGTAATGAATCCATTAACTCCACAAAATGTCTTACCAGATGGTCAACATTTATGTCATAAGCAATATTATAGGAGTACCACCATCTGACTTGCAAACATAGATATCTTTGGCAATGGATCTGGTGCCGCTTTGAGCAACACCACAGATGTCCCGTTTTGAATATTTTGGAAATCTGTTGACTTCAGTGTTCGACCGACTTGCCAGTGTCGAACCTCACCAGTGTGAAGAAGGTACAGAAGAGTGTGATGGAGCCAAAGGCAGCGATGTAGACGTGCATATCAGCGTGCTCCTCATCGGTGAACAGTGGGTTGTTGCACTGTATCCCACAGCCCTCCACGTTCTTGTACCAGCTCTTCTGGTTGTCCGTTTTCACCAGCGGCGCCTCGCAGTTGCCAGACGTGTTGAACTTTATCTTCTGCACCTCGGTCTGTCGAGACAAGTTTGCCTCTAAGATTACGGAGACCCTGCTCCGTATTGGCCAACATGCTCTCAGAAGACCATCCTTCTGCCCGAAGGAATTAAGGCAATCATGCAGATTCAAGAGTAACATACAGTACGTCTGCTCAACCCTGATAGAAGTCCACCCTTCTGAGGCGTCAAGATCACACTCACACAAACGTGTGATACGTAGAGGTCAACGTCTGGTTAGTGAAACAGTGTCGTTTTTTTTTTTTACGGAAATAACAGGAAGTCAAAGGTCAAGGCATCATCGAGTTGTGCAGAAGTCAGACCTGGCAGCCCACGGGGAATTTGGAACACTTGAGAAAGTTGGGCCAGCCACGTTCCTGTTCCACGATGGCACAGGGCACCCGCGTGGCCTGGCATAGGCTCTGGCTGGGAAGCTCCACCTTTCCGCCCTCACACTTGGGCATGTAAACGGCGCACAGCAGCGGCTGAACAACGGCCCAACAACGGGGGGCGTTACGCAGGCCTGTCAGCAGAAGAGGGTTTTGGGGGGGAGGGGTGACACGGGACACTGATGAGAAGACCCAGCATGTGGTGTCTTTTACACCTGCCTTACCCTTTTGTAGACCCACAAATCGTTCCAGTAAGCTGTGTGTTCTCTGTGTACCCATTCTGCCGAGTCCAGATTCTTAATCTCAATTCCAACTACTGCTGCTCACTTATTTCAGCTGTCTTTCAGTCAGTCAAACACGGTTTACACATCCAGATGGAGCTATTAAAGGTTTTTCTCATGGAGTTTGGAGGGGGGGGGGAGGGGGGGCGGAGGTGGTAATGAAGGGAAAACATGGAACTTATATGCACTCATGTTAGCAATTCCACCAAATCTCAGCCTAAGACTGAACCAGACAAAAAAAATGAAGGGTTTAACAACATGTTTTTAAACCCAGTGCATTGTGGGGAAACTGCATGTTATCTAATCAATGGGTTGTATTCAGGTGAGGAGCAGGCTATCTTTAATGTCAACATCCTGCATAAGTAATTTCAATGAGAGTAATTGTATGAGATATCAATAAATAATAAAATAATAATAATATAGTCCAGGAAAAAACACTGCACCAAAACCCGAAAAATCTGTCTTTTTCTACACATTAAATCTACTACTGGAAGGACAGTAGATAACAGGGTTATTAAGAAACTGGAGACATGACCAAAAAAGTTCCCGGTATGGCGTTCCTGCTGTGATGGCCTTGAGTATGATACTTAAAATAAACGCTTTTAGAGGTATTATTACATTTATTAATCTGGGGGCCACAGTAAGAAGGCATCTCCATTTAATGAACAACATAATTGTTAAAGCACAACGATTTGACCGCCAATGAACGGTGAACACAGATAACTAAAACATTTTATCGTCAGGTGCAAATCTTAATATAAAAGATGTTACAAAGAGATCTGTTTTATTGTTAAAGATCTGTCCAGAGCAGGTCCGTAGACACATTAAGATTTGTTATAGTGCAGTAACAAAAAACAAAACACACTAACTAGCTGCCTGAATGCTGTCACAATGATGCTCCAACATTTTATGGGCACCTTAGCACTTGAATTATTTTGAAATAACAACAGATATGTAGGAGCTGATCATATTTGATCATTTATGACCCCCATTTACAGCAGACAGTGCTGATGGGACGAGGCTATTTTAGACACTAGGTCTTACCGGACCACATGGCTAACTTCTCCAGAACTTCTTCTTGGGAGCTAGAGTCCTCGGCGAGGATCAGAGACGTGTGCGTGTAGGGCAGCGGAGATCCGAGACATGTGTTGTATTTGAGCACTTCGCAGGTTGAGGTTTTCTTGCAGTGATCGATGAAAATGGTTTCGTTTTTCTGGGCTATTACCGAATGAGTGACCAAAACGCAGGCAGCCAATACCCACATCATCCCAAATGTTCCAACAAAGGAGCAGCTCCGGGAAGACATCTTGGGACTCCAGCGAGGCAACTTCGTATCCGCGATATTCAAAACTTTGCGATTTCTGCAAATCTGTGTTGATTATTTAGCGCAAATGGGAATTAAAGTTGCTCGTTCCAGCGGTTCACCCC
The DNA here is from genome assembly GCA_026781145.1 of Hippopotamyrus pictus. Lineage (NCBI taxonomy): Eukaryota > Metazoa > Chordata > Actinopteri > Osteoglossiformes > Mormyridae > Hippopotamyrus > Hippopotamyrus pictus. The sequence continues at coordinate 24,689,602 of JAODLC010000065.1, read as the reverse complement.
GTAAAGAATATTACATTTTCTTTTAGTCAGACCGACGACTTGTACAGCTTCGTGCACGTCCCAACTCCTGCATTTTCCGTTATCCCTTTGATAGTTTTAACAGTTTATTCAATTATGCTCAGTTAATATAAAAAAGAAAAACGGCATGAAAATGCTCACGATGCTCCTCTTCTTGAACTGTTTTAAACGTTGTGAGTAAGCGAAACATTCACCATCCCCCACTTTTTGGGAGGACAAAACTTCACATGAAAACTCTGAAAGGTTGTAATACGATCCGAAGACTTTTAGCTCCGTCCCCCTGTTGCGATCACCCTTTTCACATTTGGTTGCAAAATGCCAGACGCGCAATTTATTCTACAGAAAAACACATTTTTCGGACTCGCATCATTTTAGCTTTGAACAGCACCGAATCCCGGCTCTTTGTCTTCCCCTTGCGACCGTGTCTGCTGTTTTTATCTTCCTTTTCACTGGAATGCACGTAGTTGGGAGAGCCAAAGTTAAAAAAGTTGCCCCCATCCCCCTTCTTATGGCTGGAATGTGCAGTATAGGAACATCAAAACCGGTACACAGAGCAGCACAACCAAAGGCAGACATTAATCCACAGTTTCTGATTTAGGAGTTTGTGGATTTAATTCTGAATTAGCTCAGAAAGTGGGGTCCTACGATTCTAAATGCGTATTCTATTCGCCATTTTCACACACAATATTTTTCACAATGATATATTTGTAAATTTATAGAACAAATAGTTTGTCTACTAAGAAATTACCTATTATTATTATTATTATTATTATTATTATTATTATTATTGACAGATGTGACCTGTTCAATAATAGGTGGTCCGTGGGCAAATGCAAAAACTTTCGTGTCTTGAAATTATAATTTATTTATGTTTACCATGTATGTAACAAAATGTATCATATTTATCTCTTGTAGGTAGAAATTTGAAAGATTTTAAATGCTGCCTTGTCTTTTAAACATTCATTATGAAAGGCATAAGGTGTGAAGCAGTCGGTGTGGTCGCTTGTCATTTTTAATATTTATAGATGTATAAGAATACGTTTTATTCTTCACTTAGCAATTTGTTGACAAAATACATTACAACATGTTGCCATACAGAACAAGCTACTATAGTGTTCTGATGTTAACTGAACAGCCGCAAATATATACGCATCTATCCATCCATCCATTTTTTGTAACCGCTTATCCCGGCCCCATTCAGGTTCGCGGGGGTCCGGAGCCTATCGGCTATGGGCGCAAGGCAGGAAATTCAAAACAAACAAACAAACAAAACTAGGATACCCGCTGTCTTCATAGTCACAAGAGAATATATATAAATGAAGAGAACTGATCGGCAGCACGCTGGAATACAATTAAGGAGCCTGTCTTGGGTTTGGCGCTCCTAACATTAACAGAGGCTCATAATTGTATTGTACTGTAAACATAAACACATTATGCATGGTTTAATTGTGAAAACTGTTGCAATCATTTCTCCGGTTTAAATGAATTTACTATATTAGATGTGGGGTATGTTCCTTTTGCTGGGATTGCATGGTTTGATGGTGGATGGATTGGTGATATTTTTCGTGTTCCTCGAAAAATGAAAAATATTTGCTTTTTATCAAATCATCATGCAATCTGCTTCCTTGGGGACCCACATAATGGAAATCTTTTTCCGCCCTTCGCATTTAAGGTGGATTATGTACTTGCCCCTACTAGGTGCGAAATTATGCTTCGCGAGACCATCACAAGTAGCCTATATATGGTTCACAATGGAAATGCGACTTTTTACTTAATGAAACTCAGCAAGACCACTTTCAAATTAATTTCTCAGGCCATAAACACAAGCAAGCTACATATAAAACGGAAAAATATCTTGTTAATGTCACAGCTTGTTATTACGGTGAACACTGATACCTTCGAAGGCACCTCGCGTCTCGAGCTGGTGCTACTGCTGAGAAATTTCACTATTCATTTTCGCATACTGATTGCAGTCCTATATGTGTCTGATGCTGTTACTTAACTATACAATTTAAATGGGAGTGAACCCGTTTAGATGTGAGCAGGTATTTCGAAAAGTGAGTGAACTACAACAGTCCTGTATCAGCAATGGGACACAATGAGTCTCTCTGTGCAATGCGAGTGCTCCAGGCAAGTTTGGTTGTGTGCAACTTACGCGGACTACCTTAACAACCCAAGTAATTTTTGCGGACTACCTTAAACGGTTGTGTAGCATGACTGCTGGGTAGTGAGTCAGAGGACTGACAGGAGACCACACACAGCCCGCGAGCCCCACGTTACAGCGGCTGGGCAGCGCTAAACTTTCCCCCTACCTTTCATTTTCTCTCTCTCTTTCTCTGTGGATAATCAACTACAGCGAGACATTGCTGTACAAAGTTAATTTCATGTTAATTTCAGTGAATATTCATGTCGGAATAAACAAATAGTAGTCATTCAGAAATATATAATGTGACATATTATTAGTCACATTATGTAGTATTTTTATAATACAATAGACTCCTCTTATATGTTTTGGACAAAGTCTCTGCATAATATACTAAGAAAACCACAGTATGCAAAATGCAAAAAACAGTTATAACAAAGCAGTTTCTGTTGGAAAATTTGAAATCAGATTTTGTGCCAAAAATGTGCCTTAACCTGAGAACTTTAATGGCTCCTCGGACATTTTGGGTGGAAAATATATGTCTCTAATCTCTCCACAAGTTATGTTTAAATTTCGGTCTGTGATTCCCAAGTAACAGTGAGGGCTTGGCGCCCCGTCCTGGATTATTCCCTGCTTTGCGCCTGTTTGCTTCAGCGACCCACTACAGACCCCCCATGACCCTGCATAGTACAAGCAGCTATGGAAAATGCATGGATGGATTCCAGGGTGGGAATAATTAAGACGCAGTGCAAAAATACATTTTCCATTTTTCCATTTCACTCAGGCACTGACATGGATTGACTTGCACTCTTGTTGTGATGATGCATGTGGTCCAGGGTGCATAAACATACCTGTGGCCCTAGGCTGACGTCAGCGTGGAGAAAACAGAATCAAGAGAGAATACAAAGTATGCGACATCAGTAACCTGCTAATCAGCATACGGGGTGCCTGCAGTGAGACCTGCCGGCAGGTCGATCCGAAAGCAGGATTTAATACGTTTAACCGTACCTGTAACCGTTTTTCCCCAGGCAGGGTGGGTCCCCTGATATTTGCTGCTGCCGTAGGCTGTAGCCTAGGGTCTCTTAAGCATTAATACGCCCTGCATGAGGTGTAACAGTGGGGCTCAATGGCACGTACTCCATTATGCTTATTGGTTTACGTAATTGGCACAAGAATCGAAAAGTAATCACATGGCAAGACTGCATGAACTGCCTTTTGCGCACGCTGGAAGCCCGTATAACCAGTACGACCAGAAGACCGTGGGTTGGATAGAGACACATTGGGGGTGTACACAGCCCCGCTGATGGACCTTTAAAGACTTACTGCGTTTACAGAAAACCAAGAGCCAGGAGGATGGTTCGCTGACGAGACTTGCAGTGTGGTTCACCACAGTCTGGCGTGTGCGCTCACGTCTAAGATGGTGGAGTGTAGCCCGAAGGTCATTGGGCCTCAGACAGCCAATCAAAATTGATGAATTGCAACATACTGTTAAATTGTTTAATATGATATATACAACACAAAACTCTACACTACCTTTAGTACATGCTGACTACACACCTCTAAAAACCCTCTATCACATTCACCTAATGGTTCCTTCCTACAGGCCTGGCAATCCCAGCTGAAGAATCAATAACATGCACCATTGTTTAAATGCGTTTTCAGATGTATGCGGTTTCCTGCGACCTTGACTGGAGTTGTTGTGAGTCCTGTAACTGCGAATGACAGCTCAGCCTGTTCATGCACACGAGACCAAGAGGACGAGAGTAAACACTGTGGGAAGAGCTTGCCAGTGTAAACACACTGGATTTACGCAATGTATCCCAGAAGGTAAGATGTGTTTATTATAAATCACGCCTTTCGGTTGTTCCTCCCAGAGGAAATCCTTTATTAGTGCATTTTTTTGCACCAAGATCAGCACTGCAACCGCAAAACAGCAGCAGTTCAACTCACATGTGCCGTTTTGGACCAGGCAAACTCTCACATGCTACAAAATCAAAATTTATTAAGATAAGATGGGTATTCATAAAGACTGAACATCAGCAAAACTAACACTAAAATAAACAACTTTTTAAAATCAACACAATCACCATTAAATGTTCTGTTTCAGTAAATGGCTCTGTAATTGTGCCCAAAACTACATTTATAAACCTGAATACTCATGACCTACTGTATGAATACAAGTGTGGAAAAAACAGAAAGTTATAAAAATCAAGACCCCGATCTTAACTCTTACGGTAGTGTATAGTACTGTGCAAAAGTCTTCGGCAGTCCTAAGAAATGTTTAAAGCTATTTATCTGGGCAGTAAGGGCAAAAATACAATTTGACAGTAGAACATATGTAAATTAAGAGTAACACAATAATTACTACTAATCTCTTCTTTTCTACAAAAAGTCACAGATATCTTGCTGGATGACTAGATGAACACCACTTTAGGTCCCAAACCTCTCCTCAGGGGTACCTCAGCCATCCCAAGTATTTATTAAATTTCACCACCAGCTCAGTCAATGACATTTATCAATGTGATATTGATTATTTATATGAGGTGTTCTAGTGACCAAGTCAAAAAGTACATGAGCACACTGGATAGTTGCTGCAAATACTCGGGTGACTTTAGGAGAGGTTTTCAAATGGGTAAGATAACACACTTTGTCAGGTATAATAGCGTAGTTTAACACCAACATGAATATCGATTAAACATCATTTTCCTTGGCTGCCTAAACCTTTTGCTCAGTACTGCATCTTACAGTAATCTTTTCCCTATGTTGAATCACGGAGTTTTCCAGTGAGTGTAGTATTCCTGGCAGGACATGGACTTTCATGGGTGTTGGAAGAAATGCAGGAAAATCATCCTAAGGGGGAAACTCCAGCCTTCCTTTCAGTCTCTGTCCACATCACTGTCTCGATGGTCTTGAGCCGGGCATAAAACACCGATAAATATCTAGTTCCAAGCAGATATTCGGCATGTGCAAAAGCATAAGCAGTACAACAGACTCTTCTTTTCCAAGTAAAGCAATGCCTTCACGTCTCCTAAGATTCAATAACTCAAGGCTTGGTCCTCATACCCAAAGGGATATTCCCTCAGGTACGTGTTCTTCAGCGGACCTCAGTCCAGGGTCATGAATGACAGTACAGGACACCGCATCAGTGCCCACCTCATGGCGCAGTCTCACTGCCACGGATCAGAGCGGTGCTGGAGGTTGTACTGCTGCAGCTCGACTTGGTCTGTAATCTGGTTGATCAGGACTTGGGACAGGAGGATGCCCACTAGCTGCGAATGGGGAGCACAGGAAATAGTCGGCATCAGGAGCGACTGAAGCATAGGATGGGAATGCCGTGGGTCTGTTTGCTGCCTCAGAACCTGGACTTGTAACCAGATGGTTGCATGTTCAAAAGCAGCCAAAGGCACTTCTACAGAACTTTGCAAATACCTGCCTCGCTAGAAAGAATAACTGGTAGAACTGCACCTGTCTTTGAACATTATTATTCACAAAACCCTAAAAGTCCTCATTTCATGCCAAAGATCCAGTAATACCCCAGTGCGTCCTCTTGATGGCGCCGTTTCCGCAAGTTTTACACCTGGAGGGAATACTGCAGTGTAACCTTCTATATGTTCTTACCTGGGGGATAGCAAGGCCCATTGCAACACCACCCAACAGGAACAGGTTGTCATGGATCCAGGTGACCAGGCTGTCAATGCAGCCCTTGGTGCTGATGAAGACACTGGCCTGCTGCTGGTCCAGGTCCTGCATCCCCTGCCCACACATGGTGTTTACGATCGCCTTAAAGAACGTAGGCAGCACACGACAGAGCTTACCATTCTGTGCAGGAGACAGTTTATTTATAAAACAATTAGCCAGTTAAAAAAGGGCCCTGGAATGTAACATTATATACATACAGCCACATGGGGGCGGCATGTTGATCAGTGGGTTAGGACGCTGGGACCGTGATTGGAAGTTCGCCGGTGACAGAGCGATTTCACTGCCGAGCCCTTAAGCGAGGCCCTTAACCCCAATTGTTTCAGGGATTGTCTAACCCTGCTTCCTCAATTGTATGTCTCACTGGATAAAAGAATCTGCTAAATAAACTATAAAATTATGCATTAATATTCATGAAACCTAAGACATGACACAAAAATTTTGAAGTACACATTAACAGAATGATAGAAAACTTCGCTCTCTAAGATGTTTTCAAGGTCCTTAAAACACACAGACACACACACAGACACACAAATAAACAAACATTTGTGAAGGTATAGTCTCGGAAATATCATTCATTGCTTAGCACTGCCACACAGTGGCAGAAAGGTGAACTGACTGAGGCGAAGCAGAATTACAGAGCTGTGAAGCAATCGGGAGAGACTGCATAGGCTCGTACTTCATCTTTGGGCAACAGGCAGCAGGAGAAGGGCACGGAGCAGCGCTCACGGCTGGGGTTCTCTGGGGTGCAGTTGAAATACATGTTTAGGGACCAGTCCGTGTAGGAGACGCCACCACAGCAGTTAAACTGGGGTAAGAGAGACTCATGTTATAGCCAGTGTTTAGGTAAACCCTATTAAACTGAAATATACAGATGTACAGATAGTTATGTCTGACTAGAAAGTCTCAACTGCCAACAACTGGTTAAACTAGCTTTTACTAGTTATTAATTCCCATATTAATTTCCCATTTTTGCCAAACTGGGCCATGATTACCCAGCAATGCAATCACATCCCACACGGGTTTCATGATCTTAATCCGCCCATCACTGACAGCCTTGAAACCATATGACATGTGCAAATATCACATTTGAACATAGCTGTTTAACTAAGGTGACAGAGGCCTTGTTTGGGACTTGGGCAATCAGAACGCAAGCAGACAGCACGAAATACAAATATCAACGACCATCAGGATGCATTGTGATCCGATCACTCAAACTTCTTTCCGAGCTGGTCTGGGATGCATTTGACCACATATCTTTTGCAGTGTAAACGCTAAATGTGTCCTGATGGTTCCCTGTCATGGGGATAACTGTGCGGGGGCATTCTGACCTTATAGGAGAAGTAACCTAGGCAGTAATGAAATCTGAACGCAAGTGGTCAGCTGGACACCATGGAGATGCATGACAGACACAGATGTGAACGGCGATGTGTGTCGGTTGTCTATGTCGGATCTGATCGCCCAAGATGCATTTTAAACCCAAGTGTAAACAGGGCCAGAAGATATGTAGAGTTGAATCACATGCACATTCATATATTATTATTAATCCAGCAACAAATTACCTCCTTCTGACCAAAATCAATAAGGTTTTGCATATCCAGGTCATCTCTATAGTGAACAATGGCGTTATTGATGAACTCGCTGACTTTGCCTTGGGCCTGTGGAAGCCAGGAAAAGGCAATTATGTTCGATAAATAAATAAATAAATAAATAAAAACGCATTACTATGAATTCACCCTACTGTAAACTCCTGTTGGTTCTTATTAAGAAAACTGGGTTCATAAAACAACTAATTTCCATTAAGTTCCAAAAGCAAAAGTTTAGACAAACTAGGCAAAAAAGTGCCCCCACTCAAAAGTCTCAACGCTGTCATCAACAAAAGAAGCAAAAGCTTCATGTATCGAAAATACATTTTGTGAGACATTGTGAGTCATTCAATGCGATTTCTCCGTGAGCAGTGCTCTTGTAAGTGCATATCACAGCCAGCAGAGGGAGCCAACGGCATCGCCCCTCCAGTAAAGCTGCGCCCTACTTGACCTTGAGTTCACCTAAAGCTGGATTTATATAAAGAGGACAAGAGCTGCTAGTTCTGAGAATATCTGTGATACATAAACATGTCCAGCCTTCCCCTCATCAGACGGTCCACGCACACTCAAGGTAACATGCTGTCGAAATAAATAAGGCCAGCTAGGTTTGCATTAGAATGACAGTATCAAATGTTCATCCAATCATCTGGCGTTCCTCCCAAGAGAGGCCAACCAGCTGTGTTTTAACGATCGCCAGGAAACGGCTGCTGCCATTTTCCACCCTGGTACCCCCCCACCTCCCCCCCCAAACCAGACGGAGACGTCCTCCTTCGCTTAGGGTGCGCTCTCATCAGCCGATCCACAAACCAGCTCACAGAATTTAAAATGTGGATTTACACCCGACCATTTCACTCCGGCAGTTTAGCATGGGGACCCTCAAGTGTCCCGACAGTAGTGATGTTCCTGGAAGCTCAGCATCCAGCACTAATAGTCTAAAAAGCCCCTTCCGTGGCACCGTTCCGAGACACACCTTGTCCGAAAAGACAAAGCCGAGGACTCCAGCAGTCAGCTGCATCAGGAAGATAACAGTCAGGCAGACGCAGAACTGGAAAGAGAAGAGAGAATACATCATTCACCCACTGTACTTCCTGGTGAGTGTAACAACAATAGAGGCAATACATAAGGGCTTAATTACCTCACCTTAATACGGAGGACGGCTCACACCGACCACCTGCAGTGTACCTAACATGTCCTGCAGTTTAGCCTACGTGACGTTCATTGCTTATGCAAAACACAGGCATATGGCAACTAATATCCATGTAACAGTACACTGGATGCAGACATTCAATCTATGTAAAATACCAAGCGGCGTAAAAAGATGCAATTTAAAGTCACTATTTTTGTATTATAAATGTAAGGGACCCAGCAAAGAAAGGAGATTTTCAGACAAATGACTGTTTAGCTGATTTACTATGCAAAGAATTAACTGTAAATAGTAAAGCACAAGGCAACTGAGTAGCATTTGTCCTACTGTATCCTCCCCGTGCCCTTAGTGGCTGACCGTATGCAGCAGGGTGACGTTCTCGCGCAGGGACCCGACGCAGCCGCAGAAGGTGACGAGGAACATCAGCGCTCCCACAACCAGCACCAAGATGGCGGGGTCCACAGCCAGACAGGCCATGGCAGCCTCTGCAGTGGGGTGAAGAAAGATGGAAAGGACATGCAGGGAGGCTCAGCACAGAGCGCAGGGGAGGTTCGAGGCGAGAGGGAACAAAACAAGACCAAAGCAAGCTGCTTTGAATTCCTCTCCTTCTCAGAATTCACAACCTAAAATATTTCTCAGTGAATTCAGGTAGCTAACGACTCACCTGCGTGCTTCATTACTCGGGCATAGACACCCATCAGCATCATCACCATGGAGATGATCTTCGAAAGAGAAAGAGCATTGTACTTTAGCGTAAATATCACACTAGACCACTGTTTCCCAACCTGGTCTTTGGGGATCCCCAGACAGTCCACATTTTTCTCTCTCCCAGCTTCCTGCCATATATAGTCCATTTTTTTGTAAAACGTGGATCATCGGGGGTCCCCAAGGACTGGATTGGGACACACTGTACTAGACACTAGAACAACAGAGCTCTGACTGCAATTCCTCAGAATATTTTGGCATGAAAATTTATGGATTTGGATGATGCCAAGATGACCCTCTCCAGTAATGGAGTTTGCCTATTTACAATTATTTAGAAATTATTTAAAAGATAAGACTCATTTTTCTTGGATTTTGTAGGATGATTATTGAATAACTGATTATCTTCCTCCTACAGACTTTAAAAATATATCGTCTCTACCCTTAAGTGCCTTATTCCAAAGGAACAGAGCATCAGTCCCTTAAAGAGCCACCTGCAGTTCCCAAAATGCATCAACTTCTTCCCAAGTGCCTAAACAAATTCTGCAGGTTGTGCAACAGGAACTCAAAGGGGCCCTCAGTGTCCATTACCCATGAACAGAAGCCCACTTTTAAGCCAAACAAAAAGATGGGAGAGATTTCACAAAAACCTGTTCTCTGCTAGATACTACAATGTTCAGGGAGGTAAAACAACCTTTGGTAGCCATGTACAATGGGATGGGAGCGTTACTCAAGAAAACCCAGGGACTCTTGGATGCCCCCTTAATATTTAGGTGCAAATTCATAATCTCATGATAATAAAGCAACAAAGTGCATACAAAAAGGTTTTTTGTTAAAGAACAGTCTGCAAATTCTACCATGTAGTATGGAAGATAAGGAATTGCTTCAATATATGACAAAAATGCACACATTTATTTTGTTTTATAAAGCCAGCTAAGTTGGAGAAAGGTATCTTAAAAACTATTAGACAAAACACAAATCAGAAAACTATGGTTAAACATCTACACAGCATTGTGTTTCATATTGAAAGCAGGCCTAGAAAAAGCTGCAACAGTAACCAGATCCCACCCCCCCCCCATCCAGAGCTTTGAGAAATCTCCTTAAAAAGCCTTCAGGGCCCTGAATGAATGAGTGGAGACCAGGATGACCTGGCCAAAGTGCCAAGCATAAACAGCATTATGGGATAATTTTCAATCCTCACATCGTTACTATTTAACCAAGACAGAGAACCACACTCTTTAATTTACTTGGAGTATGGTGGAGTATGGGGTATTACATATAAGTACAATAATTAGACAAATATAAGTCGGAAAACACTTAAACACTTAGGCCTTAAGTCCTGGAGCAAGGTGTAATGAATTATGCAGTGTAATGAATAACAAAAACACACGCACAGATGACCAGAGTTGGGTAATTCGGGTCCAGAGAGTAAAAGTCCAGACCAGAATTTTGTTTCAACCAACGAGTTGAATACTCTGTGACTGTGACTCTTTATGCTCAACTGGTTGGTTGAAACAAAATCCCAGACTGGACTTTTACTCTCTGCACCTGAATTTCCCAACTCTGCAAATGACTGCCGGAGAGAGAAATTGCATTCCTCTTTGACTTTGGCCCAGTTCATCTACACACAGCAATTCAAACAAAGAACTGTCCCCAGTGTGAACACAGGATATAAAAATGAGGCACTGACTTTTTTCCTGCCACAGATTTGCACTGCTGTGCCTTGGAATGTTACAGAAACAACGCGTTTCCATCCACAAGTCCCACATAAGAGAGACAAGAAAAAAAATGAATGGACGCATACATTTTCATGCTAAAATTTTAAACCGTTTATTGGTGTATACATTCTGTTTATTCTTTAAAACTCAAGGAATCTGGAACGTCAAACTGACTACGTGCAACTAACCCTTAAAAAAAAAGAAATTTTACACTTGACAACACCGACAAGTAGCCTGGCAAGAGCGCCAGTGTGAATTATTGAAAAAGGGTTTCAATGGGAGCCGGCCCGATCCTAAAAAGGAAATCACCGGACCCACAATGCACAAAGCCCAGCTACACCATCAGCATATGAGTAAATGAAGCTTTTGTTGCTTGGCAACCGTGCAGTTAAAAAAAAAAAAAAACTAGTTCTTTAGCATATAAAGTACAATGCAGGAAGACATTAAGGTATCCTTAACACAAACCCAACTTGTATTGTTAATATTCTTATTCTACACTGCATTTCCGGGCATTCTGTAGATATTACAGGATTTCATCATAAGAAATTTATTGTCCTCTAAAAAGCAAACCACGAAAAAAGCAATATTCGTCAAAATGTCTATTAGTACAATAATCAGCTACTTTTATTGTTCATGTTATTAAACGAGCAACGCAATCGGGACCATGCAGCTACAGCGAAGAACGACTCCCGACATTTTCCATGCTTGTCCGTAGGACAATAAAGTTTACAAAAATTGTACGATGACGTAGAAAAACAAAGCAACATACACACGTTCACGCCTTAAAGCAAAACACGACAAGTGAAGAGAGGGATAAAACTTACCCAAAATATCATGTTAAAAATGAAGAGCAAATATTTGACAAAAGGACTAACAAAACTAAAATCTTCATCTTTCCGCCGTGCTCGTCTACTCCCCATGATTCAACTTTTTTTTTTTTATTGATTTCTTGTTTAACAGCAGCCAGCGCGTCTCCAAACTTTAACTAAAAGTTACACAAGAATACCTTACATCCGCAACTTGGTGCACAGATTAATGCTGTGTAAATGTCTAAAAACAATCGCAGAAAAAAAAATCAAACCTAGTAGCGCTTTTTTGGTCGTTCTTAGCCACTGTATCAATGAGTAGTAGGCGTTTCCCAAGTCGTTGTAGAGCTCGTTTAAATGAGACCAAAATCCGTGCCGTGGAACCCAAAAATAGATTTCTCAGTATAAAATCGTTTCCCTTTGCACATTAAATAGATGCACATTAAAGGATTGTTTTTTTTGTTCGACAGGTGATCTGAAATGCATATTTTGAGTCTGCCCATGTGCAGAGTCAGCAGAGCTGGTGCGTGGGCATTGCAGGCAAACACTTACTTGCAAAAAAAAAAAAAAAACAGATTAAGCGGAAACAGAAGTGGTATGATAATTTATGTTTTGAATGTAGGAAATGATGGGTTGGTTTTGCACTTGGAATACAGATTATTCCTGTTTGTTAGTTTTTTGTTTGGGGGGTCTAGATCAAGTTTCGTCAAATCACCGTGACTAGTGAAAAAGATTCGATCGTTCGAAACATTGGATTACAGTGACACCTGGTGACCAAATAATGCTTTGGGCGGGTCATTAAAAGAGGTACTCACCTAAGGCTATTTTCCCCTATAATTATTACGGCACATTGTCTTTGAGACACACGGGAAACATTTAACAGGCCTATGGCATTAAAAAAACTTTCGATTTCTAGCCGCTTAAAAATGCTGTTGCGACAGCACAGGACAAAGAGGCTTGACGCCAAGGCCAGATTATTCTACAAATCTAAAACCAAGGGTGAGTGTTCAGATTCAAACTAGAGTTGACAGGGTACTCTAGTTCAGACAGGCTCAGAGTTAAAAAAAAAAAAATCTACATTAATTACACCAGTCCGGAGACAACAGGACGCTAAACAAAGAGTTCAGATTTAGACAGGCGTTATATGATAAAAAAAAAAAATTGAAGGTGTGGCAAAGCATGTTGTGTCAAGTAGCATCCATTCATAGTGCAGGGATCTAAGATACAATTTTGCACAGGGTGGCACACGTGATTATGGCTCACCATCTTAACAAATATGAGATTCAAGCAAGTAGACACAGGAATTCCCATGCCCTCAGCGCAACATTTGAAAACAGAATTGACGTGTCGGTCTGCTTTTATGTAGACCAGCCCGGTACCTTTTAATTGGGTGTTTCTGAGTCATGTCCTCATCCCAGATCATCAGGTTGTGCTACATTTTTTTCTACACCATATCAAGCCAAATCGTTTCCAAACAACATGATGCAATGGAGCATTCAACAATGTAGTTGGGCTACATGACTTTGCCATTTTTGATACCAACTACAGAAGAATTTTTCAAAATGCTCTGCCGAAAAGTAATGAAAAAAATACCTTTTGAAACAGCATTTTAAGTTTGGCATCGTTAATTATAAATTGGATGAGATCAAGCCAAAACTTTCACTTGAAGCTATATTATTTTGGGCGTATTTTGAAAAGACTCAGTTCAGTTCAGTCACAGGGACAGTCCCAGGTTCTGATTTTGTGTTTTCACTCTCTTGAAGTGTCTTTAGTGCTACATTCCAGGTGCTTTGTTTCAAGTTGGCATGCTCGCTTACTTGACAAGATTGTTATATTTCTTAACATTTCCTGGCAGATTAGTCATCTGCGCATAGCATTCCCATCCACGTAAAGTCACGTTGGTGGTTGCCGATATCTGATTTTTGGCCCCGTCGTCACTGGCTGCTCCAGTTCTGCTAGTTCTCTTGAGTAGCAGTCGTAGCGTTATTTTTGTTTTCGTTTGTTTTCGTTTTGAGCTTTTACAAAGCTGTCTATGTTCACTCTCCAAATGAATGGCTCGGTGGCAGTAAGGTAAGGGTGTGCTCTCTGTTATCCTTGACAAAACTATGAGCAGTTACACAACCTTTTAGGGACACGGTCCAAGATGAGGACCTACTATCTATATCTCAGTTCAGTAGGTCCTATTAATGCTTCTTGTTAATTTGAATGAAGTTTTTGATGTGATAGGAGTTACTTAAGACTATGACAAAGTCTGAAACGTAGCAGATTGAACAAGCATTACTGCATGATTCTAAGTCAGTGGAGTCAAACTCCAGTCCTGGGGGGGCCGGAGCCCTGCACATTTTTAGGTTTCCCCTCATTTAACACACCTGATTCAGCTCTTTGTGCTAATTATCACACAGCTGAACACTTTGTGCTGGAACTGGGAAAGAACTAAGCTACACAGGGCTCCAGCCCCCCAGGACTAGAGTTTGACACCCCAGTTCTAAGTATTAATCACTGAAATCATCTTCATGATACCTTCATCTAGGAAGCTATGGCCGGCTGTCTAATCGTCACAGCTTGGTAGACTCAATAGTGAGGCTGAATGGGGTTTAAGTGTGGCAGTATTGTTGAAGGACAAGCACTGGTTGTTTTGAAAGCCTTGCAAAAGAGGATTGTCAGCATGTTTATATTTTAATCCAATTTGTTCCAAGAGTCATGATGAAGCCAACCGACCTGAGGATGGGGTTGATCATCTGCTGTTTGTTCCCATAATTCCCTACCAATCATTGCTATATTTACAGTTCCAGTCGCTCGCATTTCATGTAATGGTTTACTTGCAGATGACTGCCCTCAAGCGGTCATAGCTATTCGCAAGCAAACCTTCAGCGCAGCTTACATAAACAATAATGTTCATAAGCAAAACATTTGGAATGTAGCGGCTGTAAATACTTCATTCTGATTACAGTGAGATTCGGAACGGACTCTTTGCAGGTTTTCATGCTTACATATTTAGTACAAACAAGCTAATCAGCACAGTAAGTGAACTTAGGCAGAGTTAAAGATGATTCTTAAAAGACACAGCTGGACACAAAGATGCCAGCCTGGAGGTAATGGATCTTGCACTAAGACAGTCTATAGGCAAATCTTGCTCAACCCTAGCTGGTTAATTCTAGGAGCATGACTTTATGTCTCATTAATGTTTATTAAGTACTTTCCTGGCCTGTAACTTAAAAGTATATACATTATACTATAAGCACGTGTTGAGGTGGATGCATTATAAGGTACCACTTTACAATAAGGTTACCCTTTGCCACTTATAAATGGTAGTAACTCATTAATATGAAAACTGTGGTATAACTTGTTTATAATTATCTATTAATGATTTACGAAGTGTTACAACCTAATTAATAACCTGCTTATAAACCATTCATAATCCCTTTATAAGGGCAACCTTATTGTAAAGTGGTTTTACTGTGTATTGTATTGTTACAAGATGTCACATTCAAATTGCTGTGTTCGGTAGCTTAATGTGTTTAACAGAACTATCGGATTTTGCCTTTGTTGGGATACTTAAAACTATGCATTAGAGGACATTGTTAAATAGATTAAGCGCGTTTTATTACAATTCTTACAAGTGAAAATAATGAGGCGGTTCATTTAAAACCACAAGCTGATGATTCCAGACCTTGCAATTAGTGAGAAACGTTTTAATTCATTTCATTTTGTAAGCTCTCCTGGGGTCTCGGGTTCAGTTAGTGTGCTAGCTGAATGACCTGCAGCGGTTGGCAGAGCAGTTATGCAGTACTTATGAATCACTACTTAGCAGTAGTGGCCCAAGCACTTAGCAGCTTGTCCCAAGAATGATGTCTGCAGGTCTGCCCAAGGTACAATGCTTGGACAGCACCAGTTGGAAGGCTTGGTTGCAGGCAGTATGGAAGTGTGTCCACTCCGGCTGGATGAGATCACACTACAAATACAGTGCAGCTGGCAGCAGCCATGAAAGGAGCAGCACTGCAGGGTTTTTTTTTTTTTTTTTTTTTTAGGAGATCCCTGATGGTTGCTCACTGCATTGGCCCTTCCTAGCTGCTAGCCTAGAGTGCCAGTCTTAGAAAGACCTGGCCAGTGAGTGTGAAACAGTAGCCGCTCTGACGTGAAAGCGCCAGGGGCACCTTCCCAGTACCGTGACACATACAGGAGCTGAGGGATACCAGATCCACCGCTAGTCTGAGACAGCCTGGCAATCCTCCCGTGAAGTGAATGGTGGCAGGCAATCGCTACACATTTGCTGAGTCATGAGAATAGCACGGGAGATCCACCTCCTGTCTGTCAGACAGCACTTCGACTTCTACTGGCACTGTGGACGGAAGCTGTAGCCAAGATTAGGAGTTGGCCATTGCTGAACTCTTCGAGTTCTCGAAGCAGCTCTTGGGCATCACCTGTAGTCTTACTCTGGAAGAAGGCTAAGGCTCCTGGGTCTGTATGGACTTCCAGCCACTTAGTGTAGTCATCAGGAGGGACTCGTTAGCCCTACTCCTTATTTGTGACACTCTAGACCAGCTTTCCACCTTGGCCTGATTCAGCTCACTGGACCTGTTATCTGAAACTGCCTGCTCATAAGCAGCCTTCACAATTGAACAGGAGCCATTTGAATTTAGCAACAGCCCAGCCACATTTAAAAAACTGATCAAGTAGTTCCTATGTGAGATATCCCCTTGACCAAACATAGTCTACCTCAAGGATCACCTTGTTCATGCCAGGAGTTGCGTCCTCCTCCTACTAAAGAACTTCTGACTCATTTCTCTCATCTCATCTCATGAGACAGTAGACAATGTTCATGGGACAGATGTTGGAATCTGATGGAATGGGCACCTATCAAGGTAAATGCGGAGAAAGGACTGGCCAGTATTGAAAATGGTCTAGCAAGTTTGCAAAATCCTCTGCCTGACCTCATACAGTTGCTCACCCAGGGATATCCGGACATTGCCTGACCCCTGCATGACCTGACAGAGAAAGCCTGACACTTTGAGTAATCCAAGGCTTGCCAGGACTTCTTCAATTAGCTCAATGTTTGCATCATCCACACCCAGTTTCTGGCCTTGCCTGTTCCAGCCACTCCTTGCATCCTTGACACTGACATCAGTGATGTAGGTCTTGATGCAATCCTGAACTTGCAGCTCGATGATGACGAGAAGATGATTGCATATTTCAGGTACTCTCTAAGCCAGCAGAAGCTGAACTATTGCTTCACCAGTCAAGACTTGGGAGCTCCTAGGTGGAGATGTTGCAGGGCTATTCTTTTGGCGCATGCAACCTGGCAGTAACCTGTCAACCTGTCAGCTTCCATGCAAATGGGTGCTGAATAGCTGCAGTGGGGTCACCAAGAGACAAGAGGCCATGTGATGGGTACTTATACCTAGGGAGTCCTGTATCAGCGGTGCAGCAGCATGAGGAGTGACTACAGATTGTGGTTTCTGAGGCCCTCTAGGAACAAGTTCTCTGGTTGCTCCCTGACTCAATGGGCGTGGACCACTTTGGTGTCACCAAGAGTTGACTTGCTAAACCCTTTTATTATGACCTCAGTCAGGCCACATTGTCGCGTGGATCTGCTTGTGATACAATGTGTGCACTGTGAAGAGGGGAACACAGAGTAATTCAAGGGCACCTCTTCATCAGCTGTACAGTAGGTTGGGCCGCCAGTGCAGAGTCAACATCCTGGGCCCATTCCCCACTATCGATGGAGGGAAACGAAATGTCATTTTGGCTGTGGACTATTTCACAAAGTGGGCCGAGGCATAAATGGCCCCAAACCATCAACCACCTGATGCAGAGATTTTCACCAGATCTGGGAGCCCAGCTCAGCTGTACGGTGACTGGGGCTGTAACATTAAATCCTTCCTCTTGTAGGACATGTGCATTTGACTGGGAAGATCGGACCACCTATTTGTGACTGTAAATGAACTGGCTGGTTGTCGCTGAGCACCAAGCTCACTCTGCTTACTGACTGCCGTCAGCGGGACTGGGACCTGCACCTGCACCTGCACCTGCACCTGACCCATCTGCTCCACCATTTACATGCCCACTACACTGATGATGGAACTTAAGCTTCATGTGCCAGCAAATCTGCTAAATGGCCACTGCCCAGACAATCACCTGCCCAGCTGGCTGAATCTGGATTACATCATAGCAGTACTCCACCAGATGGATGAGGTGCATCAGCTTGCCTGAGACCAGCACACCAGGGCCCACTTTTGAGAGAAGAGTTGTCATGACACGTGCGGCACCAACAGAGAGCTTTGAGTTTTGAGCAGGTCTGGGTGTCCAAACCTACCAGGAAGGTTGCCTAAATTCAGCAGTGACCAGCTGGGTCCTCATCCTGGTCTTGCACCTGCCCCCTACATGGAGGATGAGGTGGGGGTGTCGCAACTGTCATCCAAGCCGCCTCTTTTGTAATTGACCCCTCATCTTCCTAGGGGACAAACCTAGGAACCTTCATCACCAGGAAGCAGCCTCAAAGGGCTAAGCGACTGGTTATTGTGGGATTGATAAGCAGCGGGGTCTCAGCACATTCCCAAAGGGAGCAATGTGTAAAACACCACTGAAGAGAATGTCCTTGTGATGCTCACGTAAGACAGTGTTTCTCAATCCAGTCCTTGGGTCCCCCAGACGCTCCACGTTTTTGCTTTCTCCCAATCCCCTGACAGTTGGAAGGGAGCAAAAACGTGGACCGTCTGGGGGTCCCCAAGGACTGGATTGAGAAACATTGACGTAAGAAAGTAATTTGGAAATTGTGATTGGTTCTAAGGAGTCTCATGTGCCTTCATGATCGTTTTGTTTGGTATATTGTGTTGATGTGCTTTCAAGTTATTAATGATAACTTGGTTTCTGGTTTCAGATGTGTTGTTGGACATAGTTGTGGTATAAACAGTAGATGTTTTTGTTTCCGTGTTCCGTGTTCCATGTTCCATGTTCCGTGCACATGTTGTTCATTTGAGAAAGGTGGCTTACTGGTTTCATAAAAAAGGTTAGACCAGCTGTCATTATACTCACTTTATTATCTAAAATGGAAAAAATTGTTGTTATTGTGACACTACCTCTGAACTACCCATTTAGTAAAGTTCACCTGTAGCGATGATGACTGCCTTACAGCTTAGTACTCCCTTCTACACCCTTTGCTACAATAATGAATCGTTCCAATTATTATCTTACACAGTTAGTATTCATTCGAGTTCAACAGGAAATACACCGAATATAGCCTATGGCCCACGATAAAAAAAGTTCTATAAAGAAAATGTACTGAAAATAAAATGAGTCAATAATAACAAGTGAGAAATGTAATTTAGGCTTGTTTAAGAAACTATATTTCAGAATTACAATGTTCCATAAGATTACTCACGACTTATTTCAAATTATACCACTGACTGTTGAATCGGAAATATAAATAAATGTATTTTAAGAAACCTTTCCCTGTGATAGATTGTTGGCTCTTTTAGGGTGTGCCTTACTTTCTGGAGCTTGGCTCCCGCTCACAGCAATGCTGCCTAGATGGATCTTTATTGAAGACGGATGGACGTTGGCCTGCATATGTACCGTTCGTTAATAATAGAAACGTCCACAAGAGGGCTCGCTTAGCTTTTTTACTTATGGTCACTGCTTCTTAGCTACCTTCAAAACTAAAATCCGAAAAAAGTAGGTGCATTTATTATTTATACCATAGTTTATAAAAGTTCTGACAATTATGTAATGTAGCCTAGTATATATTTACAAATGGCCGCTCCAATATGGCTTGTGAGCCATAAAACCACAGTTCTTCCAAGTTTTATTTCTGTATGGAATTTTCTAATCCGCTTGTCACTATCATGGGACTGGCCGCTTAGTATGTGTGTCAGAGGTCGTTCCCAGAACACCGATGCTATTCGGTGGGTTGCGCTCAGGATTATTATATCGGTTTATTTGAATAAACCTGAGCCAGCAGCAAAATTATTGTGATATTATCTTTCATGCACCAGCAGGATTTTCTGCAATCATCGAAGGACAAAGGAGCACACAGAGCTCACACGGACAACCACGCACATAGAATCACCATCAATCACATACAATCGCACGTGTGTGACAGCTCAGTCTCTCGAGGCTGTAGTTCCTGCTCAGCTGCACTCCTGAAAACACAAGTCCCATGAACCTATCGGGGGATGACGTGTGCATGAGACGTATCTATTTACTCCGGGCGCGATCTCGCAGCTGTCGCATGTACTTAAAGGGTATCCGAGTTTAAGCTTCAGCCTCGGGGCTCCGTGCGCCGTTAACCGCTTTACCAATTCGCGTCGGGCTGTCATCCTTGACGGAGGCTGGGAAAGGTAGGGAATCAACGCAGCCTAGGTAGCCGCATCTTTATTTGTAACGTTTTCATTACGTGCCGATGTTAGGCAGCGGACAAATAAGCATAGGCGACAAATAACACTTGGTATTCCTTCGTCGCAAATTGGCTATTATAGTACCAACTCGTCCATTCCACATGACACGTTATATCGAGCCAAGGTTTTTAATTAATTATTGCTGCCGGCGTAATATTACATAAAGGACGTTTGATAACTTCTTATGTTTATTAGGAAACTGGCACTGTATACCATAATTAAAATGAAAAGTGGCATTGCGCTGTATTACTTTTATAGTTAACAAAATACGTATACCTGAGCTAATGTATTTAATTCTGAATATCAGAATGTCATTTAAACGTTTTTCATTTTTCATTGTACATCCTTGTACGTTTTCATTGTACATTATTAACTTTTCATTTTAAAATGTCAGGAAGTGAATCTAAAAATAACATCGCTAATGAAAATTGTTTACTTAAAAAATTCTGTATTGTGGTAAATTTTGAATTAACGGGCTGTTAATAATTCCCGCGTCAGTTCGCGGGTTTAGGTCTCGGTGCGTCAGAAATTCAAGATTTGAGGTGATACAACTAAATGCATCCATCCATCCATTTTCCAAGCCGCTTATCCTACTGGGTCGCGGGGGGTCCGGAGCCTAAATGCAATTTTTTTTTTTTTTTTTTTTTTTAAAGGAAGAAAATCTATTTATGTCAAGCCATTGTGCATAAAAACAATGCGGATTGGATTATCATATTAAACTATTTTTTGTTTACTACAGAGATCAGACCCGTTCTGCAAGTCGAGGTATTAATTCAGTAAAGTAAGAGGCTCCTGCTTCCAACCTGTATATTCCGGATCTGTGGCTACGATCGAGCGGTCAGGCGCCCGGTTCGTGTATTACTCAGGTGAATGAGAAATGATTATAGGTGATAGTCCATTTATTATACAGGTTTGGGTGTAGAATATAGAAATTTTGCAAATGGCTTCATTCTGGCATTGTCACCTGATAGAGGTGAAAAAATGTACAGCGGTAAAACTTCCCTAAATCATTTGTTGTTGCTACAATCAGAGTACACATTGTACAACGAAGCTGGCAGATACCCGTCTACTTTCTGAATACATTGTGCAATTAATCTAGCCATTGAAATTTGCAAAGGCTTTTGTGTTTACTGATCTGGAGTGTGTATACTTTATATCTAACTCATGGATGTGACATCAACTATAATTGAATTCCTTAAAAATTATTTGCAGATACTGGAAACTTTCACTCAATGTAAGCACATCGCGAAGCGGACAGAGATCTCAGTGAATCTAAAAAATAGAACTTTACTGGATTGCGGTACCCCTGCTGGAGTTCAGCTTAGTACTTTGTTTTGCAACTGTCCATTTAACCATATGGTTTGCCCCCCTGTTTGTTCCAGGGAACGCTCGTGGGCCCACGCTGACATGTGTGTGGTATTCCTGTTATGGAACTTATAAAACAGGATGCAGACGCTTCCACTGCCTTGATGTATCGCGTGGAGCGGCCGGTGTACAATGAAGGGTACATCGAGAAGCACCTTCTGCATAAAAAAGGAAAGAGACCCAAGAGCATCTTCCAAAGGCTAACCAAACGACTTAGGTAAGTCTGCGCTCTCCAGTTCATAGAGGAGCAGCCATCGTTTTTAAATAAAGTCAACAAAATGTCATCACCGTTGACTTGACAGTAGCGGCTTGCTGTGAGTGAGAGTGACTCGGCAAGGTCATAGTGTTGGAGGTATAGAAGGAAGTCACTTCTGGTGAGAAGATGGTTGAATCGGGTAGCCTTCGTTGAGGAGCATGCCCAGGAGTCGTCTTAGCGTTAACCTGGTGGGCGGCTTGAAAACAACTTGGATCTAAGACACAGCAGGATGAAACAGCAGGACGTGTGATGATGGTCTGTCCATGCCTCCTGAGATGGAGAGATGGAGGTGTACCAGCATGTGGACCTTTCAGAATATACAAAAGTAGGTGAGAATAGGAGGATCATCTACCTCTACCAACCAAACAAAGACAGTAGCTACATCGGGAGTAACTTTAGGCAGACAGTTTACATACCTACTGGAGCCAAACTATATATTTTAATCTTCTTCCACAATCCCCCCTTTGGCACTAAACTAGTTTAGACAGCACCATACTTATTAAGGAAAAACAATATTTCTTAATCATCTTGCTTCCATTTCACATAGGTCACATTTGTTAATGCCTGATGGTTGAATGCCTGAAGTTGATCATAAAGCATACCAGGGAGAGACAGCGAGCAGCTTATCACATACTGACGATAGACGAGACAAACGCATAGATGACCACGATAACCAGCCCAGAGATTGGATGAGACCGAGTACTGTCGAGGCTGCCTTGGCATTTCAGTGTCCAGCAGATGAGATCAAAAACCTGATGGGGAGAGCGCTGTGAAATTTCATGATGACTTGACAAATGTGTGTAGTGAGATTAGGCAATGATTCTGAATCATCAGGAGTGTGCGTGTATTATTCCTGTACAATGAAAGCACAATTACCACCTTTTTCATGGCATATGATTTTGCACCGTGACTTTGCAAATCGTAGTCATTTAGCTTAAAACCTCAGTTTTCTGTATGGTTTATTTTAACACTCCAGGTGGAAGTCAAATTTCTTGAATAGCCGTATTAGAACCATACGTTAGAATCAAGGCAGAGGATATTTTTGGAAATTTCTCTTCTTGTTTTCGGCTTGGATAAGGAACTGGTTTGTATCACGGCAGGATGACATAAGCAAGCCATACCAACCGTGTGACAGACAATGATAAAACTTGATTTCTACAGACAAAATATGTGTAATTCCAAGGGCACATACCATTCATACTGTGGCACTGGATAGTGGAGCTCTTTATTAATTGGTGACTTTGACTGTACTGATTTTTTACAATTGCAGGAGACATTTTGCACATTTTTCACCATCAATATATCATTCATTTCACCCACATAAGTTAATCTAATCGGATGATCAAATGGTAACATGCCTTTGCTTTGGGAAAAGATAATCCTGCTGGATTTTGATTTACACTGGGGAAAAACCAGGAGGTGAATTTGTGTATGTCTGTTTGACTGCAATGGGGATTAACAGAATTAACTAAAAGCATAGAAATATAGTGCTATCATTGCTAGAATGGCTACACATCAACTGAAGATATGTTCAGAAACCCAACAATTCGTGAAGCTGCTCGATACTGGTGTGGCAATGACAGCTGAAGGTTCTGTATGCGAATACAAAATTTCAGCCAGTAAATTGTCAAAATGAGTATCCCAACAGATTGTCAAGCTCAATGCTGATTTTCTTCTGGTCTTCTGGGGAACTTTTATTGGGTTGCAGGAAGGCAGTCTAGGCTCACTGAGGTTACTAGAACTATACTCACTGGCATTTGTTCCCAAAAAGTCTTCACTCTCCCTTTAGAAGTAACATCCAACAGCTTCATTCAGGAGGTGCTGAAACTCTGTTGCAGTAAGTGGCTTGTATCCGTTTTTCTCGTGCCATTCACAACAAAGTGTGTTGTCAGCAGGACCTGGTAAGTATCCTTGGGAGGAGTCAGTGCAGAGCATCTGTCAAATGACTTTATCATTGCCCTGTCACCAGGTTCCAAGGTGTGGTCCAGAGTCACCTTATGGTGTTGTCTGGGTGCGCTTTACCTGAGAATAAACAGTTATTCAAGCAGTGAGTTTTTGGCAATAAACCAACGGGCTGCTATCCATCAGATATATGTTGTTTTGTTTTTCTGCGGGGCTGGAGGGGAAGTGCATGTGGAAAGCCCGGGTTATCTTCTGTAGACTAGGGCCTGTCTTCCTGTCAGGAACAGCATATTGCCATTTGCATGGTAGACAGGGCATCAATCCAGGACAAACCAGTTTCTTTAGTGAATGTTGCAAGCTTGTTTTTCAGTTCCCCATTTTTCCTTTCCATCACGTCAGAAAATTTCAGGTGAAAAGGAATTGTGAGATCTTAGATTTTTCCGATTATTGCACGACGGTTCTTCAAGCATCCTTGCTGTGAAATGATTTTATCGATTCCAAATCTAGGGCGAAAGTTCCATGCCAGTATTTTTGCCATGTTTTTTCTGGATCAGCTTTCCTGGTGACAAACGCTTCGGACCAACCTTACCATGTGATAACTATGTGCTAGCCATGACAGCAATGTTGATAAGCTATGTCCTTAGGCAAGTCTATCTAGACACATTCAAAGGCACCTATTAACTCGGATGGCAGGAGGCCAAGTGTAATAGGCGTGGCTTTTCATGCGTTTTATTCATAGATAGTAAAGCTTCTATGCAACTGAGATGAACCTTGGTGCATGCCGTTCTTTTTTACATCCCGCTATCATCCTCCATGGTACATACATGCAAGATAGTGAATTAGAGATGCCTGCGCCAAAAGGTGACCCCCCTGACTTTGCCACGATCCATCAGAGGCCACTTTGCAGTCGTCGCCCACCCAGCTCCGTTTCTCTTACCTGTCGGCACTCGATTGAAGGGCAGCAGCATCGTTAAAACGGTAATGTTCAGGTAAAAAGGGAGTCGCTAGAAACCGACACGGTCATGTGGGCCAAGCTTTTCGAGCTGCAAGACAATGATGACTGCTGGGGGTACACGGGTACAAAGAGGAGCGTGCTGTGTCAGTCAACGACAGGGGACTGTCAGGCTTCCGGGGGAAGGCCGGCTAGGTTGCTGGCTGGGTTGGGAACAAAAGGAAACAAATGCATCATTAATAGCTCACAAATCTTCTACAAAACACCATTTTCCTGACCTGATTTCTTAAGAGGAAATATCGGGGTGTTACATTGGCTGGCAGGACAGGTAGATATAATGTCTCCACAAGGTCACCACAAGGGTCAACACCATCCCCAGGTCTGCCTGAGGAAGAGGAGCAGGGGGACAGTGATAAGCGAAGCTTATATAGCATTTACATTTACAGGGTGGAGAAGAGTTCCATGCCTATCGAACTAGAGTGAGAAGCCCATCGTTTTTCTGGAAAGGAAGAATAGTGAGAGTAGTGAACGGAAAAAAGGAGTGGTCTGTGTCTGGCCAGATCTCAGAGGTTGGGGGTGCTGAATCAGGGACCTGACAAAGAATGTCCCCTGAATCAAGAAGGAATATAGCCTTCCCCTTAATCATCGAATAATGACCTGAAACATTAACTTTGCTACCTGGTGTAAGAAGGAGCTGGTGTTCAAAAGAGAAGGGATCCATTTGACAGAGAATGGGGTCGGACAGTTTGTTACAAACTGGAATTCCAGCTATGGCCATCACAGAAATAATGTTATCGGAAAGAGACATAATCAGAAATAGTGTGAACAGTAGTATCAGTGTCAACGCGCATTTTCAAGGCTTTGCCTTCAGTTATCTACACTTATCAGTGGAACTGACCCACAGGAATATCATCCAATCCAATTCCTCTTGCAAGGAGTCAGTGGACCTGGGTTGCGGGGCTTTTTTATTTCTAACGTCCTTCTTTAGAATAAGCACAAGTATTATATCCTAAATATGGCCTAGCATTCTGGGTATGCTGAAGTTTGCCTCTTTCCCCAGATCTTTGTTATGCAGAAATGGTACTTGCCATGGAGAGTGAGGCTATTTGCAGAATAATAATTCTGCTTTGTTTAGATTACTTCTTTTTTTCTAAAGTTGTTTCTACTCGTACCGTGACAGGAATCGCCTCTCTGAGAGTAGCTAACCACGAGTTAGCATTTTAGCGAGGTTAGCTCGATGTTCTTGTTCCCATGATAAGCAGGCGTGAACTACAGCCTACTTAAGGCCAGTTCATACTTCACTGACATGTGGCAGTGATGCGGCGCGCATGGCGATCGTGACGTGATGTTCGTCATGGGGCAGGCCTTGGATGCTACATGGGAAGGTCACGCAGCACTTGAAATTTATTACAACTCGGAGACTCTGGTGAGGCTTCTCTTAGTGCTGCAAGCAAACCTCGATCATTCATTGGCCATGGGAAAAGTAGCAGGAAGTCAGATAGGGGTCGGACCAAAGATTGTATGTAAATACCTTTTCTACCCTCTATGATCAGAATAATAACAAAAGTGGCTGCTAGTGGATTTGAAGAGTGGTTGACAGAGAAAGTCCTGAAATACCAGCATTTATATGATTTCTCACTACAGGATTTAAAGGTTCCTAAAGTTCAACAAACCCCCTTGGTTTTGCCCCAACACCTGCCCTTGAGTCGTAACACTGTGTATGTTTTTGTGTCAGTGTTATTATTGTTTATTATTGTTAATTTAGTTTCTATATTATCTCTCATTTTCATTTGAAATCTAGTTTAGTTTTAGGTGTGGTTTTATTAGTTTTTATTTTAACGATGTAATATATATTTTACCTTAGGCTCTGGTAATTTTATTTCTAGTGATAGATGGAAGTTTGTACGAGTTTGCTGGCTACTACAGCATGTCGCAATGTGGTGCCGTTGGCTATTTTTATGGTACAAGTTCATTACAAGAGAGGCCGAAAGATAAACAATCACTACCTTAGCTAAATAGTATTTAAAAATGATAACGGGAAGTATCCGACGTTTGTTTTTATTTTATCTCAGTTGATTTCGGAACAAATATTCATAGTTGTCGTTTAGTTGTCGTTTATATTTTGTTTTCGTATCTTGTTTTATTTCAGTTTATGGAAGTGTTTTTGTTTATCGTTATAACCATTGTGTATGGTAAGTACATAGTGCATGGTTACCGGGGATACCGTGTGGCTCAGTTAGCTAAACCTCTGTGCCTGTGATCAGAAAGTCACCGGTCCTTGAACAAGGCCCCTAACCCCCAGCTTCCTGTGGCCTGTACTACGAAGCGGGGTTACTGGGTTATCGGGGTAACTTGTTGGATTTTAGGTACCACAGTTTAAATGGACTTCGTATTCGTTCACTTACATTTTGCCCAGACTACCTTAAATCCGACAAGTTACC
>JAODLC010000065.1:24646904-24658512 GCA_026781145.1 Hippopotamyrus pictus | reverse complement strand
TTAAAGATGGAAACAGAGGGGGCACATCTAATATCTGTGGGTAGCTGGTTCCAAAGGCGAGGAGCAGCCACAGCAAAATAAGGACCTGGGTTTCACTTAAGCACTGAGTTCTTGCTGTGTGCTGATTGATCAGTCTCCTGTAACCATGCATTTGTCACTAATGTTAATGTAAAACAGCTTGATGAGTCCTTCTTATGTGCTTTGAGACCTTCCTATGTGCTTTGAGACCTTCCTATGTGCTTTGAGACCTTGTGCTTTGACCTAACCAGTCAAAGCACAAGAAGAACTGAACTATTTAGCCAAGCACAGAAGCCTTTCAGTTTTAAAGTAATTTGTAAAGCCTGAAATAGCTCCCTGTGTCCTCCCTGATGTGGATTATCTGGTCACCCTAAATAAGGATACTTAGGACAAAAGTAAGATTCTCTAGGACAGGGGTAGGCAACCTGATCCATGGAGGGCCATTTGGGGTGTGTTTTTTTCGGATGCCCTCTTAATCAGCCAATCACAGTGGGTCCCCAGGACTGGAGCTGAGAACCACTGCTTTATTATTGGCTGATTGTGAGGTCACCCCAAAAATCAACAACCACACTGTCCCTCCATGGGTCAGGTTTTCCACCCCTGCTCTAGGATCTTCTAGGAATCATTAGTTTCCAGGAGATGGTGTGTGTCTTGGAGAATCCTGAGGCACTGATTGCTGTAATTGAAGATACATTGGTAACACTTTACCCACGTTTTTTAGTTACTACTAAAATACAAATCATGAACAAATATAGTGGCTACTTAAGATAAAAGATGCATCACGAATCATTAATGAGGAACCATCATGAGATCAGTATTTTGTGTTATTCATGACTTGTTCCTTCAGTAGTAACTGCTTAGGATGAAAGATGCATCATGATTCAGTAACAATGAACAAATATAGTTGCTATGTAAGATAAAAGATGCATCGTGATTCAGTACTGATGAACAAATATGAGATCAGTATTTAACTTGTGTTGTTCGTGACTTGTTCCTTCAGCAGTTCACAAGGGGTTCAGAATTAACAGATATAGTAACAAATATAGTAACTGCTTGAGATAAAACATGCGTCACGATTAATTAACATGAGATTAATTAACTAATTAACATGAGATCAGTATGTCACTAAGACTTAGTTTGTGGTTATTTAATACATAAGTAATGGCATAATACTATATTATTTGTGCCCCGTCGAGTAAAGTATTACCAATACATTAATCTTAGCACTGCAGCTAGTGGCTGTTGGCGATTAGAGAACAAGGGGGTGGGGGCATCCAGACAGTCTGGAAAGAATGAACATGATAGCATTTCATGCTTCCAGTTAGATCCAGTTTAATTTTGCTTACTAGCCTGGAGGAGCTGCTTCAAAGCTGTGCTGCCAGATCCTTGTTTGAAATTTTGAAAATTTAATAAAATGAGAAGCAGGCCATCAGTGGATGAATTGTGTTACAGATGGTGCAGGGATATCATGGAAACACGTTCTACGTTTCACGCCCCTTATTCATCAGTGTTGCACTCCTGTTGTGCTGGCAAATGATATGGGCGGACACTGCGCTATTTTGTCAGCGTTAGATGACAGATTTCTGTCCCACAGGTCTAGCTTACGCTATGCTAGCTGCTGTGCCTCCCGTGTACGGCCTGTACACTTCCTTCTATCCAGTCTTGCTGTACACATTTTTCGGGACCTCCAGACACAATTCCATAGGTGAGTTTGCTGCAGGATCAGCCTCCTCTGCTTATCATGTACTTTTAAATTGAAAGAATGATATGAGGATATACAACAGATCCACAACTCCCTGAGAGGAAGTGATTGACAAAATGACGCTTCATGAACCATTTGCTGTATCTTTTGACCCCACTAGATGGAGCTCTCTGTACAAAAATAGGCACAAAGCATGTCTCAAAGTAAACCAAGACCACCACGTAGTAGTTTGAAAAAATACAGCAAACTGTTCATAAAGCATCATTTTGTCCATCACTACTTATAGCCATGAAAACATACATGCAAATTACCTGAATGCATCAAGTACTTATACAAATATAGGACTGAATCAGTGAGGTCGACCGAAGATCAGCCATTAAGGACCAGAGATGTGTGC
The DNA here is from genome assembly GCA_026781145.1 of Hippopotamyrus pictus. Classification (NCBI taxonomy): domain Eukaryota; kingdom Metazoa; phylum Chordata; class Actinopteri; order Osteoglossiformes; family Mormyridae; genus Hippopotamyrus; species Hippopotamyrus pictus. The sequence continues at coordinate 24,656,395 of JAODLC010000065.1, read as the reverse complement.
TAGCTTAAGGTGGCTGCATACTTCAAACAAAATCGATGTTGTTGTGCTTTAGCAATATGACATCATATGAGCAGTGATCACCATTTCAGCATGCCACCTGTGCAGGGCCCCCGAAGCACACTTTTTTGTTTGTTCTGATCCCACCCACTGTCCATGATTGCCTGGCAAAGTGTGACATCATGTGGTTGGTCAGCCGGACTAATTATGCCATTACCGCTATGCTTTGCCCACGTTGCGTGTATCTGTAAATAGTGTAAATTAATGTGTATTACCGTATTTATGCTGTAAATACTAAATGTCATAACCGTGTAATGTTTGCCGTGGAATGCATGTGTTTCATTAGCGTGTAACCATGAGTATTGTGAAAATTGCTGGCTTTCATGTCTGTGCCATTGCTAGTATTAGACCAGTTGTGGCTATTAATAAAAAGAGTAACTTCCATTTTAAAAGGACTGTCATCTCCTTTGTTAAACTGACTCATGCACTCACCGCAATACGTTTATTTGCGTTCTCTATGTAGGTCTGCTGCATCAAAAACATTCTGTGCCCTTTAGGGTTGTGGCATGGCATAGAACAACTGAAGGGTTTGACTAAATTATGTCACAGATTGTTCTTGTTGATATTTTTGTCTGGACGTTGTTTGAAGTGTGTGGCCACCTTTAAAGTGACATACAGAAACATCAGTTGACTGTGACCCATTCAAGGTCACAACTCACAGTCCTCACTTTGGTAATCGCTGTGGGTTGACCCAACCTTTGTTGCTACTACTCTACTGTAATTTCTTTGTTTGTTTCTTTGTTTTTAATGTGCAAACTATAAACGCAGATTAAGATGCTTCCTTTCCCCGTTTCTCTTTCTCTGTCATCCATCATGTATTAATCTGTCCAACCATTCAACTTTAAAACGTTGCATGCGGGCGAAAAAAAAGATAAAATCACATAGAAGGCACTCATAGCTGATAAGAGAGGATGGTCAGAGGGGACATTGGCCACAGCAGGTGTTATGAACACAAAACCCCGTGGGTTTTATGGAACTCGGGCTGCAGGCTGCTTGGCTCTGTGTGAGTCTGTAAATCTGACACTGATGGGGAGGGAAGAAAAGAAACAAAGCTAAGCTAAACAAGCGGTTACCCTGCTGTGCATGAAAACATGGCACTAGGTCACGGTTTCTGGAGGAACAGCTATCGTGCTGTTCATTCTCAGCCGATGGTCCCACATTCAGTAGAGGGAGACTAGTGGATATTAGTTATCAGGATTATTCTGAGATCTCCTGGTGCTTGTTTTTGAAGGTATATCATAAAGGGAGCCCGACTGTTCAGGGCTTTGGCATGCAAGTCTTAGGCGGTGATAGATCTTTTGTGAGGTTTCTCTGCGGGGTCATCACCTTACCCAAGCAGACACATCCTCTGTTTTCTTGTTCTAAGTTTTACATTTTCATTCTAGGAACTTTTGCTATTTTTGCCAGAATGGTCTTTTTAATGGGATTTTTCACCGATAGATGGCTATTTGTCATTGAAGGATATCGTTGAGGTAGATGCTCGTGTTTCTCTCAAACTTGATTTGGCCCATGGGTGAAATTGAGGGCAAGTGTTGTATTTACAGTTAAAATAAACTGTAACTGTGGCCTAACTTTCCAGGAATATTTAATCATCCAGCATTTGAGAAGCATGTAGACAAGACCTCTCTTCTGGGTGAAGCTTTTAGGTGTCAAAATCTAAAGACGTCACACCTTGCCGGCTTTGTTTGAGCATGCAATTGAGCTTCGTTCTGAGATCGTGGAACCCAAGCCGGCCATCCACTTCGGGCCTGGCTGTGTGACTCTGGGATCGGCTTCTTTAAGAACTGAGTCGAACTGGAAACCCGAACACTGAAAAACACATTCCAGTCAGCCTTCCTCAAAGCACCAAAAGTTCTTCAGCAGGACCATAAAGATCTTTTGATCGTGAACCCCCCACACATATGGGCTAGGCTTATAAATGAAAGGAGAATACACCCAGCACTTAATCTGCACGGGTGCATGGATTCGGTCATCATTTAGCTCTGAGAGATGCAACATCTGAGGGAGGACATGCGGCAGGTTTGCAGATGTGCTTACGAGAACTGGTCTTGTACAGCTTTTGTATGACCCCATTCTGCTCAGGGAAATCTCTAAGTCATGGTGGGAGATCTTCAACACTTTACCGTATAAAATATCTTTAAATAAATACAGTGTCATCAGCTTGTGTGTGTGTGTGTGTCTGTGTGTGTGTCTGTGTGTGTGTGTGTGTCATCCCCCATACAACCGCACAGGAACCTTCGCTGTGGTCAGCCTCATGGTCGGGGGCGTGGTTGTGCGGGAGGCGCCCGACAGCTCGTTCCTCATGCAGCTGAATGACACCAACGGCTCCGCGGTGCTCGATGTGAACACCCGGGATGCCAGGAGAGTGCAGATCGCGGTGGCCCTCACCTGCATGGTGGGCGTCGTGCAGGTGAGCCGGGAGACCTTTCGGCAGCCAATCACCTTGCAGTGTGTGGTAGGATAAGGGGCTGGACTTTAAGACCCAACAAGGGCTCACATGTGACTTTCAATCAAAACAATCAATTGTGTAAATGGGTAAAATGAAATACAAGACTGTACCTGACTTACAGCCTATGCAATGTGCAACAACCCATCTGTTGGAAACGAAACACAGTCAGAGCAGTCTGTATGTAGTGGGCTATATTAGTGGCTTTCAATAGCCGTGTCTCTGATTCTGAGGCTGTTCCTGATGCAGGGATTTTGCCTTTCATTTTGCTGTATTTTGTTGACATTAAAGCAGCATGTCGGAGAACCTTTTAATTGCCGGTGCTGTCTGTGTGCAGGTCTGATGGATCAGGGCTATTCAAATCACGGTCCTCAAGGGCCGAGCACTGCTGATTTTCCAGCCTTCCTTTACCTGTGAACCAGCTGTGAAGCCTCTGGCCAATCAGAATCAGTAATTATTAAACCAACTGCCTGGGAGAACTGAAAACAAGACCTGGATTTGGAATCAGGAGGCAGATTTGAAGAGCCCTGTGATAGTTGCTGTTTGGGTTTTTTTTTTTGTGGGAAACCAAATTCAGTAAATGTAGTTAATTCTGTCTTTGCCCTTGGTAGCTGATCCTGGGCCTCCTGCAGTTTGGCTTTGTCGCCATTTACCTGGCAGAGCCCCTTGTGCGTGGCTTCACCACGGCTGCCGCGGTCCACGTCTTTGTGTCGCAGCTGAAATACCTGCTTGGCATTCGGACCCCACGCTACAGCGGCCCACTGTCTGTGCTTTATGTGAGTGTCACTGATGGACTACGACATGCGACTGCTGCAGCTGTCAGCTTTACATTAGTCTGACGTAACTGGGACCTAGACTGTGAATGTAACTGTGACCCACGAGCTGGGCGGGTAGTTCAAATCTAGAGACTAAAAGTCCAGACCAAGATTTCATTTAAACCAACCAGCTAAGTACTCTGTGATTGTGACTATTTATAGTCAACTGGTAGGTTGAATCAAAATCTTGGCCTGGGCTTTAACTCTCTGGACCCAAATTACCTACCTCTAACTGGGGACGTGTCAAAACCCTCCTGTCTTAAATGTGCGCTTGTCCTATCTCACTGTGCCTGTGAATGTTTGCTAATGAGTGGATGTTAGTGACTGTGACAGTAACATTGACTGCCATTGTACCCATCATATCAGTGTTTCCCAATCCGGCCCTTTGAGACCCACAGACAGTCCACAGTTTTGCTGAAACATGGACCTTCTGTGGGTCCCCAAGGACCGGATTGGAAAGTACTGCATTATATAATTATGAGCCTAACTGTGATTGAGCTGAAGCCCTTGCCTCCCTCTCACTACACAGAGCCTCATAGCCGTTCTGAAGGGGGTTCCCACCACGAACGTCGCCACCATTATTCTAGGGATGGTGTGTATCAGCTTTCTCTTCGTAGTGAAAAACCTCAATGAACGTTTCAAGCAGAAGCTGCCGGTGCCCATTCCTGGGGAATTCATCGTGGTAAATCTCGTAGTCGGCACGCAGTCAAGTTCTTCGTTTGTTTGAGGTGTTTCATGTAACACTGCAAATAATTATTGTTTTTCTTTTTCTGCTCTGGCAAAGGTTATTGTCTCCACTGGGGTATCATATGGGATTCAGCTTTCAGAGAAATTCGAGGTGGATGTTGTTGGAAAGGTGCCTTCGGGGTAAAAAAAAAAAATCTGCTTTTTCTTATGAAAGAATTATGTTCTTCTAAAAATAAGGGTTTTTTTTAGGCTGTTGAGTTTGATTGCTGCATTTTGTTTCTGCTTAGTCTTCTTCCACCTGCTCTCCCCGATTACTCCGTGTTTCCCGGAATGATCACCGATTCCATCGCCATCGCAGTTGTGGCCTTTTCAGTGTCCATTTCCCTTGCTAAGATCCTTGCCCTCAAACACGGTTACACTGTGGATGGGAACCAGGTAACGTGAACCAGTCTCATCTCCCCGGCCGAATTCGGAATCAGGAATCGCAGAGACCCGCTTCTGAAAACGGTGTCTACTCTTGCAGGAGCTGATTGCGCTGGGCACGTGCAACTTCATCAGTTCCTTCTTCCATTGTTTTACCGTCACCTCCTCCATGTCCCGGACCTTGGTCCAGGAGGGTACAGGAGGGAAAACACAGGTAACACATACACCCTAAACATCTGCATCTAGTCACAAGTAGGTCCTTCATATCTGAGTCAACAATACTCCTCTAAGGCTGTCATCTGACCTTTTGTGTATTGTCTTAAAGAGAGCGTTTTATAAATGTTATAAATATTTGTAATTCCAGAGATTAAATGTATTCATATCTAGCAACAGAGCCCTCCAATACAATCAGTATGTTTACTAATATTTTGTGTTACCTACATGGAACTTGAAACCTGTATTACACAGAAAAATAGTGGAAACTTTAAACTATAATGTACCTAAAATCTTCTCATATCTAGATATTATTAGTTGGAATATAACATGAAATAGAAATGAAAAGCTCCAACAGAGAAATATAATCCATAAAAGTGTCCTTTCTTGCTCCTAATTGAAATTATTATTTGGATAAGAAGTCACCTGACTGCTCCAGTTGTGGATTAATTACTAATTAAAAATATTAACCTGAAAACATGCCAGAGTCCACAGATCTGTCCCACACATATCTAACTACTTTGATCGCATACCACTTTGAGTAATGCACACTAACTAGTGTTACTTATCGTACTACAGATGTATGGTTTCGTTTACTCTTCCCAGACCACACCTACTATATAATTTATTCTACCTGTAAATCAATCTGTAGGTGTGCCTATGAAATATATCATTTGTTAGCAATTCACAGAGATATTGTTTTCCATAGATTTCACACATTAATGAATGTGTAAATCTCTTTAATGATTTTGACTTCTCAGTTCTATCTCAGAATAAATGTGGTGGCTCATTAGTGTAGACTTAAGGCTGCTGTAAAGACATATAGATAAGATGTGCTTAGAAAGTGCTTAAAAACCATGCGCAATAGATAAGATGAAGTTAATCACTGCACTGTGCCGTACTTCCGGCTGCAGTGCTATATGGGAAGCAGATGTTTGTTTAACTTAATGATTACCTGGCTGTTGTGTTTCCGCATGTGGGTAATTGTGTGTCTCTTCCCAGATTGCTGGCCTGTTGGCATCCATTGTGGTGCTGATTGTGGTAGTGGCCATTGGCTTTGTCTTCCAGCCGTTGCCTCAGGTGAGTCCCTTGTAAAGGTGTCATGGAACAAGAGGAAAGTTCCAGCACCTGAATTTTAACTCATTCCTCATTGCCTACACCATAGGCCCCAGGCCAGGATTTTGACCAGGATAAGGCGTGAGAAGAAGGAGGGGTGGATTACCTAAACCATTATTAAAATCACATTCATGTCCTCAGTGTTTATGTCTGTGCTTAATTGTTCAGCAGACAGTTTTTAGAGGTTAGGTAACACCAGTTTGCCCCCGGTGTACATAACTGCCTTTTTTACCCAGAATCCTTCAGGGTAACGTGCAGCATAGTAGTTAAGGAAAAGAACACGTGGTTAACATACGCTTGAGAAAACTTTTCTGTAAACTTCCATCTATAAAATAATAAGCTGGAGGGTAGGGGTTCCCAACCTTTAGATGTCCGAAGGCTGGTTTTCGCCACACAAAAATGTTCCGTACAGATAAAGCTGCTGTGGAGGGTGGGGGGTGGGGGGAGGGCGAGTGTGCAGGCAGGTCAGTCAGCAATTTCATAAGTTTAATCGTTTCTATTTTTTTCAGATATGAACAGAACGTACAAACATGAGGGGGTCGTAAAACATTTGAAAATATTTTCGGAAATTAACCAACCCCTCCACAAAACCCCCAGCGTTCCCCGGCCCGGTGGAATACTGGACCGGGGGTTGTGAACCCCTACTGTAAGGCATAAATATCTTACCGGGCAAGCAAATTGGTGTGATTGGCAGAGTGCTGCCTGGCAATGGATGCTGGGGAATTTTACATGTATCTGTTTTCCATTTATTGACACACTGTACAATATGCACATTTACTGAGGGAAGTAACTTGCTATCTGTATCTCCTACCTTACCTTCACCTCCGCTTCCGCAGACTGCGCTGGCTGCCATCGTCATGGTGAACCTCATGGGTATGTTTAGGCAGCTGAGGGACATTCCCACCATGTGGAGGACCAGCAGGATCGAGCTGGTAAGTGTTCCTGCTGTAGCCCTCTCTGGGAAATCTATGGTACAGTAACACACGGGTTGTGGTTCAAGTGGGTTCCAAACCTTGGCTAGTTGGGCTGATGGAAGGGAGTGGTGTTGACAAGCCAGAATCAGTTATGGAAATTTCCAGAACATTTCAGATATTTAAACGCAATGGCAATTCAAGCTGTATTTTGTTTGTGGAGTACTAATTTCTTCAGGAGCAAGTCTATAACTCATCACTCCTTTTAATGAATTATGTGCTTTGACAATTTTGGAAGGTGATGGCCTTATAAAGCTTCATGAACCATTTGCTGTATTTTCTGACACCACTAGATGGTGCTCTCTGTTCAAAAAAAGGGCTCAATGCATAGCTCAAGACAAACTAAGAGCACTATCTACTGGGATCAAAAGATACAGAAGACGGTTCATGAAGCTTCATTTGGTCGTCACTAGAAGATTCCATGTTTGGGTGGTGTTTTAGGGGTCGATTCTCCCATCAGATACGTCAAAAAAAGTGCTTAAAAACCATGCGCCTGTGAGTTTTGTATATTCTCCCCTCTACAGCATGGTCATGCCCGCTACACATAACTTAAAAAAAAGAAGGCATGGTAGTGAGAGAATTCTTCAAGCAACAAAAGGGGGCAGTGCCCCCTTTGACAGCAAGCAAAATTAAAGGACTCTTTAATTTACACCGTGAACCTAATTGAAATCCACAGAAACCAAAATATTTTGAACATGAAAGCATGGTCGTGGCCTACTACACCTGGTAGAATGCGTTGTTAATAAAATAACAATGCAATAAACTGCATAGTCCAAACAAGCTTATACGATACAGCATAGGCTGCAATGTATTATTCCAAATCAAATTTTAATCACTGCCTTTGAAATCCCACACTGCAACATCACACATAGAATGTTAGGTACTTTTGTTGGGGGCCCCTGATGTATGTTTGAAACAATGTATAAGAAACTAGGGGACAAATCGCATCCTATATTGGCTCAAAAGAGAGTCGGCACAGAAATGACTTATGCGCATGGGAGAACAGACCCTATAAACCCTAATTGAGTGAAGAGAATCATGAAAAGAGGCCAGGATATGAAATTAGAGTCTCGGGTGTGTGGAGTTTGCATGTTCTTTCCATGTCATCGTGGGGTTTTCTCCAGGTATTTCAGTTTCCCCTCACAGTCCAAAAGCATGCTGAGGTTAATCAGAGTTACCAAACTGTCCGTTGGTGTGTGTGAAACGCGTGTGAGACTCCAGACTCCAGGTGACCCAGAATAGGCCTTGAATTGGACACCTGTGATTTTTGTGTTGTGCAGATCGCATCCTTCTGATCCTGTTACGAGTACATTCCTAATTAGCATGAATTGGGTCGATATGGGCAGGCCTATGACATGTATGGCTCAGAGAATATGAGGCAGTTTCATAGTTTGTCCGGGATCGTTGTGACCACCGATACGTCATGCTGGTATTTGCATTTTGCATGTGTCCTTGGAGAGGCCCAAAATGTGCGGTTGCAGCCAGGCTGAGCACTCTGCTTCTCTGTTTCAGGCCATTTGGGTGGTGGCTTTCATCGCCTCCGTTCTGTTGGGGCTCGATTATGGGCTGCTGGTTGCACTGGGGTTTGCGATCCTCACTGTCATCTACAGAACACAGAGGTACATGGGTGTGTGGCACTGGAACTTTCACTGCCCTCCACACAACATAGCTACAGCGTTGTGACGTTTGAAAATTACAATTATCTCATATCATAATATCATATACACGGTACATAGAAATCTGTGTGACATTAAATCTAATCTAATTCTATGACCTGTGCATATGTAGGAAGGCCTTTTCAGTGATTCATAACAGTGTTGTATAATTAGTTATCTTAATTCTACATTCCAGATTAGCAGTTAAATGCTGCTGTCAACCAACAAAAATGCTCGCCAAAAAGCCAAGCCCTTAAGTGAACGTAACCCACAGCCGTGTATCTCAAAATTTCAGTTGAAAAATGTTTAATTCTTGGAAATTCCATGAATTAATTGATGATTTGATTTAGTTCTGAATAAACTGGTTTACTAGATATAATGATTAATTTGTGGGAATTGTTATGGTTATTTTAAATTATTATATAATTTAATAAACGGTTTGGAAAATGGATGGATGGATGGATGGATGAATTCTTTTTAAAATTTCCTTCTCAGTGATTCTTATTGCATTTTATTTTACAGTCCAAAGAAAATGATTCTAGGGGAGATTCCAGATACAGGATTATACTGTGATGTTGAAGAGTATGAAGAGGTCAGGCCTTTCAGTCTTTTATGTATTTTATGTCTTTTTTTCTATTTGTTTTCATACAGGAGCAAGTTCTTGTAATTCATTTGATTACCTAGTAACATGTTTCAAAACTGATGAACTCCTTGTTTGTTGTTGCCATTTTTTCCATTCTAGGCCAGTGAATACAATGGGATTAAAATATTTCGTTTCAACATGTCCATCTACTTTGCGAACAGTGACCTCTATGTAAATGCCCTTAAGGAGAAGGTAAATAAATACTTATTCTAGTTTTCTGGCGACACCTGCTGGTGACATAAAGGATATATCAATTTGGGGATAAAATGCTTTTGTGATATCCCATTGTTTGCAATATACAGTGCTGGCGTACATGTGACCTTTTGTCAGTGGAAAAAGTCAGAGGCGAAAAAAATACTCTCCATACACATTTAAATTGAGTCATATGATGTACTGTGGTTTATGCTGATGTCCCATCTGCGCTCCCTCAGACCGGAATAAACCCAACGCTGCTGCTGGCTGCGC
>JAODLC010000065.1:24626707-24636823 GCA_026781145.1 Hippopotamyrus pictus | reverse complement strand
TGAGTGTGCCATGCTGAGAGTACCATGCTGAGTGTCCCCGACTGAGTGTACCATGCTGAGAGTACCATGCTGAGTGTACCATGCTGAGCGTACCATGCTGAGTGTGCCCGACTGAGTGTGCCATGCTGAGAGTACCATGCTGATTGTACCATGCTGAGAGTACCATGCTGAGAGTACCATGCTGTGCGTACCATGCTGAGTGTGCCCGACTGAGTGTGCTATGCTGAGAGTACCATGCTGATTGTACCATGCTGAGAGTACCATGCTGAGAGAACCATGCTGAGTGTGCCCGACTGAGTGTACCATGCTGAGTGTGCCATGCTGAGTGTGCCCGACTGAGTGTACCATGCTGAGTGTGCCATGCTGAGGGTGCCATGCTGAGCGTACCATACTGTGCGTACCATGCTGAGTGTGCCCGACTGAGAGTACTATGCTGAGTGTGCCGGGCTAAGTGTACCATGCTGATTGTACCATGCTGAGAGTACCATGCTGAGTGTACCATGCTGAGCGTACCATGCTGTGTCCCCGACTGAGTGTACCATGCTGAGTGTACCATGCTGAGTGTGCCATGCTGAGAGTACCATGCTGAGTGTCCCCGACTGAGTGTACCATGCTGAGAGTACCATGCTGAGTGTCCCCGACTGAGTGTACCATGCTGAGCGTACCATGCTGAGTCTGCCAGAGCACTACAGACCCGTTGGATTCCTATGTACCACTAAGCATCTTGTCCTCGACTCTCTTCTTTATTGAAGCACCTCAGTTGTCTGATGACCCAATGGGGTCTCATAATTACCCACTTTCATCAACAATTCAAGAGCAAATTTCCAGAACCCACTCAGTCCATTTTTTTGTTGTTTTTGCTGTGAGACCGCCAATGACCTTCTGTCAGGCTTCCTCATCATATGTTACAGTATGAGGAACCAAAAACTCACTCAGTCCTCATAATCCAACCAATATCTTTCATTACATTTGTCCCATAATCCCCAGAAACTTTCTGGTAAACATGTTCCGTGGGCCGAGTGAGTTTTGGATATCAGCTGTTTGATTACTTCTTTTAAGGCCACAGGTTTTATAAAATTTCTGATATTGATCAATCAAAGATAGGCAGTAGTGCTCACCTCCGTCCCGGCAGTCCAGCAGCGACATGTAGGTTTTGCATGCGGTGCTGGTGTAGGGGAGCCGCACGCTGCCCGCGTTCTTCCTGCCTGGTCCCTCCGGCTCCTGCAGAGCATTATCCTCTAGTGATGGACACAGCTGCTCTGGCTTCACCCTCTTGAGCCTGTGGCCCCTGAGCGCGCGTGGCTCCGCGCATTCGGCATAGTTCCCTAGGTTACGGTTGCTGGGCACCTGCAGGGTCCCGACCAGGCTGTCGAGTTGGCAGCGGCAGTCCCAGGGGTTGTCATAGAGACGCAGGTAGGTGAGGAGAGGCAGCGGCAAGAGCGTCTCCTCGTCGAGGTCACGCAGGCCATTGTGCTGCAGCAGCAGCGTGGTGAGACGGGCAAGTCCCGCAAAGGCTCGGCGTGACACCTGGCTCAGCTCGTTCTTCTGCAGGTCCAGGCTCCTCAGGTTGGGGAAGCGGGCAAAGGCACCGTCCGGAAGGACGTGGATCTGGTTGCGGGCCAGGAGCAGGTGGTGTACATCGCTGTGCTGGCCAGCCGGCACCGCACTCAGCCTCCGCTCTTGGCAATCCAGGTACCGCTCCCCAGCCTCCGTGTACTCCACGCACTCCTGGGCAAAGCGCTTGGCAGTGCCCTGCCGTGCCCTGCCACGAGCCTTGGCTCGCCCCGCTCCGCGCCGGGCCCCCCCAACGACGGGGGACCCCCAGAGCAGGAGCACCAACAACGCCACAGTCACGCGCATCCTCCGGCCAGCCGGGGCAGCCAGGGGCCGGGCGAGTGGGCCCAAGGCGGGCACCGTCGAAGGCTGGTTATCGCTGTGTCGTCCCTGCATGGTGCGACAGAGAGAGATAATACTAGGGTGGCAGGCTATGAACCTCCAGCTTCCTACAAAGTACCCGGGTGCCCTGTAAGCGGCGCGTATCTGTGATTAATCTGGAAGGACCCTTCTCCATCAAAGCTTGGCACATTCATACAGTTGTGCATCTGGGCTGGCTCAGTTTATTGGTCATTAGCGGCGCTGAGCACAGAGGTGACTTTATGGATTCGTGCCACGAGCTTAACTAAACTGTAGATTGTTCCTTCCTGCTAGACTGAGACCCTCAGGCTGCCTCCATTCTGCTCTAGAGTTAACCTGTAATCAGAACAACTGTTACTGCTCGTTGCTTAGCAAGCTTTGATGCCAGGGAACTCTTGTTTGCATGTCTAAATGCACAGTGAGGCTATTTGTTAATAGGATAATACCTGCTGAATCATAAATACCATCCTGGTAGATTGCACATTGATTATAGCATTGCATCATGTACAGTAATTAGGTGGCGACAGCTAAGCTGTGATGCAGGCGGTTGACATCTGGGGATTTTGAGCCACTTGCCTGTTATTATTTTGTCTTCTGTGGTGTCACCGTGATTTCAAAACTGGCAGCTGGTGAACACGAGCTGACTCAGAGTTGGGATTGTAGATCATCACTTAAAAAAACATGCCGGACATTGCTTTCATCCAACGGGGTACTCGAGGGGCCTGCAGTTCCAAACTTTGGCCCATATTACACAGCTGCTTTTTCCAGTCTGAGCTGCGGCAGCAATTCTGGCACCTGGGCTCTGAACCTGTAGTGTTGTGGTTCACTTCAGTAACTTCCGTGCCACCTGCTGCTGGGATGAATGCGTCCCGGTCTTAACCTCACCCAAAGCCTCCTCTAGGGGTCCCAACCCGTCACAGGAGGGGTCTAGGAATGAGCACCTCCCCGATCGTAGGCGGTGCTGAACAGCCCCGCGTCCTGTTCGGCTGGGGGGTTTCTTAAGCTCTTTGCTTTTGTCTCCTTCTGCAGCCAAATGCAGGAACCTGCTGGAGCTCAATATATCTGAGTGCAAATCTGTAAATGTAAGTGATGTAACCATCTAAGTATTTAGAGATATTTTGGTACACCACTTTTATTTCTTTCCTCAGACTGGATTGCTCGGCTTTTGCTAACCAAAATTATTCTTTTTTTATTTTAATTAAAACAGGATGAAACTGTGAGAGTGATTGTAGGAGGCTGCCCCACTCTGCTCTACTTAAATTTGTCCCACAATGCTGTGACTGATACCACCATTAGAAACCTTTCAAGGTAATTTCCGTCCAGAAGTAACTGATTTTTTTTGCATTTTAAGTGGTTTCAGAGATATGTCCACGTACATGAAATGTTCGCTGTTTAATTTGCGAAATGCATTTTCAAACGCGTCACAGATAAAGTTTGAATAGGTTTGTGGCCGTTTCTGTACCTGGCAGACGCAGGTGAGGGTGCAGGTGGCATAGTCGAGAAATGCGCCGTTTGAACACTGTAATCTTGAAACATCATCCATGACAGACGCGATTTACACGGCAGGGGGTCAGTGGGAAGGATTTTTGTAAAGCCCCAGAGAGGTGATTTCATCAGCACATGTAAAAAATAGGGAATTTCTGCAAGACTTAGTAAGAGCACAGTCTCTACCGGCAGAACCCAAAGTAATATGACCGTAGGATTACCCAGCATCCAGAATGCCCCCCGGCTTTCTCTGTGTCTGGAAAAAAAGCACCCCCCCAGATTCCACAGCCTTCATCAGAAAGACCTTGCACAGCCCCCGCGCGTAATTAAAACCATTTGCGCTCTGTGAGTGAGAGAGAGATAGGTCATGAACACAGAGCATTTCCATTCATCATTCCTCTCCAGTTGGAATAACGTGAAAACCCGATTTAGAGAACTGTTAGGATGTGGGGGGGGGGGGGGGGGGGGGGGGTCAGACAGTCTAAGAGTCTAAGACTTTAGCATTTACTTCCTCCCCTCCTCCACGTCGCTTTTTGTTTTGCTTGCTTCAGACTCACAATGGCACTTAACACTAACTGAGCAAATGCACTTTGCTTTATAAAAAAATTAAAATCCCATAATTCTGTTAATGTTTTGTTACACCCTGAAGCCCACAGCGCAAAGCAGGACTGTGACATTTAGGTGGCATCCCTGCAATTCTTCAGCTGTAAAATGCCATGCGTGCCATGTCGTGGTGCCATGCATCTGTCCAACAAGTCAAAAAAAAAAAAAAAAGTTGAGCACACCTGTGACCTGTGACCTGTGACGTCTAGGTGCTGTCTGAGTCTGCAGTACCTGAGCCTGGCTTACTGCAGAAGCTTCACGGACAGAGGCTTACAGTACCTGACCACAGGGAAGGGCTGCCACAGGCTCGTCCACCTGGACCTCTCGGGCTGCACTCAGGTGGGTCCCGCGCCGTGCCGCTCCGCACCCTGCCCTGTCCTGTCATGAGCAAGGAGCCAGCGTCTAGAGGAGAGAGAGCAGCTTGCTGCCTGCCACGGACACTGTGGGGTTGGTGGGCTGCGCTGATCTTAAGTTACACGCTCGTTCTCTCTCCCTGCCTCTCTGACTCGCTCTCTCTCTCAGTCTCTCTCTCCCTGCCTCTCTGCCTCGCTCTCTCTCTCAGTCTCTCTCTCCCTGCCTCTCTGATTCGCTCTCTCTCTGTCTCTCTCTCTCTGCCCTTGTCCTTTTCTGTCTCCCTCTCTTCCTCTATTTCTGCTCCTCCTGTCTCACTCTTTTTCTGTCTCATTTCTTCTCTGATTCCTCCCGTCTTTGTCTCACTGTCTCTCTCTCTCTCTCTCTCTCTCTCTCCACCTCGCTCTACCCCCCCTCCCCCGAAGCAAGCTGTCCCACATTCGCCCCCCTCCAACTGTGGCTGCCTTCAGGCTCCTGGCTACCCATTCCCTCAGTCTGGCTTGCAGGGAGTGCGTCATTGTTAATCACTAGCCACACAAGCTACTGGCCAGACTTTGTTGCTGAGGTAACCAAAGTGGGGTTGGGGGGGAGGTAATGCTTATAAATAAATATGGCCACGTGGAAATGCTAGTACCTACCTTAAAGCCCTTTTTACCTGAACTACAAGTGAACTCAGGGTTATAGAGCGTTTTTTTTCCCCGAAAAGATTTAATTGTATTGTTTTTGTTCACAGAAAAAGTCCTGTTGGTCATGTAAAATTCCTCATCACTTAAAAATGATCCACATCCACTTAAATTAAAAATATAAAAATAGTTGCATCCACAGACTTTGGATCAAGCTCTCCTTTTACAGATGAAGCTGCAATGCTTTGCTATTATATATATAAAAGACAGGCAAAATATTGTTTTGATTGTTAAAAAATATTGATGATAATATAATAGTTAGGCTCCAGCCCCCTAACCCAGACCATGACCAGGATAAGTGGTTAGAAGATAGATGGATCAATGGAAAATGTGTTTTAATAAAACATATTTTACTTCAGGGTTTATACTGATGGGTGTGTGTGCTGCATTGTCTGAACATGTGTCTGTGCTGAAAACAATATCCCATCTGTCCTAATCTGCAGTCAGTCTATAATTGTCATCAACTGCTCCAGAATAAGCTCTCTAATGTTAGATTTGATACTTGCGAAAGATTGATGCAAGCTGCTGAACTGGGCCATTATTAGCATAGAAAGATCTGTCCTGAAATCGGTGAGGAATTAGGAATGCGTGTGTTCTGTCCTGTATAAATATATTACATGGCAAAGGATGTATGCAAATATGACTCAAGGCCTAGAGCTTGAATTATTTATGGCAGCCTATAAACAAAATAATCGATCTATATAAATCACTACACTGGAGTTATCTATTAAATAAACCATGCCCAAGCTTTGGGCGGTTAGCGTGGAATTAGACATTTCATTTTTAGATTTTCCAGGCATCAATACTTCTAGATAACGCCACAGCGGTCTTGAACGTCCTTGTAATTGATTAATTAAACCGGAGCGTCTGTTTTCACAGTAATGAACCAAAATCAGAAGGGTTTCTATCGCCAGGGGAAAAACCGTGTTGCTCTCCAAGTTAAATAAGCTTCTTTTAAACAATAAGTAAGTCCATTTTTCATTAGCGCGTACTGCAGCACGATAAGGTTGGAAATGATCAGTCATGGGAAGAACTCCAGCCAGACCTGTTCTCAGTGTTTGTTTTTAGCAGAGGTGGAGATTTCAGGTCCAAAGAGTACAAATCCAGACCAAGATTTTGTTTCAACCAACCAGTGGAGTACTGTGTGACTGTGACTCTTTATACTCAACTGGTTGGTTGAAACAAAATCTAGGTCTGGATTTGTACTCTCTGGACCTGAAATCTCCACCTCTTGTTTTTAGCATCTGTCCTGTCATGAGGCATTTGAAGTGAAGAGGAGCACTGTCACATGGGAGGGATTCATTGCCATCGCCATTTTCAGGACCCACCCCCATAGCAAACATCTCTCTTCTCCCGCAGATCTCGGTGGACGGATTCAGGGACATAGCAGTTGGGTGTAGCCAGCTGCAGCACGTCGAGCTCAATGACATGCCGACTATCGTGGACAAATGCGTGCTGGTTGGTGGATTTTGCATCTTGCCAGACATATTTAGCAAAATATGATTTTAGATGTTTACACGGCAGGACGGAGCTCCAGTCAGAAGTACAGCGTAACTTTCACTTCGGGGACCGAAACTGCAGTTTAATTACTAAAAAGCTTCCCTTGGTATGAGATGTGTTTATGAAGAAGCCCAGTAGCATCTGCTATTTCAGATAGCACCTCCGAAGTTCTGGTTTGCAGTACTTGTGTCCTTTCCTGGGCCCCTGGTTGTACCATCTTTTGCTGTGGAATTTTATGCAATCTCTCCACTGTGATCAGCAGTACCCAAGGCCATGATATTGTTTAATGGGTCAGCCATGCCCTGGGACGGAGTGTTCCTTCCAGCAGTGTGGGGCAGCAGGTGGTGTGGTGATTGAGGACATGAATTTGCAATCTGAGCAGTACCCGTAAGCAAAACTGAAATTGCGCCAGTAAAACACCCAGCTGCATAAATACTTGAGTCACTATTAAATGTAAATGAAATGTAAAGGTACATCCTTAAAAGCCAGGCAGGAAGCCCTTCAGGAAACATCAGTCATTTTCATTGGTCCAAACATGAATGAGTCAGGATGAATGTGTGGCAGTCTATGATTTGGCAGGAAGGAGTACAGATAAAATGTGGGTGATTTTTTTTTTCCCCCTTTATTGTTTTTGCCTGTGTTCCATTTGTAAGCTTTGTTATGCAAGAATCCTTTGTAGAGATCCAAGTGGTACATTTATCTGATGCTTTTACCCAAAGCAACTTACAGTAGAGGGAAGGGTTACGATTTACATGTACTCTCTGGGATTTGAGCCCCCAACGTTTCCACTGTTAGTGTAACGCTATATTTGTTGAGCTACAGGTGTTTTTGGTACAGATGGGGCAGACAGATCCCATACCCATGCCTCTGCTTGAAAATGGCCCGCAGCCCGTTGTGAGACCAGCTAAATCATAAATACAATTTATAATATAATATTATTAAAAACGCCATTTATGAATTGAAACACAAAGACAAAATAAAAATTCAAATTGGATTTTGTTACCTTTGCAGGTGTTCAGCGCTGGGTTTAAGAGACACCATGAAGATCGACATCACCATTTGCCAGATGAACCACGTCATGATTAGACTTTTAGGGCACGTTAGGAAAAGAGAAACAAATCTGTTATGCAACAGATTTAAAAACTATGTTTATGACAGAAATTCTAGATGATCTCAGAATTCCCTGACACTTACATACTAGGCGTTGCATCTGCATCAGGCACCTAATACTGATGTTGACGTTAATAAACAGACTGTGAAGGATGATGAGGGAAGGTAAGGAGGAGAGGAGCTGCTTAATCACCGGGTCCCTCTTTGCAGGTCATGGTCTCCAGGTGCTCTTCTCTGAACGCGATCTCCTTCCTAGACACGCCCCACCTGTCCGACACCGCCTTTAAGGCCTTCGCTGAAGGGTGCCGGCTGCAGTGGATCAGGATTGAAGGTCAGCATCAGGCCAATCAGGGGTGGATAGTTCAGATCCAGAAAGTAAAAAAAGTTTGTTTTCGGCCAATCAGTTGAGTATGAATTGTCGCAGTCAAAGAGTATTCAGCTGGTTGGTTGAAACAAAATCTTGGTCTGGATTTTTATTTTCTGGACCTGAACTATCCACTTAACTACCTAGATGCCTGAACTATGCTAATGGCATCTGCTCTTAGTGCGGTACACGGGCCAGTGGTCTGACATCATATATATTCTCTGGGACTAGGGAGCTCCCCATATAGGAAGTTTCATAGGCGAAACAGGGACCACAGGGGTATCAGTAAACTAATAAGCAGAGTGACATAAAAACTGAGTTGATTTAATTGGGCCCAGGCCCTCCATTGACCAATCTAAGGAACCTCTGCAGGAGGCTAATTTAGTGCTGTGATGACAAGTTGCTGATCATGGAGTCTATCATGGGAACATGGTTCACAATGCATCAGATAGGGCTCCGAGCATGTCTAAACACGCGCTCTATCACATTTCATAGTCCATCACTTTGCAGGGTGCAGCTGCTGTCCAGTTCATCATGAGAGTCAATCATGAGAGTGCAGTATGTGTGAGAAAGCCTCCTCTGATATTAGCGATTCACTTTGATCTGAGCATGACTCCACTGAGGCCCGACTGGTTTTCAGCTGTCGAGATGTACAGCACGAACCGTCTTTGCATCTGTCCCCCAAACCCTTAGGTAATAGTCAAATGACGGACGTCAGCTGGAGACATCTCACCAGGAACTGCCCCACCCTCAGATTCATCCACGTGGTGGACTGCCCACAACTCTCTGATGCCAGCATGAGATCCATAGGCTCTCTGAAGAACTTGACCTCACTCAGTGTTGCAGACTGCAGGAGGTACGAATCCAGACCCTCAGTATCTCTTGAATTGTTATAACTCTATATAAACCGATAATGAAGAAAACAAACAAAGATCAGGGTGAGAAAAAAAATACATTTAGAATTTTTTCTTCAAAAAGTAGTGGAAATTATTTTCAAGTTTATTTTGCACGCATTCTTGGAAGTCTATTTACGCTGAATACTTTTTTGGAACAAGAAACCACTAAGTGCTAGTTTAAAAACCATTGAGAGATGTGTGTAACTAAAGAGGCGGGTGATCTTGCCAGGCTGTTAAAGCCCTTGGGAAGACTAAGTGAAATTTTTACTTAAGTTTCTAAATTGCTTTAAATGTTCCTTTAGTGGTGCGTAATCCTTACAGCTGCTGCATTCAGCTGTGCGACCTACATGGCACAGAATGGTCAACTCGTATTATGTGGCACTCAATCACTCCAGAGCAATAGCACAGACATTTTTGTCCAGTTATGGGAAAAAATGTCTCGTCACTTGATGTCACATTATTTCCCATGAAGCATCAGACGATGCTCTATAGGACACAGAAATTGTCTTTTAATTCAATATCATAAAATCAGGTAATTGTTTAGTGTAAAACATTATAGGATAAGATGGGGAAAAAAAATGTCAGAATATTGCAGTAGGGGGCATTTTGCAGTTGTACTGGGAGACGTAGGGCCAAAGCTGGTTGCAAGCCTGGTGCCGCTTCCCGATGACGGTGTCTCACCGCAGGATGAGCGACGTGGGCCTGAGGTACTTGCTGGAGGGCCCCTCTGGATCTAAGCTGTGCCGCCTGAACCTGAGCAGCTGCGACCGTGTTGGGGACATGTCCCTAGTGAGGCTGGCACAGCGGTGCGTATGTCCATCGCACTCAGTCACAAGGATGAAAACTTTATGAGTGTCTGTTAAGATAATGTAATAATAATAATGAACCTCAAAGCTGGAAGAAGGCTACGCTCATCTGGATGTGTGCATCATTCTCCAGGTGCTCCAGCCTGAGACACCTGGATCTCTCCTACTGCGATCGCCTGACAGATACAGGGCTGGAGTGCTTGGGACTCTTGTCCTCCCTTGTGTCCCTGGATCTCACTGGAACCAACATCCAGGACCAGGTGTCCCAGCTGCCGAGTCGGCTTCCTATCACCGCCTTTCCCCACACAGCAGACTTGCCCGCTTGCTTGCTGAACCCATAAAAGCAGGTGGCAGTGCAGGTGATGTGGTGCTGAACCCATAAAAGCAGGTGGCAGTGCAGGTGA
>JAODLC010000065.1:24568716-24621700 GCA_026781145.1 Hippopotamyrus pictus | reverse complement strand
AGGCTACACCTCCACTCCCATCTACATCAATAAAGGCTACACCACCACTCCCATCTACATCAATAAAGGCTACACCAGCTCCATCACCTATTTCTGCATGGTTTACACCCCTAGAAAACGACGCAATAAAGTCTGTAAATAAATGCTCTATGTCACACCTTACATCTTTACCTTGCTCACTTTGTAGATCTGCAGTACCATGCTGGCCCACATAGGCATCAATATCTCCTTCATGGGAGAAAACCTTTAGACAGCCATATGACCCATCTGAAAAGGCAGGAAGACCAGAGTCGTGATTCACATGCCCCTAACCACTGACGCATGTGCCAGCCCTCTTCAGACCTGTTTTAATGGGTGTGAAACAGGCGTCTCTCGCTTTGGTGGATTGGATAGCGGATGATTCAAGGGTCTAATGTATGTCTGGCCCCGTCCCGACCAGCAGGGGGCAGCAACACTGGAAAAAGAACCCAGCTGTATGCGTAGCTACGGCTGCCCCAGGACCACCTAAGACAGGAAGCATGACGAAGCCCAATCTGGAGTGCTGCACGAGGGCCTTTTAAAATTTAGCACCTTTTTATTCGCTTTAAAACAAAAAGGGGGGCATTTCTCTTAAGAAAGTCTAGGATGAACATTGAATTCTGCCCCAGTGTCTGATATTTACAAAGTTTTACTTTTTAGCTACACCACAACACATCCCTTCAAATGTATGAACGCTATAATTTTGGTTTCATATAATCTGTTTACTGAAAAAAAAAATGCACCGCCTTCAATAACTGGTTACAGACTGCAGCCAGTGAGCAAAACTAAGAAAAGCTGTGTACGCATACAATGGAAAACATAATTTAACGTCTCCAGGCCACTTTAGGCACATCTTAAGGAATCATGCAATGAATATTTTCCACCACAAACAAGGCGCATAGAAGTCGAGTGTAGCTGAACACATCACAATTCTGTTTACCAATGATGATGTTCCCCGTCTTTGTACGCACCGTCGTATTACCTGTTAATAAAAACAAAGTTAATGTTAGTTGGAGGTTCAACATGCCGGAACACACTGTGACCTTCGTAAATGCAACGCTTCTCTGGATGGTCTTTGATGAAGCATACTGTTGGCATAACATTCTAAATATGCTGTATATTTTATATAACCACTTAAAATTGCATACTACATTTCCATGAAAAACCATGTAATCTTATATTTAAATACACACTCGGCCATTGCAGGGTTGAGAAAAAAAAAAACCCAAAATATACTAAGCGGAAAAGCATGATAATCGAAAGTGTGGATTGGCCTATAAAGAGACACTTACCTCACACGACCGGAAAAAGAATTTGTCTCTGCGTTTCCACACACAGCTTGATTCAGAAAAAAAGGGGAGGGGGACTGTACTGAGATCCCTCAACGTGGTTTGGGCTCCATTTCCATTTTGAGACGTATATTAATGTACATCACAAACTTGGTGTGCTCTCATGTGTGTCAGTGTGTGTGTGTGCCTGGTGGTTCTGTCTGTTGTGGTTGTTTCCTCAGGGACTCCGGTTCTTGTGAGCAGACGCAGCTAATTGTTTCCATTTGCTGTCACAGACATACTATCCAGCGCAATTACCCCTTGCTGCTCTCCCACCTCATGTTTCCCCCCCCCCCCCAGTGCTCAAAAAGCACCCTATTTGGTCTGTCTGTCAACCCAATCCTTGCAAGTCTAGGCTCCTTCCCATCAGCTTGGCCTGTGCCAGGAAGGACCACAGTGAGTTTGGCCCTCATACACATTTCATCCCTATAGAAAAACACCGGTGATACTAAGCAGAAAACGCAAACTGGAACTATCTCCTGCTGCAGATGTTAATAATCTAATAACCTGCAGAAAAAGGTTCAGATACAGTATTCCGCTATCATTCAGCGAAGACGCACTAGCATGATACCATTTCTTTTAAAGATACGTGCAGTAAATTTTTCGCTTAATTGCCCAGGATTTTGTTTGCAAAGATATGCCTTCGGCGTGCCGCATACCATGCACACTTCCCAATTCAACATTTCCCGAGGAAGATGACAGCGAGGTAGACACCGCATATACAGCCTTAACCTTTAGCGGTCCGTGCTCTGTAGAAACATTCATGCTTGTTCCCTGAATCTTCTTGATATCAACCATCTGACAAAATAAGCAAAAAAATGGAATAAGGTATTTTATGAAAAGTGCTTCAGTTACCAAAAATTCTCTCAGATGAATGCTTTCTTCAACTCCCTTGTACATTAGGCTGAACTGAAATCAAGGTGTGTTTCTTTGTCTCCAATATTCGGCATGTTGCATCAGAAACAAGGGAAACAAACGTTACACTATTTCCAGATGTGCTGATGTCCACATTCCCATGAATGGTGCCAGTGCCTTTGATGTTTCCTCCCGCTGATTTCACAATCACCCTGTGACCCTGTGGGTAAATTAATGAGAAGAAATGAAGAAACATATGTATCACATTTCTAAGTACTATTGCTGTCTGATAGCATTAATTTTGTGTGACATTTTATCCCTTTAATAGGAAATTGAGACAGTGTGAATTAGCCATGATTAAGATGCCGCACGGCCTGTTTGCTTCCAATGAACGATTAACGAGCCGAGAAAGCTCATAAAATACATTTAAAGGCATCTTGCTTAGGGTTGCTATTAGCTTGGTGCAATAAATAAGCTACAGAAATGTGGAAAAAGAACAGCACAATTTCATTAATAGAAATTACTTTTATAAACAGGATGGAAGCTGAAGCTATGATATGTAATATGTCCAGATTTCTGAATGTAAAACCACATCAGCAAGTCAATCATTTATTGTTATTGGTGTTGTTGTTTTCACACTATTCAAGCTTATTCTCTGTGACGAGATTTTAATCAAGGATCCATTAATATGTCTTTGTACAGTTACAGATTTAGTGAAATTTAATTGGACAACGAGCGACCTCTAGTGGAGAACTGACAACATGAAAAGTAAATATATTATTTTTACTGACTTGATATATTCTCGAGTAAACAGAGGACACATAAATGAGAAAAGATGAAGACAGCCTGGACGTCTTGTTTACCTTTACAGAGTGCAGGACACAGATTCCATTCTCTGTTACTACCTTGCAGTTGTCACACTCCATCTCCGCAATTTCCACATTGCCCTCCCCCGATGTCGTAATGCAGAGATCTGGCCACGAGGAGAAACAACATTTCAGCGTGCCCCTTCTCACAACGGTTTTGTACTTTTCCTGCTGTCACAGCCTATGCCAGGGTTCTTCAAATCTGGACCTCGATTCCAAATCCAGACCTTATTTTCAGTTCTCCCAGGTAGTTAGTTTAATAATTACTGACTCTGATTGGTTAGAGGCTTCACACCTGGCTCACAGGTAAGGGAAGGCTGGAAAACCAGCAGTGCTCGGACCTCGAGGACCGTGATTTGAATAACCCTGGCTTACGCTTTCATGACTTCATACCTGACTGATGTTAGCATCCTGCCTCTGCGATCTGGGCTGCTACAAGGTCATTAGTGCACAAAGTAGTTAAATAACGCTTACCACTTTTGATTGGGGCTGTCAAATCAACAGACACGTTACTATTGACCTTTTCCGACAAAATGTGCAACTCTTTGTTTTGGTCATCGTACTGCACGTAGAAATTGTCAAGCTTCAGTCCTTGGTCCGCGCTGGTGCCGTGGACCGTGATGAACGCGCGGTTTGCTTCGGGGAACGAGTGCGGATCCAGGGGTCTAACTGAGATATTGCAGCGTAGCTGTGCTTTCACGGTACTGAAAGGGCTAACGACAAATGTCCACTGCTTTAAAGGTTTATTAAGTTCAGTTGACTGAAAACAATTCGACGTCGACAGGTTTCTTACGTCCTGCAAGGAGATATCAATACAACAGCCCTTAGCACCTCTTTTTTCTTCCCGACGTAATATTTCTCCAAGTCCCCGACATAGTCGTTGAGTTCTTGTGAAATAAAAGGTCATGACCACAACTAAGTACGTCCACTAATAATGCAAAGTGCGCAGCATAACCAATGCGCGACCATGTTCCTGGCCCTTTCAGATTACGCGCAAAACAGCAGCCGCGGAACTACCGCGAGTGTTTATGTCATGCTCACGCGCAACGGGCATGCTGCGCAGTCCATTAAAACACGCATTCGTCAGTTATTGATAGAATCTGACAGTCTGCAATCGCACAAAACTGCTCTCTTACATTTGTGTAAGTTCCAAATATGCTTGATACAAATGGTCATATTGTCGATGCAATTCTTTTCTTATATGAGATGACTTGCTGTTCTCAGCTTTTCTGGCATACATGTTAAATCATAGTACAGTATATTGCTGCCATTGTCAGTTTAAGTCCGTTTGATGTTTGATAGTGCCTTTCCTGGTGAATTTGCATGGGTTTTAAAATTCTAGTTGATCATTTAAGATAATTTTAAAATGCGCGCATTCACTTTAGACCCTCATGTCGTGCAGCCCTTAACAAAAGTTGACAAGGACAGATGCTGGGGACCCCCCCCCTCCTCAGCAAGACAGGAAAGCATTGCTTTAAAGGTTTACTTATCCTTTATTGCAATTTTCACGAGTTAATTATTGTATTTTTTTTGTATAGAAAAAAATTCTTTCTATGTAAATATATCAGTAAGTGTGAACTTTTTTATCGTCTTATTCTTTTTTGTAGGAGTCATAGACTTATAGCTATCCCATGGTAATAACTATATAGTTTCGCAATACATATATATATATATAAAGGTATTTTATATAGAATATTTAAATAACTTGTTTACTTAATGCTTACTAAATAACTTATATGTGGTCGAATATTACACAGTAAGGACGCCGATTGCACGTACGTCGTCATGGAGACCAGTCCCCAGCGTGCCTGTACATGTTGTACACAAAACAGCAGACGCGCAGATTTATTCGACAGCAAATCACCGCTGCGGAACACAAGTGAGTTTTCAGAAACGAAAGTATCGTCCAACAAACCTAAGAGAGGATTTTAATTTGACTTTTAAAGTCCAAATATGAAATTCATTTGAGTTTCGAAGTGAAGCCGGTACGATACGAACTTAAAGCGGATAATTTGTCGCCAGTCGAGATGTCAAGCTGGATAACGAAAGTATTCATCGTCATTTACGTTAAGCTGGCAGGCTAGCTTTCCAAGTTGCGTTTAGTGACCTATCATGTCAATTGATTCAAAATTAGATTTAAAAAGTTTTCAAGACTGGTTTAATTTTAAACCAATATATATGCTTATTTAACGACCACCAAGTGAAGTTTTTCACTTTTCACATCACCTTGCTAACCATATAATCAACTATACGTGGTTAATTTTAATTGAGAATTGACAGACTGTGTAAGCTACGTATTGTCCAAAGCCGCGACTTAATTGTTGGAGTTGTGGTTAGTTTTAAGCAACCGTCCGATAGATGGCGCTAATTAAACGCAAAAAGTTATAATTCGGATCTGGGAATCAGTGCGCTACCTGCCCAACTTCAGGCTGCGGTCTGATACTGTTAGAATGTTAGGAAAAATTATACCGTTCATGTGTTTACCTGCTATTCACCTGTAACCTCCTCAGGCAGTTAGCAGTATTTTATGCAGTATGTTTATGCCTGGCCTGGTCCACTTACATCTTACATCTGTGTTTATGTGGCTGTGACAGGAAGCCAGAACCATGAAGGGCTCAGTCTGTAGTGAGGAAGAGGAACACGGCCCAGAGGAGAGGCCCATCTCAGCTCTGGCCCCACAGGTTGATTCTCAGGAAGAAATCCTGGCGTTTGCCGCCGCGAATCCTGCCATCCAGTGTCTGGAAGAGGTACAGCCCAGCCACCATTTAAAATAATGCAATCATTGTCATTGAATTGCTATGCATTAAAGATATACAGAAGACGCTAAAATTCAATAACATCAGTAACACAAAAAAAGACTTTAAACGTTTTTTTTAATTATAGGGTAATAATTAATCACATACCACCAAATCATGTCATGGAACAATTGACAAATACATACTGGAATGAATGATCAACACATGTATTGAGTTCCAGTAGAACTCATTTTCTGCTGGAAGCAATCTATCCCATTCTGGACAGAAATAAGAGATATTTTATTCTTGTCTCTATAGAAATCTGTTACATTTTCAGTTGTCTAACAACAGGATTATATGCATATATTTTATATGAAATTCTGTTTTTTTTTTTTTTGTTTACTTTAATATAATAAATACATTAAATGTATTTATAGTTCAGTAAATATTGTGTGGATTCTCAGTCCAGTCTAGACTCATAATCTATTCCAAAGCAAAATGTGGCAGCATAAAATACAACATTTAAGGACCATGTACTTGTAGCTGTGTTACAATTCGTTGTCTTACATAAATAGATCTGCTTTATCTATAAAAATATGCATTTTTCCTGCAGCACCCAGCATAATAATCTGTATAGTATTGCAAAAGAATGAGTCTTGTTGTGATATATAAGTTTAATCTGAAGTGTCACAGGTGACGACAGAGATACTGGCAGTGTGTCCATGATTATGTGGATACTGTTATACACACTGAAGTAATTAATCCATCCATCTTCTCCACTTATCCTGGTCAGGATCACAGCAAATTTACTACCACAAATTTTGTAAAGAATGTGGGATCACTTCAGTTGGAATATAATTATTGTTTGCCTATTCTATTTTCTACAGTGAAATTCCTCTCTCACAAGCCCTTCCAGAGTCATTTCAGTCTCTATTGCACAAAGGGTGTTTATCGTGATATATATAAAGGTTGAGGTCAGTCTGTCATCATTAAGCACTTTTTCATGCCTATACTTCAGCTATACACCATTTTCCTGGAGCTTCGTCTCTTTCAGATCTTGTTATTGTTCTAAAAATGCACATTGTGCATGCATGCACTTTTTTGTATAACTTCAATCACCTTCCCAGATCAAGAACTACAATGCAAACATTTCGGTAACTGCACAAAATAGGTCAAGGAAAGATCAAACCTCCCATTCACAACATTGATGACTTTATGGTGTGTAATTTTTGGGCCTGATCATCATTTTTACAGTCTTAAAAGATTGTCTGTAATTGGTTGGATAATACTCATTGGACATATTGTGCCACGTTCCCCAGAAAATTCCATTGCGTACCCCTTTATATGGCTTGTTGTAGTACTTCCCGTTGAGATTTGCGGCCATACAGGCATCAAACCACCACCCGGAACTGTAGAATGCCCCACAGTTTCCAGAGGGATACATGTCATTGTCCTTGTCCGGCGTAGTGAAGGACTTCTGGTCGTGGTCATAGAGCTTGCTGAAGCGCAGAGCATTCCCAGCCGTGCCTGAATAGCCGCTGACAGAGAGGCGATAGCGGAGGAGCTCGTCGGCCACGTAAAACCGCTCGTACTTGGCGTACTCACGCACGCCCTCGAAGTCCTCCAGCTCCACCCGCAGAACCATATCCTTGGCTTTGGTCAGCAGGTGGATGCGGTCGTTGCCCAGCCAGAATTCGCCGCGTGCGTCGCCGAATCCGTTCTTGTATGCATCCCAGGTGCGGTTGAAGTTGACGCTGCCGTTGAGCCGCCGTTGCAGCACGGTCCAGCCGCCTCCGTAGGACTCCATGTCGCACAGGACCTCAAAGGTGCCATTCCTGGGGTCTGGCGTCACGCGGTACAGCCCGTTCCTCCTTCCTGGCACGTTGTAGTCGGAGCAGTCCCTTGGCGCTACAAGGACTGTGCAAATGATAGTCAGCATATAGGTCAAAACTAGTTGTGCTGGCTCCATCCACAGGAAATAAAACGTTTGGCAATAATCCTCCGTGTTCCTGGCCTTGCTGGACAGCTCTAAAGATATCAGAACAGTTTCATATACACAAGCACTAAGTAAAAGTGCTTCATGGATCTCTAAGGGGATAGCGTTATATGTAATGACCAACATGTGTTTCCCTCCTCAATTGCAAATGGCAAAATTTTGAGTACAACATTACAATATTGCTGCTGCAAAAATATCTACTCATACAGCTAGCCAAACACTGGACAAAAACACCCAACAAGCAAAATAATTAATGTTAATTAAGAATAATAAATGGCTAATAAATACTGTTGACATGTATAAGATACAAGGCTCAGGAAGATGAAGATTCGGGGAGTGTATACCCCTTACTGTCAAGAACCTTTCAGTCTGGCTGTCTCCTCTGTGGCAAACTTCAGTGTTTTGTTGCATGGTTATTATGTTGCGTGGTATAGCTGTCTAACGGATTGTGGCGTCGTACTGGGCTCTAAAAAGCATTTAGTGTCATAATTGGCCCGCACTTACATTGGGGTGAGGCTTGGGCAGAGCACTGGCTGGAACACGAGTAGCTGAGCTGTTTAAGGGCTCCGGTGAGGTTCTGCACCTTGCTGTTCATCATGGCCTCCACGTTCTCCATGTTGAGCAGGGTCAGCTCCTCCAGCCGGCCCTGTAAAGAGCCGATCTGGCTGCGGACGTTCCTCAGGCTGTTGGACATGCGACTCATCTTCACCTGCATCTCGCGCACCCTGGGACCCTGCCGCCCATGCTCGGATTCGGGGCCGAGCACCTCGGCACGGTCTCCCTGCACGCTCCGGTCGGCCCGTGGTCCACAGGCCTGGCAGGAATTCCTCAGC
This sequence comes from Hippopotamyrus pictus, assembly GCA_026781145.1. Taxonomy (NCBI): domain Eukaryota; kingdom Metazoa; phylum Chordata; class Actinopteri; order Osteoglossiformes; family Mormyridae; genus Hippopotamyrus; species Hippopotamyrus pictus. The sequence goes on along the minus strand of JAODLC010000065.1, from coordinate 24,613,069 downwards.
TGGTCCACGGTCGTCCTCAGGACCTGCAGCTCCTTCGTCGTCGTCTCCAGCAGGTGGAGTTCTTTAGGCAGCTGCAGAGTGAGGGGGGGGAGGGCGAGCTGGTAGGGACACTCACCCCCATCCTTGCATGGGGCTTCGGAGAGTAGTCTCACCTGGCAGCTGCCCCCCACCATGACCCCCGCAGTGGCCGGCAGGAGCGCGACGGCCAGAAGGAGCCACGGCGCTCTGTGTGTCCGTAGGGTGCAGCACCACATGCTCTCTGGCGGTGAGGCGTTGGCAGAACTGCCGGTGTCTCCTACAGCTGCACTAACTCTGAGAGAGGGCAGGGCGGGGCTAGGCATAAAAGGTGGGAGGAGCTGAGCTGGATGTGGGGGGGCGGGGCGAGATAGATCTTGCTCACATCACAGTGCAGCTCTGTTGGGAACAGACTAGTGTTCGCATGCCATTCTCCATTTGTTCGGATTTTATTTGTTTTTGTTCCTTTGTTTATCTCGTCATTTTCAAACAAAAATTTCTATTTGTTCGTTAACTATATGTCTAAAATGTTTTCACAGATTTCCCTCCAAACCGCAGGATGATATTGCATCCTTTATATAGCTTCTGTCATTTTTTGTTGCTGTTTTTTCAGTCAGATTACTCTACCACAGTACACATCCCAGGTTAAAGTCTGTTATGTGATGTTATAGATGGGCAGTACTGCAAGAGATCTGTTACTGCTGAAATTTATCAATAAATCAGGTCATTTTAAAGCACAGTTTGTGTACAATAAACAGCTCACAGTGGGCGTGACTCAGACTATACTCTTTCTCACACATACATACACATATATATATATAATAATACACACACACACACTGAGTTAAACAAACCCTTATGGTCACATGAGCCAGCCTCCTAGGACAGATGGGCCGGAGGTCACCCAGAGTACTGGGTGGGGTTTGGCACTCGGGCATGACGGCCTTCTGCCCAGCCATGTGGCAAGCTGTACCCTGCACACACATCCTGCACCTCAGGCTAGTTCACCCTTGAGTTTGGGTGACCCAAACTGGAAACCACTGATACCTACTTACAGGGGTGAAATTGCACCCCCTACTGGTCAGATGAAGGCGAAAGGGGGTTCCTCCCCTGGGAGTTTAAATGGTGCTATTAGTGTCTTTTCAAGGAGCGGCTGACTGGACATGAACTGGGTGCAGCCGGAGTGAAGAAGTAAAAGCAGGATTGGAAGACTATGGTGCACACATGGCTTCCACATGGGTCTGGCATGGCATTCCGTCATGTTGCTCTGTGTCTGTCTGTCGTATTTATTCTGAAATGGACTGATTCAGTGTGCCTGGTGATGTAAGCCAATTGCTGAATATTAATGGCCCAGGATTCTTGATGTTTCTTTGTAAAGCAACGTTCATGGCTAATAGCAGTAGAGCACAATAGCTCTCTGTACACAGGCTACGTCAGACCTTGGGGAGTCACAGAACAGACAGACGCGCTCAGACAGTTGTCTCTACACACTGTGCGCTGTGTGTAAATTCAGAATCGTTGACGCCTTGGTGGCCGAATGCATCCCATCCTCACTTGGTCACGTGACCCTGACCTAGCCGTTGGATGTCCTTGTGTCACAGTACACTAGATCGCCATCCAACAAAACATCTTTTGTTTTCTTCAGCTCTGCTCTGCCGGGAAACTGACTGGAGCCAGAGCCGCCGAATTAAAAGCAAGTGTTAAGCAGCTGCAAGACACCTTGAAAAGGTAAGATTGTATTACTGCTCCACTGGGTGTTGCTTCTACCTGTGAAAATGTACTAAAGGCCCGGAGATGTGGCCTAGCATGCTTGCGTGCCTGCAGGTACCTGTGGGCAGGGGCCGGATTGTTGTTTTTGGGGCCCCACTTAGGGGCCAACGTCATGGTGAATTCTGACGGACATTCTGATGAAAATGCAATTTTTACCACAGACATGGAATCCTATAATGTAGCCTACATCATTTTTTTTTTTTTCCTCAATAAAAACATTTAGCCACCGACACACGAGGTCCATTTACTGTACGCATAGGTTGACAATCCCTGGCACCCACTGACCCACCAATGTAGTGACTCTTTGTTGCCAAAAGGGGGCCCCCAAACTTTGGGGAGTGCCAGCAAATGCATGGTTTGAGTGGTGGTAAACAGTACCGCTGCCTGTGCAGTCAACCTCACGGTGGGTGTCACCATAGGCACCATAGACCCAATGAAAACATTTTTCCCACTCATCATGAAAGGGCATCCATTGGGTCAAACTGAACCCACCGATCACGGGGCGCCTAAGTAGCTGCTTGCCTCCCACAGCTTCCAGGAGTCAGAGGCGCGGCTGCTGCAAGAGGCCAAACGTCACGCCTCAGAGCTGCAGCGGCAGCGGTGGGAGCTAGAGAGGGCCGAGCGCTTTGGCGAAGCCCCCGGCACAGGAGCAGGCGGCATGAGGCAGCAGGTCCTCAACTTATCCAACGACCTGTGGCTGTCTGAGGAACGCCAGTCCCAGAAGCAGTTCCAGCTAGAGAGGTCAGTGTGCAGCGTGCAGGCGCATGTGTGAATGCCTTGTTAGATAACACCCTCAAAAAATACAATAATCCAACAAGATCGTCCGTTACGGGGCATGCAAGACATACCAGAGCAAATAGGTCATACAGTATCGCAGACTGAAATTGTTATAAGGAAATAAAATAAGAGAAACGGCAGCTGCAAGTGAGTACGGTTATTGAAACCATAATGGTGCACATTCCACGCAAATACAATAACTCTTCTCATCATATATTATCGGCGGCCTGTGCATTCCGCTGACAGGTTTATCAGGGTTTCCTCTTTGTGAGGGCTTAAGCTCATCTGATTGGCAGACTCCCCATACGTGGGTGTGGCTTTAAGATCCATCCGTGGCCATTGATCACGAGCCAGAGTGAGACTCATTAATCTGTATTTCATTTTCCCTTCAGAAACCATTAAAAAAAAATTAAGTCATTATTATGAGTTATGATAGGGTCTTTTTTGCCACAGGGTATTCCTTGATGGTTATTAAAGCTGTTTTATTCATAAACCGAAAATATTACCCTTGAGACACACACGCAACGTTAACAAATGACAAAATGGCACAAATAAGTATAGCGAAAACTTTGTAACTGACATTTATGCAAATTTTTTGTACTCGTGGATCGTTCAGCTTTTCTTTAATGCAGAAAGGAAAAGGGGGATTTGAACTAATTCACTACTGTGAGAGGATCGCTCCTTTAGCGTTGCTTTGTGTTGTATGGGTGTGTGTTTCAGATTGGAAGACAGAAAGGATGTCCTTCACATGGAAAGAAAGCCACAACTCAAAGCAGCTGTAAGTAATTCAGGCAGACAGATCGTTATTTTTTAAAAGCTGACACTTTAGGTAAGATGAATCGGTCTTTTATCATTTATCACTTATCAGCCTGTATATTTGAACTGAAGCAATTTTGATTAAGTATGGTTCTCACGGGGAGTAAACTGGAGAACCTAAAATTAGCAGTCTGGAGGTTATAAGTCTGTATCCCTGGCAATGAGGACAGCTGCTACCATCTTTGTCCATTACTGAAAAGTTGACTGCATATTCAGCTTAGCAACAGTTTCATTGCTTTATTCCTTCTATTATAATTGTGTACTTATGAGAAGGTTGGAACTAAATCTAAGTATGTTTTACTCATCCAAAAGTTATAAATTAAACTTAAGTGTTGACAATGCTTAAAGAATGGACACTTGATGGTATTTGACTCTAATGTATGCAATGTCTCTTTAATTGTTCAAAAAACGCTGAGGATTATTATGGACGCATTCAGTTTAATACGTAACACATGAACCACTGCTTGTGGGTTAGGGTGCAGTGTCGCTAGCCGGGATTTACCGTATCTGCATGCAGGAGCTGGAAAAGAAGGTCGAGGGTTTGAAGGAGAGCTGCAAGGAGCTGAAGAAGGAGATCACCCAGAGACACGTGGAGATCAAGAGCCTGGAGGAGAATCTGGAGGCCAAGCAGAAGCACCTGCAGGACAAGCAGCAGGAATTGCATGGCAAGAATGAGACTATCGAGCTGTTTGAGGTAAGCAGGACTGTTTTTAGTTATCTGAAATCGCCATGGTCACATCCTCCAGACGTTTAAGCGTCGATTTCTGGTTCCTCGTTAGGCTCAACTGGTCCAGCTCCTTTCCGTGCCCCTCCAGCTGAAGAAGGAGACTGAGAGAATCACCTCCAAGAAGGAGTAAGCAATAGCTGGCGTGCATTGGAAGTCACAGGGCCACTCGAGGGTGGTGGAAAGTAGAGGGTGACTGTCACAACGGACGTCCCTCCTCTACCCTCCAGGGCCACAAGCAAGAGAAAGGCAGAGCTGGATGAACAGTTCTCAGAAATGGGCCAGCTGCTGCAGAATATGGAGACACAGATCCAGAGACTGGAGGAGGAGCGTCAGAAGGAGCTGCAGGAGCTGGAGAGCCAGAGGAGGCTGCTAGAGGCGGCAGAGCGCAAACGGGGCCAGCTGCAGCAGGAGCAGAGCATGACCAGTGAGAAGCTGGCAGCCTTAAGCTCTCAGAGGTAGACAGACACGACCTCGTCCTATATCTCCGACAGCTCACACAGTGGAGGTCAAGGGCACTGCTCCGAATCCAGTGGGGGGACCTACTGTCTTTCCCTGGAGTATTCAGCCTTGATGGCTTCACAGAGATGAAACACTGTGTGAAACGTCCAGCTATGAGCTCAGTGTATATTAAGCTGTGTACAGTAGCAAGAGGCTAATTGTATCAGGGTTGCTCCATTAGAAACTGTTTACTGACGGCTGCGTCTCAGTGTACTTTGTAAAGCATTAGACCGTAAGCACTGGATACCCAGGGCTGGCTAGCAGCCAGAAGTAGAACAGCGGCCTTAAGCGCAGTATAAACAGGGATAAATTGAGAGGCGGAGAGCGGGAACCTGAGCTGACCCGGGGTGATCAATACTCAACCCACAGGTGCATGTTGGAAATAAACCTCAGTCACGCTGCGTCGGAGAAGCAGAGCGTGCGTGAAATCTTGGGCAGAAGGGTGCGTGAGAATGACAGGCAGTTGCGTAACCTGAAGAGACTGGAGCTTCAGGTGAAGTTGGCCAGTGAAGCACTGGAATACACAGAGTCCCAGTACAGCAGAACCAAAACACAGGTGGGTCCGGATCACACCCAGCAGGCGCGTGCGGGTGGGGGGCTGGGGGTGCCTGAATGATTAAAAAGTGCCCCTGGTCCAGTGGCATAGGAGAGAGCTTGATATTGAGAGGGCACAACTTAATAAGTTAAATGTAAAATTCTCTTTTTTGAAGGCAGGAATGAAGCTCAATTAAATATTTGGGGTACATACCCCTCCCAGTCCTGCCCTGATCTGCATAATTAGCCGGGTACAAGCCTCGGCGCCCCTGGTTTCAACACCTGCTCGTAAAGTCACTGGCACTGGCATGACACTGGCACACGGCTCTGCGGCTGCACTGTAGCCTGGCATTCTTTGAACGACCTCATCCCACTGGGCTCCGGCGTCATTTCTCTCTGTTCCAGAGGGACGCAGTGCCTAAGAGTGACGAAGTATTACAGAGGAGAAAGAAGCTGGAAAGAGAAGTTGAAATTCTGAAGCGTAACATCATGCACCAGGTGAATTTGCATGCAAGCAACAGATAACGCTATCAAACGGCAAGCAGTTCCAGCTATCAACTAACTTACGGTTTATTTACACTGTAAATAGTTAAATGCAATTGTTCTACGGTAAAAATGATGCCAGATTTTTTTTATAGTGTCCTACATTTGATAGGCCATGGCCACTAGTCAGTACTGTGCAGTCAGTGGACTGAGGTCAAAGGTCAGGGGTCAGTGCTGTATAGCTGAAGAATGGCGGTCGCATGCGATTGTTGATGGCCGTGTGCAGCAGTCGATGACAGAGGCGGAGGCTCTGGTGGTGGGGCAGGCCATGGAGAAGGAGCAAGCGCTGACCCAGACGGCACACCGGTGCAGGCGGAACGTGCACCACCTTAGGTGCCTGACCCAGATCAAAGCGGACGAGAGGCAGCAGAAGTCCCGGGAGCTGATCCGAGCTCAGGTAGCTGCACACGGGACTGAGGCTTAATCAGCAGTACTCCTACATGACTCCTCTTACTGCTGCTGTCAGCTTCATATTACATTGTTTTGGCTGTACCTTGAGGTGTTAAGAATCATTAGCTTGCATGTATACAGTATAGAATGTTGTAGTAGGTGGTAAAATGATATTTTGGATGTAATTGGAAAAAAATTGATTTTGATATGCTCCTGTCTTAACTGTCAATAGCAAAGGTTCAACCGCATCAAACAGGAGCTGAGAGGTAAAAGCTTGGTGATTTGGGAGCACAGGAGGGAAACGCAGGATATGCAGGCCAGGTATTCAAAGACAAAAGGCTCATTTCCTTGCACCCAGAGATTGTCTTGTCCGCTCTCAGCCCGTCAGCTGTCCTGATGGAGGAAAGTGACTGCGTGACAACTGGCTCAGGAGCGCCAACCTGTTCTGCTCTGACCCTCAGGCTAAGCGCATTTGCCAAGCTGTTCGACGTCGTGAAGAACGAGCGGAACAGGTGTGTCCATCTCATCCAAATGGCTTCTCAGAATTTGGAGAAGATGCAGGAGAACTCCAGATACCAGGAGAACCAGATGAGGATCATGCACACCACCGCCAGCAACTACGAAAAGTACGAATGATGTAATCGCTGGTGTGGACCCTGCAGGGTTCTGCTTAAGACTTCCTGGCATTGACTGAAAGTTTTATGCAGCAATTAGACATTTTCTGCACAGCTTGTCCTGTGCTGCTGGTGTAACTTGAGTTCCTCTCAGATACGTCAGGTTACCGGTCAGTTTCCATCCATATATGGCAGGAGGAACAGCACTTCTCCAGCGTGCTCAAGCTATCCTGCGACATGCTTTCTGGTGTTTTCCCCCTTTGTTGTGTAACACTGCCGACCAATGTCTCCCTTCTCTACCCCCTACTGTGGCCCCCACGCCCAGGCTGCTCCAGAAATCCCAGCTTAAGCACCGGCACAGCTGCACCATCCGTGACAGTCTGAGGGACGACGTCTCTAAAGTGGCATGTGCCCTGACCGCCATGAGCGAGCGGCGTGAGGAGCAGAAGCTAAGCATCGGCAGCCTCACTCAGACCATCGACCTCCACGAGCAGAGCCTGCTTCACCTGCAGAAGAGCCATGACCAAGCCAAGCAGAGCCGCAGGGAATGGTAGGGTGACCACTGTCCATCTTGCCGGGCTTTGCCAAGGATTATGGGTATTTATTGGACCCCTGCCACATCATTTAGCCTGGTTACTTTTAGATAACTTACATTTCTACACTTTGTGAAAAGGCCAGGTCCGTGCGATTTTTAGGTGGACCTCTTCAGACGTGTCATGTGAGTCACACTGAATTCTGGGCTACTGCTATAAGCATTACCCATGATGCTCACTCTGCTTCACCTCTGACAGTGGCATCCAGCTGCTGGAACGAGAGCAGGAGATTCACGGCTTGCAGAAGAAACTGAGCCTGCAGGACAGCCGATTACAAGAAGGCAACATGGAGGTGCAGAGCATGGAGGAAGAGATCCGCTTCCTGAATGTACATGTCAGGAAAGAGAAGAGGCAGATTAAACTGCTGTGGAAGCAGCTGCTCGACAAGAAGACTCTGGAGGAACAGATCACCACACTACAAAAGCAGGTGAGAAGAGTCATGCTGGAGGCTGCATTATCACTGCAATTACCGCTATATTATTATGACTATTTTAGCTTTTTTTCTAGCCCAGATATACAGTAGGTGAAAGTACAGTATATGGACGAGGTGGCAATAGATAAATCTGAAGATTGCTGTTGTTTGTGCTTGTTTAACGCATGTGTATGTATTATGCAGATGAGGTGGGCGTGTTTTGTCTACTCATTTACACCCATTTACAGTTTGAGTGAGTATAACACTGCAATCTTTTCTGTACAATGAAACAGCTGTATTCCCTATTTGCATTAAAGAGAGATAGTGTGTGTTCAATGAAGCCTACCGTCGTGTAACATAAGTGTCCTAGTCATGGAGGTAAGCACAGACACCTAGTCAGCTTATGACATCATCATTGTGACATCATCACGTCTTTGTGTCCGCCTGTGTGATGTAATGCCGACAGGTTCTTCTCTATCTAGTGACCAGGTGTCATCTCATTTGTTAGTGCACTTAAATGCTGAACGCTTCACCGTGCCATAAATGTATGCTTTAAGCTGTATTCCTCAGAGGCGTTAGTAAATATATGGTCTACCTGACACAGCGATTAATATATAGCTTCTCGGAGCGGGCAGCAGACACTGACAAAAGCAGGAGCTCGTTCCGCTTTGCTGGCTTGTCCCCTCGGGCTGCTTGATGGTGTGTCTGCCAGCAGAATGCCTCAGACTGACTTTTTAGATATGCATTTTTAAATACAACCCTCGGGAACGCCACGTATAACGTGACACAATGTGTCCAGACTGAATACCGTGCGGCTGGCTTTTATCCCCCTTGACAACCAGAACTTTACCATTTATAGCCAGGACTCTTTTGAAGAGTGTTGTCACAAAGTAATGCTATAAATTCCTGCCCTGAAATCAGGCGGCCCGTTTGCATATGGCGCCATGTAAACAGTTAGATATTTTTTTCCCATAAATCCATCTTAAGTGTTAAACATCTGTCTAAAAAGTTAAACATCTTACCCACAATACCGTCGCGTAATGGGCTGCCCTTGCCCCATACACACCCTCTGGAGTCCCGTGTTGAGCTCAACACGCCCCCACCTGCTTGGCTATGGGGTTGCAGGTAGTCTGATGAGGTGGAAGCTGGAATTCTGGGGTGCTAGCTGTAATGTAGGGTCATCTATGGCATATAATATTAATTACCTTAGTGACATGGTTGGCTGTATAAAAAGGGCAGGCTGATTAATATATCACAGAGAGTCTGATAAGCAAGTAAATAGTCGAATGTGACATAATAGCCGTGAAGCTCTCCACAGTTGATAGCACTTGTGTGCCTTAAAACATTTCAAGGAAGCAGCTGACTGTGACCTGACCCTGGAGCTGTTCAGTCACACGGTGGGCTGCTCTTCTGCTCGGAACCAGAGGTCAGCGAGGTCGTCTGTAAAGCCCGGGTGACTCGGGACAGGCTAATGTGGCCCCGTATCACACTCACAGATAATATTTATGGCTGTGCAGGAGGGCCCTACCATCTCAGGAAAACATTTACACAGCACAAGAAACAGTGTTTCACTCCTGCTTTGTAATGATTAGCACTGTTTATCCAGGGAGAGTTAGTCGAAAAACAAAATAATTTCAACCTAACCCCTTTGTGTCTGTGTGTGTTCCTGCTGTCACGCCTGTTATGTGGGGGCTAGCAGAATTTTTCACACTCTATAAAGGCCGCATTCATGTTTGTTTTTGGAGGGAGTTCATCCAGAGCATGCCCACTTTCTCTGCATTGGATGGAAAAGTGCTTGGCCCTCAGATCAATGCCTCTCCTCCTAACATAGCCTGGCTACTGACCCCAATTCTGGAAAAAGTCCACCCTGGCAAGGCTGAGATAGTCCACTCTGCACAAAACCGCACTTCAGCATGGATATTCAGCAGCCAGGGTCCAATTCCATACCCCTAGTTTGATACTATAACAGATCAAACATTTTCCGTGTTCTTTGATGCAGGAAAACACACGTTGGATTTTGTGTGCGCATCCGTGATATTATTAGATGTTTGTGTCAGACAATTTAAGTGTTTGCGTGAAATATCTCACCCTCCTGGGGAAGCTCATTGAACAATAACACCTGGTAGATTTATCTGTCTGCAAAGAAATAAAACATGCAACGTTTTTTTTTTTTTTTATGAAGATCCATACAGTTGGTATGATGATTAATAATGAATTTAAATGTCTCCTGTTGAGGCATGAATACCAGAGTCGAGGACATAATGGAGACCATCCAACACCCAGGACTCTCTGGTCCTGCTTGACTCTCAGCCTTGTGCCCTTCCTTGCTGCCCCCCAGCTTCTGGAGTGCAGAGACCAGGTGCAGGAGCTGGAGGAGGCCGTGGCAAACCCAGCCCGGGAGAACCGCATTCGGACCCTGGTCGGTGAAGACCCCACGCCTGCAAAGCTGTCCAAGAAGATTGAGAAGGTCTGGACTATGATGAGGATGGTGATGATAATAGTCATTGTGGTCATGCTCCTCTGTAGGTTATTCACCTGAAAGCCTGCTTGATATACTATGACCCAGTGTGAAGCAATAGTGGTTTCTTGTTCAGACATTTTAAAGCTGCCTCTTTGGTTAGCTGGAGGAACATCTGGCAGAGCAGGAGAGTCAGCTGCTGGAGAAGGAGCTGCTGTACGAACAAGTAACCCGGCTCTGCGAGAGAATTCAGGCCAAAACAGAGAATGGCAAGCAGGACACGCTGGATCTAGCCAAAAAGGTAGGGCCTCCTGTCCATACTCGTTAGCATCTCCATTGCAAAATGCTTAGCATCATAAGTGCACGTTCTCCTACTGAGTTGGGCCCTCGCTCTCCCCGTAACAGGTAAATAAGGTGCAGGGGCGTATCAAAGACACGACGCGGAAGATGATGGCATTGCTGTCGGAGCTGTCCATGCAGCAAGCCACGGCCATAGCCCTGCAGCAGGAGCTGAAGAACAGGGAACACCATCTGGACTCCTGCTGCAGACGGCTGGAACAGGGCCTGCCTCCCTCGCCCGACATGGAGTTAGAGTGGCAGCGTGCCCAGAGTGATAAGCACCATCGCAAGGCAGTCCTTCAGGAGAGGGCTAGGGTGAGCAGAAACTCACAGGCCACACATGCAACGGAATAATGCATTTTCATTGTATTTTTTATTATTTTTTTCAGTTAACATGCAGAATGAATAGCTAGTAATATCAAAAAGAATTCACAGTACTGCTGTCTTATCCTGAGACAAAGGTCAGATTGTCAGATGAATAAGGATGTTCTATTAACCAAAAGAAAGACGTTCTACAGCATTTTTTCACATATTACAGACAGTTACAGCAACACGATCAATGTTATGCAGCTATGCTACTCAGATTACAAATTGTGTCATTGTGACATCATGCCAGGAAATACCCCACAGCTATAATCCTCATGGGGCCCTTCCTCTGAACCGTACCACCCCGCGTTTCAGCTCTGAAATGTGCTCCCTGCCTTTTTCACAGCTCATGGAAGAGGAGAAGAGGAAGCAGCTCCCCGACGGCACATACACCACGGCCGAGCCACGGCCCAACTCCTACCTTCCCCAGGGGGCCGAGCTCCCCCTGCCTCGACCCTATGGAGCCCTGGCCCCATTCAAACCCACTGAGCTGGGCAGCAACATGAGGCACATCCGCAAGCCTGAACCCAAGCCCATTGAGATATAGGCCCACCCACCCAAACGCCAACCACCACCAACACCCCTATCATGACCTAGAGCCACCCACTGACAAAGAGCCACACCCATTCCTGTATTAAGTATGTATATACAATATATGATGAAGTATACACTTCCTCCAAAGGCATTGTGTTGTAATATGTTTCCCATGCTATGCCACTACACTTATTTTCCAGTCTCACCAATAACAACGTCAAGCGACACTAGAAAGATCTTTTACGAGGGATCTCAGTTAGGAAGCCAAGGCGAGCAGTCAGTATGCACTCAGATGCTTACGAAGGGGGGGCGAAGACAGATACCCACAGAGAAGCCACTTGCGCTTTCATTGGCTTGGGAATAAATAAATGCATTTCAAAAGGAAGATCATGTTTTACAGCAGCACTCAGAGGCATGTAACATGGAGAATGAACACTTACAATAAACACGAGGCATGCTGAAATATGGTCGTAATAAGGCTGAAAGGATACTATTTAAATTAGCGGCATGTTACACAGAAATATTACATGTCTTAGAAAAATCCCTTTTTTTCCTAGTTTGTTATTCTAGAAGATGCATATTATGACTTCATGTGGGAAATCTAAATTTAGAAGGTATTTCTGGAGGACAGCATTGAACAACAAAGACAAACTGACTTCAACTGCATGCACAGATGATGAGTCAAGTGGTTTCTGTGTAGCTGGTTCATACACAAAAGCTTTTGTTTCCATAGTTACACAACGATGCATCAATGGTACAGCCATCCATAGCTGGCATCTGGTTCCTAAGGTGTGTCACCTCTACTGTGACCAGTGACCAAAGTGTTTTCCTGTGCTGGTGGAATTGCCTGGAAGTTTCATCTTCACTTGTCCTCCAAACCAAGTAGGATCATGGTCTGCTTCAGTGCAGTCTCCTCCACAAACTTGGCGTCCACATTCTCCTGCCCTTCAAATGGGTTCAGAGCTGCAAAGCACATTTACAGGCACTCAAACAAAAAGTGATATTTGGGAGGATGTTACAGAAAATGCCGCTTACCTTGACTTTCTACATCGGAGAGAATCTTGGCCAAGTAGGTGAGAGGCAGGAATTCTGGGGAGCAGCTTGACTTCTCACTGTCCAGAAAAGTGGTGCCCTGGAAGGCGTCAAGCATTTTTTTTTCAGCTCTGTACCTCAAAGGCAAACATAATAAATTAATTTTTAAAAAGCAGAGAGTGGATGGCAACAATTGTTACTTTGGTCTTGCGTCTTTCAAGCAGTTCTTTGACGTAGCCCCTGGAAATGCTGGCAGATGTGATGGGATGGTCCCAGAGCTGACAGGTCTTCTGCTCCATTGGCTGAAAGCAACACACTCAGGATGAGAAGTGGGTAACATTCTTTCATAGTCATCGTCACCTAGTAATGGAAGATGGCCCCATCAGCGCCAGTTTAAGAAAAGGTCAACTGAAACCACTTTATCAAATGCTGAAGATGACCAGATGTTAAATTTACAAGGTATCTGGTATTCCTTATCCAAGAAACCCTGGCAAAGCACCCACCCCCCCATTTAAAGAAAAAAAACAGTCCATTAATCTGGCATTTACAATTGCACAAAAGCATTAAGACACATGCTGTTTTATTCCAGGATTTGTTTGTTTGCCTTTGTTGGACATGAAGCAGCTGTTAGAAACACATTACCTCTGGAAGTCGCTTCATGATGCTGAATTTCAGCCTCTCGTTGTCAGGGCTGTTGTCGAGATCTGAAAAAACACAGGAAGAGAGCGGGAATTCAAATCAAATCGTTAGCTATTCCAATTATAGCCCTACCCTTGCGTGCAAAAGGGTTTACTGGAAGGATCACTAAATACAGCCATTCCCAAAAAACCCTCAATGAAAGTATATATAAACGGTGCATTTTTTTCAGAGCTTAAATTAAAGAAGTAATCTCGGTCATAAATAATACCAACGGCATGCCAAAAAACTAAATATGTATAACCCTCTCGATGGCCACATTGCGAAAATCTATCCATCCAACCATTTTCTGTAACTGCTTATCCTATTCAGAGGCGAGGCTATGGGCGCAAGGTAGGGAACAAACCAGGAGGGGGCGCCAACCTATCGCAGGGCACACACACACACCATTCACTCACAGATGCACACCTACGGGTAGTTTGGTGACTCCAATTAGCCTCAGGATGTTTTTGGACTGTGGGGGGAAACCAGAGTACCCAGAGGAATCCCCACAACGATATCCATTCATCCATCTTCTATACTCACTTGTCCTATGCAGGGTCGCAGGAATTTGGAGCCTATCCCAGAAACTGCATGCACATGGCCGGAAATAACCCAGGACAGGACCACAACCCCATCGCAGGGATATTACAGAAATATATACAGATATATACCTTAATGGGGCGAGCTTGTGTTTGTGTAGAGAGTGGCCTACCTGTCATGAGGCGCGAGATGAAGGGTTCGGTCAGCTGCAGCAGGTCGTGGTCCACGTACTGCATGAAGGTGTAACGGGGGAGGCAGCGCATGCCCAGCACGCTCAGCAGGGTGTGGTATCCTGCAGCAGGACAGCCGCGCATTACTGGGAAGCACTGAAACCGGCAAAATGCTGTTCCTTATACCGTCAAGTACAATGACATGCGAGTCAAAAATTAGAGGTGGATAATTCATGTCCAGAAAGTTCAAATCCAGACCAAGATTATGTTCTAACCAACCAGTTGAGTCGCAATCAGAGTACTCAACTGGTTGGATAAAAGAAAATCTTGATCTGAATTTTTAACTCTCTGCACCTGAATTGTCCACCTTTGGTTAAAAGTAAAAGTGAGATTGTACCATGCTCACGTAACATGCCCATGCTCACACACAGGTGGGAGGCTTGCTGTGGACCCATAGGATGCTCACCTATCAAGCTCCCAGTCGGTTTTCTGTATTTGTTCTTGGAAGTTATCACATATTTTCCACCAGATGATTTCAGTGGAGGGGGGACGGGTGGTGACCTTACCTGGGGGGAGAGGCAGGCAGAGTCCAGCCGTGGCCTCCAGGATGCGTGTCATCATATGGAAGACGGCCCACTCTGAGGCACTGCCCTGCTGTGCCCTGGGACAGAGACGCACAGAGAAGCATCACGCAGAAGACCAGCCCGAGGGCAACCACGCACCCCCACGCACCCCCCAGCAGCTGGTCGTCACGCACTTACACAGACAGGACCCCCAGCTCCAGCTTGTTTTTCCCCCATAAGGCTTCCAGAAGGTGCCTGACCAGCTTCAGCTAGGTGAGAAAGAGAGTTCAGGGGTCAACAAGGGTCATGTTGGAGACTCAGACTGAACCCTGACATCCCATTGGTTAAACCCTTGTAGGGCTGGGCTAAACAGGTGCAACACAGATACACACTATTCTATTCTATTCAGTCTCCACAGAAGTCAGAGGAAATGGGTGTTACTTTAGCATGACGCCCACTTCCCATGGCCGTCTCCATATGCTCTTTACAGTCTGAACCATCTGCCCTGATGGCTGGGCCAATCGCTTCCCTTTGAAGGACCCAGCTGCGCTCACAGTACGACATCACAGACGCTCTCGTTTCATCCCCAGACATGAAGGATGTTACGCCGATTACACTCATGACACAGCATTCATTTGCTGCACTGAATATCATATTTATGATAAACACTAACAGCGTGAAAGTACGAGGTTAAAACCCTTAGCGGGTTAATTCAGATACTGAAGAGTAAATATGCGTTTGTCTGCACTTTACGTACCTTTGCTGCTGTGCGAACAAAAAATTCGCTATAGGATTAATAAAGTTTATCTTATGACAATGAAAGAGTACTGACCAGCTTAGCCACATAGCTAACAACCAGCCTCTCGATCTTTTTCTTCCCTAGACGGGGCAAGTGGCGGTTCATGTGTTCTCTCAGTTTGTCCACCATCTAAAACGGCAACAGCAGAGATGAAACATCAGCGTGCCAGCACGAAAAATCAGGTTCTTCCATTTTGAGTTTGACCGCAGTGATATACATGCTGAAGTTGTCCTCCAGAACCTGAGAAACCCTTGTTCTCCATCCTGAGGAGAACTTCAAGGACAAGCAATGATACATTGCTTACTGACTGGTGCCTCCATACAGTGGCAGTCAGTCCTACTGCAGATGAAGGTCCAGAATGTTAATTTACCAACATTGTGAAACAATTAGTACTAAAAACCTACCAGTCCTATCAGCGCCCTCTGCTGGTGATCTTCGTTGTGGAACAGAGGAACTACCTTCTTATCTGAGACACAGGAAACGAAACCATTTCATAATTCAGTAATAAAAATCCCGTGCAGCCCCCCCCCCCCATACTTAGTTACTCAGCTTAAGTGACTTGCAGTTTTTATTACTTATTAGTTGTACATTCCAGTTAAGTATTTCCCCAATGACACAACAGCAGTGTTCTCTAGGGATTCAAACAGGAAATCGAGCTTCCTGCTGCTGTTGACATTTGAAAACCAAAAGGAACTGAAAGACTTCAGCCTGGCTTTGTCAGCGTGTGCCGTGCTAGAACGTCTATTCCGGAGGCAAGTCTCACCTAACTGCCAGGTGTCCACTAAAGATAAGACTCTGCGGGAGCAACGTGAGAGAGACATGTGTTAAAAGCTGGAATTTCAACCAGAATTATAAATGCTGATCACCATGGTTACACACCCAGATATCACACTAAGTAAAGAACTTCTATGTTTTCTGATAAATGTCACCCTCTGGCACTACCATATAGCACGGGAAGGACAATGACTCTAAGAAGCGCTATCAGTGTTCGGTATATTTTAACAGCAGTTGGTTGGAGGATCCGCTTCAGTGTACGGAAGCGATCACAGCAGTAACCCTGAACCCGAGCGGCTCTCCTGCAGTGTCCTTCACTCTGCCAGCCGTCATCTCTGCACTTTCACCTCCTCATGTATGCCTCGCGCCCCAAAAAACCTACTTTTTGGTGTTTTCCTCTATGTTACGTAAAGGTTGTGAAGGCTTCTTCCCCTCCAGCCTCTGGGGGCAAAGAAAATATGACAGAAACACCCAATGTCTCCACTTCCTCCTCTCGGTTTTCCCATAAAGAGGCGTGCAACCTTCCCATCTGTGATCTTTTCAGCGGCATTTAACTTTTTAATGGACAAAAAGTAGGAGAAATGTTCTTGCAAAGCCTAAGGCAGACATGGTCAGCAGGATAAAAGGCTGGAATATATCGGTAGGTAACAGGCCAGGTTTGCGACACCAGTACCACAGGTTCCCCTGTCCCTCACCAGCTCAGCCTGCAGTCCGGTCCACTCTGCCCTCATTGCTGAGGTTCTGAACCGCGGGTTTGGGACGGCCTCAAAGTACTTCATCCTCTCTGTGTTCCACTGCAGCTCTTCCCAGTATCCCTGGGGATTCTGGGCCTTTCCGAACAGAACCACAAAAGGCAAGTTTAGGCTACAACTCATAAAATTATGTTTCCTGTTTTATTCTGGATGTTTCTATTTCATCTAAGAGTCAATAAAACAAGATTAAGGTTAAACAGCTGTTCCATGGCGATGTATGAATTTTTAGAAAAGTTTAATAGCTACATCAAGGTCTAATTCAGGTAAACCTCACCTTTCCCCTAAACAAGGGTGGAGGAAGGAGGTCGGAGGTGAACCTCACCCCTGGAATGAGCTTCAGGCCGTCAGACAGGTCCTGAAAGCATCCACTGCTTCAAATGGTGTTTGGGGCAAAATCACTGAGCACGTATAAACAAACTCTGTGGGTGCTTGGTGCATCCAACTGAATGCTCTTTGTGGATTTCAATATCAAAAACTTATCCTGTTGTTTTCCTCCCTGGGGTGAAGTCAAATTTCCATTTTTGTTAGATGTTTGTGTGATTTGAATATGACGTGTCACCCACAGACTTTACGAGGTCATATGTTACTGCTACCAGTTTGTAGGTTACCTTGGAGTATCTGATTTAATCTATGAATATTATGCATGGTAATATCCAAATAAGGACATTAATGAAACAGTTACAAGGTAGGAGAACAGACATCAAACCCCTTCAGGCCAAGCCCTCACCTTCTTCTCAAACAGAGATGAATATGGCAGAACTTCCACGCTGTCCAGACTAGGAGACTGCTCGTATACCGTCCTGTAGAGCGAGGCTGTTGCCGATAGTGCAGATGAGCAAGAGCATTTATCTTAAAGACTTTACGATGGTAATCAAGCAACGAGGCCAGAGGAGGTCACTGGGATGCTCCGGTCGCTCACCCAACATGAACTCCTGGATCTGATCGAACGATTCGAGGGGCATCACACTCTCACAGATCCAGTCTACAACCTGTGTGGAACAATGAGCCAGTTGAGCAGACCGTGGCCCGTCATGCCTGGGCAGCGTACCAGAACCTGACTGGATCTCTCAGAGGCTGCAATCACAAAGCAGCCATTCACAGATGACATGTTTACCATCCTTTTTTTTTTTTTTTAAACCCTGCCTCCAGACAGGAACCCACGCAGGACTGACCCTCTGCTTGACCTCACCTGCCTTTCCATCTCGGGGTCGGGGCCCATGTATCCCAGCAGGCAGTGCAGCGCAGCCAACCGCTGAGCATCCGGGCCAGGCTGCCGTAGCAGCTGCAGTAGGACTGGACAGCTAAGGTCAGCCCGATACATGCATCCCATGTGCGGGTCCAAAAAGGTGGCCCAGGGAAATGTCAGAACCAAGCAGCCTGGGGACAGTGGACCCAACCTGGCACTGGCACCTGAAGGCCCAAAGTAAATAATTATAATGTGCCAGAACTTCCTGAGTCAAGTGATCTACAGCCATATGCGCTATAAACATCAAGAATACACTAGACCAGGGAACAAATGGTATTATCACCCAAATTCCTCAGGTCAGAGTCCAGTCCTTGAGGGACAGATTTCATTAAACTCAACAGACACTTAATTTGCACCTAATTGACCTGAAATGTCATGTGAGGTGACATAATTCATATAACAGTAAGTAAAAAGTGGGGTTGAGCAAAAGCCAGCTCATCCAACACCTCTTGAGCCTCTTGAGGGTGTACTGATACTGATCTGTACCAAGCATGGAACATCTGCTGGAAGAGGTGGGCCTGGGCACAGTTCAGTTGAACTCGGACACGGTATGCATCCAGTGTGATTGCTAACCATGTCCAAACACGGAACACAGACATGACATCAGAGATGCGACTGGCACATGCATACACACATGTACACTATGCACCTGGAAGGAATGGATCGGGTAGGCTGTACAGATTGGGTAGGCTGTACAGATCGGGTAAGCACAAATTAACAAACACTGCGGCAAAGGGATCGCTTTGGTATATGGCAGAGGTACAGTATTTATTGGAAATTTGGGCTGATGACAGCACCCAGGAACAACTGGATGCAGCACAAAAATTCTGATATCTGGCAAAATATGGGACTATCTTTAAATATGCAGCACAACTGGATGAAAATTGTTGCATTGCATATTTGATAAATCTTTGAGGTCCATGTGTCATTGCACTCATATGCCACAAAATAAATAGGAAATGTTGCACAGTGATGACAAAAGTTTGCTTGAGCCCAGAACTTTAAGTGCAATGTGACCATAGACCAGCAGGGGCATGAGGAGGAGGGACAATTGTGCTTGGATACAGTACAAGGCAACCGGGTCAAGTGTGGGTATACCCTTAGGTACCTACGGAAACACGATTAAGCTTTATATGCATCCTCTCCATTATTGCTGTACAAGCTCATTCTATATGGAACAAAAACAAGGAAACATGCACCTTGAAATGGACAACAAAGGACTTGGCCTCACCTGAGAGGAAGAGGCTGTAGCATGGTAGGTCTTGCTGCCTGGCATTGATCAGGTGCAGGAAGCAATCAGCCAAGTACACCACAATGTAGTATCCTGGGAGAACCATGGGTCTGCAATCAGTCAGTCAGACTACAGTCATGGAATAAGTGCTTTTACTGAACATGCTGAACTGTAAGAGGGCTGGAGACAACAGCCTGGAGACCAGAGCCTGGGAACCAAAGCCTACTTGCCCAGTTGAAAGAAGAGTATTCTGGAGCTGAAGGTAAAGCCTTCTTCTCGGGCCACAGCGTAGGTCCTACTGTAGCCTATAAGAAGAGGAGTGCTAGCTCACATAGTACACTTGTATGTGTGTATACCACTGCATCCCCTGACACATTTCTATACACTTATTCAGTATGACTTACAAGGCTGTGGATAGGCTTGGGTTTATTATGGCACTACGATATATCACAGTATTTTGGACATACGAAATGGGTGATCCCCCTCCCCTCTGGCAATTTTTTAGGCAAGATTTCAAAATACCGGAATAGCGTTGCTTTTGAAAACGTCTCCAAAATATTGTATAGTGCAGTATAATGTTTGGACATATGATGGTATCAGACACCACCTAAACCTCGTTACATACCTCTGTGCACAAACACGATCATGTACATAATGTCCTCGTTACGTATCTCTGTGCACAAACGCTATCGTGTACGTAATGTCCTCATTACGTACCTCTGTGCAAAAACGCAATCGTGTACGTAATGTCCTCGTTACGTACCTCTGTGCACAAACGCAGTCGTGTATGTAATGTCCTCATTACGTACCTCTGTGCACAAACGCAGTCGTGTATGTAATGTCTTCGTTACGTACCTCTGTGCACAAACGCAATCGTGTACGTAATGTCCTCGTTACATACCTCTGTGCACAAACACAATCGTGTACGTAATGTCCTCGTTCCGTACCTCTGTACACAAACGCAATTGTGTATGTAATGTCCTCGTTACGTACCTCTGTGCAAAAACGCAATCGTGTACGTAATGTCCTCGTTACATACCTCTGTGCACAAACGCAATCGTGTACGTAATGTCCTCGTTCCGTACCTCTACATACACAATTGCGTTTGTGTACAATGTCCTCATTACGTACCTCTGTGCAAAAACGCAATCGTGTACGTAATGTCCTCGTTACGTACCTCTGTGCACAAACGCAATTGTGTAGGTAACGTCCTCGTTAGCACAGAGATGCTGGCTGTAGCACATACACATGCTCCCTGTGGGAGGGGTTAAAAGCAGGATTAAATTCATGACATCGTAAAAATGTGACGTTTCTGGAACCTCCCCCCCAGAAGGAAATCACAAGACGACTGAACATTGATAGCGCATCTCTTATACCACTCATTTTGTAAAATCAATATCTGGAATATTCAATCAAGTAATGCCCCGCCTGTCACTAAGATTTACTATGCATTTTCAGGATGAAATTTCTATGCAGCCAATCCTCACACAGTCCCCACCTAAAGAGGTGCACCAGCTCTACTAAAAAGCAATCACATGAATTACAGTGAGAGTGAAAATGAAATCTGATTCCAGAATCCAAGCTTCAGTGAATGATCATGGCAGAAACAGCTTGTTGTGATTTCTATCTGCTCATCACTTTGATTGTGCTAAGCCACATGAGTGGCCGTTTAGCATTAACACTTACTTTCTGGAAGGTTCATGAGCCAGGTTCAGTGAGTGTGTGAAGGATGTGAAAGTAAAACAAAAACAGTGAAACTGCGTTCAAATTTACATGCAACAGCTGACAGCAGCTCTTCCAAAGAAGAGCAGGGACAGCACTAACCTGTTTTGCTCGTGAGCATGACCAAGTTCAACCCCTTATCTTCCACTTTCTCATCTTTGTGATAGTCACAGCCCAAGTTAACAAACCTAGAAGTCAGATACAGGCTGCAATCTCAGAAAAGCCACAAGACCTGAACATAAATTAACACAAAATCAAAAGCCAAGAAATCAGAATGCAGAAGATTCTGTATCCAAGTTACATTTTTTTTTATGACTACATTAATTTTCAGCACAGGAATCTGCTTCTTCAGATCGCACCTTTATGTTTTCCTCCATAATATTTCATAAAGCAAATGAACATTTGTTGAGCAACATTACCAGTAGCTAGATGACAATCAGACTGAATTTACCTCGTAGACATGAAGGGATTGGTAGCCAAGTCCACGGGGAGCTCAAACTTAATAAAACATAAACCAAGATTTTGCGTGAATGCCAACAACAATCGCTAATTCGTTTAGACCGTCAGAGTTTGACATTTTTTGTAAAGCAAAATAGGCAAGACTCACCACAGTCTCACAATTGCAGTCAGGGTAAAACTGCAGACATTTTACTATGGGCCTTTCCTGAATGATAAAAAAAAAAAAGATTGGGATAAAAATAATAATGCAACATCAACAAAAAAAAAA
The DNA here is from genome assembly GCA_026781145.1 of Hippopotamyrus pictus. NCBI lineage: Eukaryota > Metazoa > Chordata > Actinopteri > Osteoglossiformes > Mormyridae > Hippopotamyrus > Hippopotamyrus pictus. Next base: position 24,591,449 of record JAODLC010000065.1, on the reverse strand, counting down.
AAAAAAAAAAAAAAAGGGAACAAATAACGAATTAGGAGGAACCAGAAACTGTACAAAAAGAACAATGAATGTCTCTGCTTTTTAAAGGTCAGTACTGATCTGAGCACTAAAAAGGCTGGTTCATGCTTCTCCATGCAAACGCCACACTTGCGTATTCACTCTGCGTATGCGTACAGGGAAACGTGCACAGTCAAGTCACATACTTTGCACATGCACACAACATGTTGTATTTATATTTTTATTAATTAAATAATTAAATAATGATAATAATAATAATAATAATAATATGAATTATTTTGATATTCCCTGCACACGTACCACAGCAATGAGGTTTGTGTCTGTTTCTGTATGATTTACAAATTCAGAGAGCCAGCTCACAGGGTTGCCAACTTTGGTCAGCTGGCTGGCATGACATTTTCAATTCAAGACAACTATGCGCACGCATTTACACGTATGTAACAGTTTCATTGCCTTTTAAGTAGCCTGTAGGGTCTGCAAACTACCCGAACGCTCATGGAAAGCGTCCATGTTGGTATTTAAAGCGCACGCTAGTTCATCGATCATGCACAGTGTACCCAGAGCTGCGCGTGGACAGAAATCGGAGTGCATGGAGCGCTCGTCCAGGGAAGCACACAATGACATCAAACACATCATAAGCATTCAAGTGGACACATCCACAAGTACGCATGCAGAGAAGTATGAACCAGCCTTTAATGCGTATGGATCTGTATACCCTGGAGGTGATGTAAAATAGTCTTTGTGTCTCTCCATCCCACTGCACCCAGGAGAGTTCCTCTGCAATCCTATCTTTTGCCAGACGTTCTGGGTTCAGAATCACCTGAAACAGGACATATCTATGGGATCATCAAAATTTCACAGGAAATTAACAATCTCAACACAAATCAGGTAGGGTTGCAAAATTCTCGTAGATTCCCGTTAATTCCAATGGAACGTTTCCAACATGGAATATTTCCAAAATTTCCCATCTTAACTTCCCAAGGAATGGAAAGTTTCCAGAAATTTTACACCCCTTTGCAACCCAGGAAGCATTTTTACAATATCTGAGTAGCAAAAGGAGACTACAGCTAATCCTTCTGCTGCAGAGAACTTACCACTCTATAGCCCTCTAGTTTTGTCAGGGGGATATGGAACTGCTCAACATCTGGAAGATGGGAGAAGAGGAACCGTGCATAAGCATCTTTATAACCAACAGAGATGTCTTATATGCTATTTCTCCAGAAGCTCTGCATTAATAGGCAGGAGTATGTAGGTATTACAATGAAATATTTGCAAGTGACAAGAAACCACAGCAACAATGTCACTTACATCCATCTTCCACTATCAGCAACAGGTGGCTTTCAGTCACTAATCTCTTCCCAGGCTCAGGATACAGAAACTTGATGCAGAAATATTTTTAAAAATCATTTCTAAAGTATTGAAGGCACACTGAAACATTATGACGGCTAATTAGCCTATGAGGTAAATGTTAAATACCACCAAGTCATATTCACTCTGAGACAGTGGTTTACAGATGTGATAATTCAAATTTTACAAGCTGGGCTATAAACATCAAGTGACATATCTTGTGTCAAGTGATCAACAAGAGTGCACGACACAAAATGGCTTTCATTTTGCTGGGATTTATGCCACAAATTCCGGGTACCTGCACTCTGACAGTGCAGTCGACAGCCTTCAAAACCTTGGTGTTGTTTATCGGCTGTATCTCAATGAGCAGTGTGAGAAACTTTGGCACTGAAAAAGAAGAATGGGGGGGGGGGCATTCAGGTTTATAAGTAATCGACACAAATCTGATCACCTTGCCTATACGACTTCAAAGATATGAAGTTCCACTGGGTACCATATTGCAGTATTTACGGCATCGCCAGAGTAACAGGATGACAGTACGTACCACGTCTCAGGTGACCCTCCTTCTTTGATCTCTGTGACAAACTGACGGCTGTAAAAAAAAAACAAAAAAAACATAGATTACTGTTACTGTTATACAGTACCTCCCAGCAAGTCTACTTATAAAACAGAAAATGACAACACTCTTGGCTGGTAGGCACTAAGAATCATCTTGAAATAAAACCAAACAGGGCTAGACTGATCCAGACTCAGAATCAGATTCAGAAAAACCAAACAGGGCTAGACTGATCCAGACTCAGAATCAGAATAATTTTACTAGCCCAAAGGAAATTGTTCATCCCCAGAGAAGGTGCCTACCCAGTAGAGTCTCCTCCTTGTTGAGTGAGCAGCTGCTGACCAACACATCCTCATCAAAAACATAGAGAAGCTGACGAGACAAAAAAGTGTTTTACTCTCATGCTCCGGGTCCTCATGGGAAAGACATCTACAGTCCTTCACCCCATACCTTATGCACCTTCGTGTTGAGATCATATTTCCCTATTCTGGTTGTCCCAGGCGTTTCCTGTTAGGAAAAGTGTACAACTCAAGAAAGAAGTTTGTGATAATGATAGTCAAAAAACAGTTTTTAATGGACTGGGAAATGTTGACATACTTTCCAGGAATATAGGATGCCCCCATCTCTCTCAACGTTGTGGATTCTCCCATTTGTTTCTGCTAGGTAAGGAGAGTCCAAACATTAAATCACAGGTCCCAATCAAATCACTACCTGCGTAGATCAGAATGCAGCCACAATTCACTTGTGACGGTTAAAATCTCTAAGTGCGTATTCCAAACTATATTCTCGATATAATTTACATAACGTTATGCTGCCTAATTAGCAAACCGAAGACGAAAGTAAAACTTTTACTTTTGAAATAAGTATTGACTTAAGTACTTGCCTTTCACCTTTCCCGTTGAGTTGTCGTTTCTCAAAATATGCGAAAACACATCTTTCTGAAGATCGAAGGTTTTCTTTAAGTTAAGCATATGGGTTTATATATTGACCACAACTTCGCTGTCAGCAATACGGGAGCAAAAGAATGCTATGAGGACATGTCAGAAATACATCGATTTACATGTAAGTACTATATGCAACATGGTAATGCAAGTAGTCCTTTTTTGATGCTCACTCTAATGTTGATAGTGTAGGTCTTTCACGCAAGTGCAAAGGGCAAAGCGCTCCATAAGGAACCTCCCAGCTGCTCCTTCCTTCGCCCCAATTCAGTGTCCAGCAGGCGTTACACATGACAGGCTGGATTACCGAGGAGACTCCGCCTCGCTGAGATCTCCAGCACTCCGATTGGCTTGTCCAGCCGTCACTCCTGGAGAACGGTATTTCGAATGCGGTCGCTACTTCTGTCACCTGACAGGGACGCAATGAAAGGTGTAGAAGCTGAGCAGAAACTTCCTGATATTCGGTCTTGAGTAACTTTTATGTAAAAAAAAAAAGAAGAAATATTTTAAAGATAATTCTTTTTATATAATTACTTGGGAGACATTCAGATATATTATATAACATGACACATAACATGCTGGAACAATTCAGCTACTTACCAAGTTCAACGATACAGTTCTGGTGTAAAACATTTTAATATATACAGCATCCTAAAATATTTCAGCTGCTTCAGAAACTGCAAGCTTTCTTTCTTCTGCAAACATTCACTTGCACGTCGTTTATTCCTTTCCTCCACACGGTAGCGCTCATGATTTATGCTTCTTGGTTTGCTGCTCTGTGTAAGCGCGGCTCCCATTGTTTTCCTGACAGGAAGCAGCCGGGATCCTCATATCACAGAAGTATGGTCCCAGCAAAAGGGTGTGTTATGAAGGTGAGCTGCGTTTTTAAAACGGGGAGAGATTCAGGATAAGTGTCATGTTGAAAAAGATATTACAGCTCATTAACCGTTGCGTGAGGCGGTTATTTGCTACCTTTCCATTTATAAATATTACTGGCCTTCATCGCCGTAAAGAACTGAACAGCAATCGTTACTCTTTGAAACGTAGTAGTGATAGAATAGTAAATTTAACAAATAATTTAAATTACGTTGTATTTCTCCAGAATATCTGTATTTATAAACCTACTTAATGACGGCCGACAAACTGAGCAGTGCGTATCAGTATGGTTTGATGATGCTATCATGTTAATTTACTTAGTGGCATGTTTAATATTGTATTCAAGTTTTTAATCCCTTAACATTTAAGAATACCAATCACACCATTAAACTGCGAACTTAGTACTGCTGCCATCCCGATAATATAATTTGTCAGTCTTACTGTAAAATTGCCATTATTACATTTATATGCTAGAGATGATGCCTTTCCCAGAAAATTCCTTTGTTCTCTTCACATATGTCAGTGTAAGTACCATTGAGGCTTTAGTTCACAAACTCAGGCTAGCAGACTACTGGATTACTGACTGTCAGATATTTACTCTGAACAAAGGCAGGCCTCTTCACAGTCAGCATTTAGTTCTGTTGTCCAAAGGGAACAGATGCCTTTATTTTGCATTAACTCTGAGTCCAATGAAAAAGATACGAGGCTCCGGATGCTTAATCTTCTTTTCTGGCAGTGCTGATGTGCTTATGCAAATGTGCCTGACTCCCCCTGTATGTTGTAAACGATTTTCTTTAATTTTGGTCTCCTTTGATCTCTTTGTTCATTGTGTCTATTGCATCCGGGTTTCTCATCACCTTTGATGGACATGTATCGCGTTTTAGGTTTGTTATTGCAAACCGAGATCAATGGGAATCTTTTTTTGCTCTTGAAGGACCAGGTTAACATGATGTAATAATAATAATTAAAAAAAACAGATTGAGTCTGGCATTAATGTAACTTGTGCATCTATATCTGACAAAATTGCAAGGTGGGTCTGGTTTACGCGGGGATAGCTGTTTTGAATATGTTCCTCTGTAGTAATTCTCAGGCTTAAGAAAGCAACACATGTCATTTTATAAACCCCCGCAGCTGAGAGTGGCCCCACCCGGAGTCTCCCTAAATTTGGGAACTCCACCCTCGTGTGTGTGTGTATAATCCCAGACCTAGCACCAGAATTACACCTCATCTCACCATATTCAAAAGTGACATTGTGGGCTTAATTGCTAATTTGCCATATTAAAATATACCGATGCAAGTCCTTGGCTGCCTGCATCTTATACCCTTTGTGCTCTGTTTGTGGTGCTTAGAGATGCCTCTGTGGTTCCTTTCTTCCTAATTCTATCCCTTCCAAACTGTTGAACGGCCTTGCCGTTGTACTGGTGCACTTCTGAACAAGTTACTTTAATACTTCGTTGAAATGTTTGGGAAAACATAGAAAAACTAGGATTGTACATCACTTTAGGGAAAAAATATGATCTATTTAACAGATTACAAAATGGCTGCATGATAGAATAGGGACAGAAGGAACTTGTTAGGTCCAGTGCATCCAGAGCTGACAGTCGTAGCAATGACCGCTTTGACACTCTCCCTCAGGTGTCTCTTTGCCGTTCATCCCCTTAAAAAAACAGCACACGTTCAACCTCGCCTGAGCTCTGGCAGAAACAGCGAGACGGGTCTTTATTTATGAAGACGCGTCCCAGCAGACGAACTTTATGGCCACCACTTCTGCCAATACACCCAGAAGCCCCAGCTTGCGTGTAATCCCACTGTGCACGGCGTCTGGCTTGATCAGAGGCTACAGACAAACGCACAGCCCGAGAGAAAGTGATGCCCGGCGGCAAGAGAATTAATCGGGCAACCCCGATGGTCAGCTCTTTTCGTTATTCGGCAAGATTACAATACTGCACAGGGAAGGGCAGATATTTATTTCCCGGTTTGCAGTCTTGGTGCTATTGAACTATTTTGCATCTCTGCCAGCTGGAGATTCTGGATTTATTTGTTTGTGTGCCATTCTCAATTTGTAAAAACATAGAGCCGGAAGAAGAAAATGGTAAAACGTTAAAAGAGTGTTAATGAAATAGGCAGATAGGTTGCCCTGAAGCAGGCTTGGAATTTTGAAACACTGAGTCTCTGTATCTCTTCTTGTGACCCCAGAGAAGATATTCGAAGAATCCAAAATAGGTGATTGCATGCTACTACAGTTGAAGGCTTTTCCTAGGAATTATGTAGGTTATAATAAGGGCTTAAAAAAAATACAATGACCTTCCAAGTACCTCATGCAGCAGCCCGGAATTCAAAAGAGTGGCTGGCGAATGTAAATGAAGAAAACACAAAGCAGAAAATTGGTTTAGATACGTCTACCCTGTGGAGGAATGTGATCCGGACCTATGGTTGCATAATGTGTTTTTCCCAGAGTGCTGGTTGGTATGACGATGTAGTCGGCAGGACAGGACAGTGCTGTTTTTATTTTTTCAGAGCGTGCCTCCCCTCCCCGGCAGAGCTGTTAAGACTTGTCTGAGAACATTCCGGAGCTCAGCTGCTCCGTGCTCTGGTCCTGCCGCCGGGCCTACAGGGCCTGACACGTGCCGGGACTGGAATCCCCGTGCGATTTAGTGACTTACAGACACACAAGACAGACAGAGAAGTTCACACCTATGGCGTGTACGCATGTACACACACTCAAATACACGGACGGTGGCAGACTGACACGAGTATATGAGTGTGCACATGCAGCACCTTCAAATGTAATGCTTGACATTTTTTGAACAGAATACTTCTTGCATTTTGTGGTAGGATCTAAGATGGGACAGAGTAGGGTCTGCATTTAAGTTTTACATTTATATCATCCCAAAAAAATCCAAAGACTCTTTTCAAGAACCATATAATAAAAGTCAGGCGAAATTGAAATAAATAGTAGTTCTTCTGCTTTAAATTAAAAACTACTAAAGCTAGAGGTTAGACATTTATATTTACTCATCCTGATCAGGGCGCTCTAGAGCTGTTCTGGCAACTAGCCCGCAGGTGGAGGTAGGTTTTAAAATCGTTCAGGGTGCATCCTTACTGCATGTCGTATACCGCAGCTTTGATGACCTGTCAGGTGCCTGTGAGCCAGTCATTTGTCGCTAGGTGTGGGAGCTGTGCCACTTAGCGCTCTGTGTGACTCGCAGCATGAAACAACAGCAGAGCGACAGGATTTTGAATTGCAGGAACACATGCTAACTGTCATCGGCTTCCTGGGAGTCCGTGTAGTCAGCTGAATGCCAGACATGATCTTTGGGAGAGAATCATGAAGATTAAAAAACAAAATAAGGAAGCTGACATATTGATATACGAATCCAAATCCTTGTTATTGAAATCCTGTCAGCCTCCTCTTCCTCTTGTACTTCTTTTTTTTCCCCTCAGGTGCCTTTGGATTGGGAGTTTATGATGGAAATGTCAGATGACACTCCAAGTATTATGTGAAGCATACGGAGATTCAGCGAAAAGAACATGGATGGAATGAATAAGTTTTGCTAGACACCCGGCTGAGATGGGATGAGATATAAGTTATTGATAACCGAGAGAAATACTCTTGCAAACAGCAGCAAATGCATAGATACACACCAGCTACAGTACAAAGACAGTACACATCATCATGCATTATTTGTACGCTCTATGTCACTTTTAGGTTAAATAAATATAGCAGTATTCTATTAAAAATCTATATACTGAAACAATCCCTTCCAGGTTGTAATCTGCCCTTGGGCTCTAGGTTAGGGGTCCCCAAACCTTTCCATGTTTGCAGACCGGTTAACATTGTACAGAAATTTCACGGGCCGGTACAATAGTTGTGGCAGGGTCTGCAGATCATTTACATTTTTTCAGATGGGAATAGATCACGCAACGGGGTCTGAGAAATTGAAACATTTATCGTCTATTTTTGGAAATTAACCAACCCCTCCCCAAAACACCCAGAACTCCATGACCCAGTGGATTACTGTCCTCAGACAGGTATTGCTCCACCAGGCATTGGGAATCCCTATGCTAGGCTGCCATCTATCATTTCAGTGGCCCTTTCACCCTGACCAAGATAGACAGTTAAAAAATGGATGGATTGACGGAGATATATATATTTTCCATTCTCCCAGGTAGTTAGTTTAATAATTACTGATTGGCCACAGAGATGTCACATCCAGCTCACGATTAAGGAAAGGCTGAAAAATCAGCAGTGCTCAGACCTTGAGGACCGTGACTTGAATAGCCCCGTACTAAAACAATTAGCACATATATTTGATGGTGCGCCTTGTGTGTGTTTACCTGAATCCCGCTGCTGCTACGCCCCACAGGCTGTGTGCGTCTCAGAAATGAAGGGATAAGGCACAGTCTGCCGTTAGCATACGCCGTAATAGTAACGTTTAAGGCTTGATGGAAAGGCTACGTTAGCATGATGTAATAACAAGCAACTGATTCTGTCTGCATGGCCCGAGCTTGGAAGGGATTATTTTTGTTGCGGTTGCTTTATCGGTAAATATAAACCTTTACCCAATCTGCAATGCAAAACATCTCCCTGCCCTCGGCTCAAACCTGAGGTAGCGGCCTCCGCACGACTACGCCATTGTGTCTGCATAAAGAACTTGAGTAGATTTCCTTGGCTCCCTTGTCTGCTTGACCTGTTTCCAGTCATCTGTGAAAGGAGAAGATGCATCTCAGGCTTCTCCCCTTTTCTCGTTGCGTGATGTGAATCCCTCACCAGAGCGCGCAACAAATTTTCAGCTCCAGGCCCTGAGCTTCTATTTGTTTCTCAAGAAGCGCTTCAGAAATTTTGGACACGTTTCCCTGGATCGCTGTCGTTAGCTTGATGCAACCCAACGAAACGTTTCTTTGTGTTGTGGTGTTAAAACCGGCGACGAACTGTTCTGAACCTTTTTCAGATCAAAGCAGCGTAGTCGGGTACGTAGAGCTTAGTTTGCCCAAGAAAAGCCACTTAATATTTTTTTTTTTTTTGAGAATTAGCAAAATACCTATATACAGTATAAAGCACTGGGAGGAAATCAAAGCCTGGAGTTTCAGGGCATTGAAACAAGTATCAGAAACACAAGATGGACTGGGCTATAAAATAAATGCAAGTATCATAGGAAGTATCATATAGGTCAAGTTTTAATGTGACTAGGAAAATTTGTGGTAGCTTTTTGGATAAGAATGGATGTTCTCACAATGGCTGGGAACCAATTCAGACATATGCCTGGGATAATATAATATGGGACATTTTCAGGTCATCATTGTGTCCCAAGCCTGTCTGCGAAAGCGTATTTTTCTTTGGTAGGCTTTCTGTTGTCCTCACTGGGTTTTGAGCATTGGTTCTTTCCAGAGGTAGAAGGTTCAGGTCCAGAAAATAAAAATCCAGACCAAGATTTTGTTTCAACCAACCGGTTGAATACTCGGTGACTGTGATTCTTTATACTCAACTGGATGGTTTAAACAAAATCTTGGTCTGGGTTTTTATTTTCTGGTCCTGGACTATCCACCTCTTGTTCTTTCATCATTATGTGGCAAGGGCACAGTTTAGGAAGCACGCAGGCATGGTGCATAAACATACAGTGCAAACTAATGTTCTTCAATTTCGGATAGACATCTGGTTGAATTCTATTTTTATGGCACCCTTGAGTGGCTTTTCCATCACGTTGCCACACAGTGATGAAACCATCTCTTGAGTCCCTGTTATGAATAACCGACAGCCAGCACAACGGAGAAGCCAGCACAGCTGCTGAGGAGTAAGGAAGAGCTCAGTATCGCAGTCAAGGTGGACATCAGGGACACAAGCAAACATCAAGGTTTGACGTCTTTTCGCACATCCCTGTACGTAATTTGCCAATCAAGAGCAGACCTAGAAAGAGTAAAAGAAGACATCAAGACTACCTCAAAGACAAAACAATAGTACAAACAATGTCCGGCGTACAAGAAGACATACTTTATTGTCACTGATACAAGTTCTGGTACAAAGGAATTTTTTGGCTTTTGAATGATAATAAGAGGCAGAGACACATATATATTCTGTACAGGTAAGAGCAAGTTCTGGGGTCAATGCGTAGGGTCGGCCAGCATGCAGCGCCCCAGAGCTGGGGGTTAATATGGAACCATCTGTATCCCAAGGAATGTAAGCCCGCATCTGCCTCTGGCTTGCCCACGGCATACCATTTAACAGGCCTGTTCCCATGTGCCCTGTTCCACTGCTGATTCTGTTGCCCAGCAGAGTAGCCTCTTCATACTGTATTCAGAGTCATCCCCTAAACCAGGGTTCCTGAATCTTTCCAACCATATGGCCCGACCAGCTATTCATCATCTATCATGTCGGTGGCCCAGAGGTTGGGGGGCGGGGGGGGGGGGGGCAGGGCCGTCAGCCCATTTATCTACCTTGGCAACAGGAGTGAAATGAATACCACAAATGCTTAAATAGTCAGCCTTCATAAAACATCTCATGTTTAATTTAACACATGTTCAGTGCAATCGATGGGATTCCCCAAATGACCTGGAATAAGGTATATTGTTTTATACCCACAACAGCAAGAGTCATGCAAGGCTGGGAGTCTTGTGTCTTACTGTGATTAGATGTGTGTTACTTTGTGACTAGATGGTCACATCATTCTTTGCCGGTTTACAGTGTCATCCAGTAGGACAAGGTGGTAAATTCATTATAGCTGGAAATTTTCAGGAGAAACAAAAAAAATTAAGAATACAAACAGCAACAAGGTGTGAACAAAGTGTTTATATAATCAGAATCTCTGGCTAATAACTGGAAAGAATTGATTCCTAATTGGCCTGAAATGGCCATTATCTGTGTAAAAGATGGCGGACCAAGGGATTTCTCTTGCTTAAGATGTCTCTTAAGGTTTTTCTTCTGAATTTTAATGCCACCCCTTTCATTCGTGGAGGACCACAGTGCCTTGCTTCGCCTTTTTAAGCTAGCTGCCTTCTCAGTGGCTTGGCGGTATAATACGTCTCCCCAGCCATCAGCCCTTCTCTCAAAGAGGGTTTTGTTATCATTAAAATAGAACCTAGGGAAAATAGGAAGCCTAGCCCCTTTTTCGGCCTGGTAATTCAGGGCCCTACTTGAGTCTTTATGGAACCTTAGAGCAACTGAGAAGAATTTGTCTTGAATGAGGCTCTGTTTTGTTCAGTCCTATTGATGATTTAATTTAGAATCTTAATCTACCAGTGTATTTCCTGTCACTAAGCTACTGAAAAACATTTTTTTTTCCTGCAAATAATTGAAGGGACATGGTGTGTGTAAGATACATCTGCTCTTGGATAAGTTAACATACAAATGAATAGCAAAATCTATGTATTATGCCGAGTTTAACTGAATCGAGAGCTATTATGAGAATGATAATGGTCGTCAGAATTGGTCATGGAGCAAAGGCCAAGCCAAAACGCTATTGCTGGAACAGATTCCGTGTTGTTCTATGTTAATGTTTTCCTCTCATCTGTGAAGGATCATGTGAGAATGTAAAAAAGATTCTTTTATGCACTCATCCATCTGAACAATTTCACAGATTGTTAAAATTAAATTTAAAACATCATATGAATGCCTTTATTGGAGTTTCCTTCAAGAGCACTGGGAAATGGCAATTTCTCTTTTTTGAGAAGATTCTGGATGGAGACTGTATAATTATACACAGTCTGTAAGCAGAACATACAAGATCACCTGTCTCTGATGCATCCAGGATAAATCAATCCATCCACCAGCCTTGTTCTTCTCAGGGTTGTGGGGATCCTAGACAACATTGATTCATATTTCTTAAAATGTTAAAAAAAAAAAAAGACTGTACACAATAAACCTGTACAGATGCTGCACTGCTGCTAAGCTAATATATGTCTGTGATTTTTCTAGTCAGTAAAAAGCTAGATAAACTGGGGAACAATTAAACTGACATATCGCTTATATTAGCTCATTTTTCATTCTGCTTGTACATTTGAGGATTGTAATACTTCTTACACTTTTCCTCATAATTGACTCTTTTGTGCTATAGGGCACACTTGAACATGTACAGACTTTTATGTCACATTCCCCAGAAAACAGTAAACACTGCTCTGTGGCAGACAGAGATATTAGGATGAGAAAATATATTTGTTCCTCTGCTTTCCTGGGGTTGGACAGCACCTTAGGGATAACAATCCACAATCCAAGAAACAACAGGTAACCATAACCACATAGCACTGTCTGTTCCTCCATGACATCTTGTTTGTTTTTAATGAAATGTGTTTGAAATGACGGAAAGCGAGTGGCGATCCGGTCACGAGCAGTGTCCGTGATTCCAAATTCAATCCACTTCCTGGGTATATTTTACATAGGCAGTCAGAGATAAAAAGTTTGATCTATGGAATCCCACACTACACACAGCAGGGGCCTGTATCACAAAGCAAGCTTTCTTCCTTAGCTGGACAAATTGTTGGATTTAAAGTAAAGTAGTCTGGGCTAGATGTAAGTTCATTTAGACTGGAGTATCTTAAATCCAACAAGTTATCCTGCTTTGTGATACACGTCACTGTTGTAGCATATAAACCATAACCTAAATATTTCCAAGAGATATCAAATTTGTGGACGGATAAAAACTGTAGATTTCAATATAAGAATCTGCTGAGCACATTTAAAGATGATTCTGTCTTTTGTATGTTATGATGTGACCTACTGCGTCTTATTATGAAAGCCAGACCAGTAGAGTGTTTTCCAGGGTGAGGGGACAATAACTGTCTCATTATTACCACGATCAGTAAAGCCCAACTAGATGCAGTCCTCAGGTCCTTGGCTTGTTTGGTGTTTGATTGCCATAAACTTTGATTTAGTTTCCATGAATGCCGACGAATGAAGTGTCTAGAGACGTTACTGACGTACATGACTATTTTATTCAGTTTACATATCGCATTGCCTGAGATTGAGGGGCAAAATGCAAAAATGTTTAAAACACACTTATAATTGTAATACATAGAATTTTACATTAGTTTTTATGCTGTGTGTACTGCGTAGTTTATTAATTTGCAAAGAATCTTTTATGTGATCACTGGATTCCTCAACTGTGTTCTGAGTTAAATTAAAACACGTTCTAAGTGTTTTAGAAATTTGGACTGGGCGTGGCTGAGGCGTCACTACTAAGAAATATGATCCACGTGGCCTACTCAGCTATGCTGGTTTTATTCAGTGTTTACGGGAAGCGGGGCTTCTGACTTGTAGGTGTGTGGTCTGTTATGTGTAATTATCTAAATATAGAAATACAACTTGTGTTTCAACTGGTTTCTTCGAGTCGAAGTAGAAAAGTGTTCGACTGAGGGTTCCTAAAAAGAATAACAAATGTAGCTTAATTATATGAATGCATTTCGAAAGGTGTAATCTGCTTAGGCGAGCTACAACCGAAAGCATTTAAATTTTAAACTGACGTACTAATAACCACATTCCAAAAATTCATAGGTGCGGTTCTAGCTCCTCCCAACTTATGAGAGATTAAATGTAAAACATGGAAATCTCTTTGCAATGGTCTTTAGGTCATACATGCTGATATGGCTTTAAGCCAATTGGGCTTTACCATCGCAGACTGTATGATTGACGTCTTTGACATCCATTTATGTCCGTGCAAAAAAATTAAAAAAAGCCTGTCATATTCCTGATTGACGTAACCAGAAGTCCAATCATATAGCATGATATCGAAGCTGGAGTCCAATAGTAATCGCGATTAGGGTTTAGGGGCGGAGATGTTTCTTAGCGGCATTTGGACGATGCGGCTAGTTTTGTGTCTGTGGGTAACCAGTTGTGTGTGGAAGTGAGACGAGAGCACGGATTGGATTGGTGTTGTGTGATTTTTGATATTTTCCACCAATAATTGCATTGCTAACGAGCTAAGAAAGAAGAAGGCTCGTATTTGGATTACTGCCTTTATATGAGGGCAAATAAAAATGGGGCGGCGAACATGTGGAATCGATCCTTGGTGAATTAACAATGTTTACTTAAGTATCCATTCTTTATTACTGGCTATTATATTCTGAGGATTTTTTTATTGCCGTGGGAGGCGAGTTGTCGCGACTTGAAAGGATGGATCAGGCACGTATCCTGAGGAAGTTCATTCAGGAGGTTGGAGCCATGCTAGCCGGGGACCAAAGAGGAGAGGATAACTTCGGCGGCGACTTCATGGTGAGAGCGGACGCCCCGGACTTAGACAGGCGGCTGTAGCTCGGCACCCAGATAACAGCCGATGTGTGATTCGTGGTAGCTGGAGCTGTGTCGCCGGCTTAATCCTGGCATTACCACTGTCTGCCGGCGATTTCGGCGTACCTAAGCTGACAGCTCCAGCTCGGATTGTACTGATGCTTCCTTTCCTAGAGAAATCGCCTTGCCCTGGGAAGCTGCTATACAGATGCCCGCTCTTGCCTTTCTTACACATTTTTGCCTCCAGGCTGGGACGCGGCCTAACACTGATTCCTAAAAAAAATACAGTGGGATACTCCCTCCGTCCCCATTCTCCCGGTACTAAGTTGTACGGGACCAAGAAATCTTCGTCTCGGCACTTTGTGACCATCCGGGACAGCCGCTTACAATGCGGAGAAAAGCCCCGCCGCCGATGGGCTGGGTAGCTCCACATTCCTTGCAGTCGGGTCCTGGTGATCACCTTGTTCAGCGGCGTATTTTTGTCGGTGGACCGAGATTTTTAAGTAGGACTAAGGTGGTTCGAAATCAGTCTGGAATTTAAAATAGATATTTGCCGTGTAGCTGAATAGCCTCAGCGGCTTATGCATGTCGCTGGAGGGCTGCTAAGCCCTTACTGGCGTAGGACTACACCCGACTCCATGCAGATGCGTTTTTACCACCCAGTTGTCAACCTGTTTCTATAATCGATAGATGCAAGTTACTGATCATAGCCAGACAATGTCCTGAGAGATACGGGAGCTGTCGCCCCTTACCAACTGTACCGGTGGACTTATGTTTGTGGGGTTGTCCTGTGAGTTTTGCTAGGGTACTGTGTGGCAGACAAGAAGCAACTTTGTTTCAACAATTACTCACGCCTGGCGTGCTAGAATCTTAATGGTGGTGGTTTAAATGACACTTTGGATACATGCATTTCGGGCTGCTCGTTGTAATACGGCATATCTCTTTTTTTCTTGCTAAACTGATCTATGTACTCAGCATTGCAAAATGTTCTGACAGCCCCTCTCCTTGATCCTAGGGGTGCAGGTGATCAGCGCCGTGTTTTCAGTTTTAGGTTATCCGTTCGTGAATAAACTTCGGCGCGCACGATGTCGCCTGCTCGCTCCCGAGGTGAGCGGAGTGATTGAGTTACAGTTAGCTGTCAGGAGGGGGAGGCTTTAAAGAAAGGTGGGGTGTTTGCGGATGTTGCGCAACATTCCGGGGCGTTGGAGTCACAGCGAACTGGGATATGGGAGAGGAAGTGGTTTCGGGATTTGGGAAGTGCGCTGTGCTCTTTCCCCTCCGTCGCCGTCGGACTTTGAAACGCACATGTGTGGCGTGAATTCGGCTTCGCCATTCCTAAGCCCTTTCCCCCTTTTTCTTTCTCATTACCGTATGCCAGGCCTATGATCATGCTCCTTCAATCCACTCCATCTTCCCCTGTCGATTTACTGACGATCTCCTTACACAGGCATACAGAAACATGCCCCCGAGCTGCGGCTAACTGGATATTTCACTTTATTTCCCTATTAAAATCCTAAGCAGAATCTGCTGGAGAGAGACACGGCAGACGCCAGGCTTTTCCCGTCTGCATGCTTAATGTGATCTCGGCGTGAAGCCCCGCTGCGCCGTGCCGCCTTCATACTGACACCTCCCGGTGAAACGCAATCGGAGAGCCGGCGATTCGTCCCGATGATATGGAGAAAGGCTTCTCAATGCCCATCATTATCGTTTTCCACCCCCTCTTCATCTCGGCATGAACTCCTCACCCCGGTGACCACAATTATGGCTCAATGACCTACTTGGTGAAATTCTGTTCTAGTTTTTTAATTTTTAGTTTTGGGTTTTATTTTTTGTCAAACTTCACATTACGCAAAGCATACACCGGAAAGTTTTCAAAATGGCTTTAGATTTTAGAATTTCCCAACATGATTGGTACTCCGGGTTTACTAATGTGTTATTAAAATGCTTGGCATAACCCTAGGTTACATTTCAACGAAAGTGTGGGAGGAATTTAAAATTTTGTTTGCTGGGGCATGCTTGCATGGCTGTTTGCCTCAGCATGGTGTAATCAGTGAGGGAGCAGACTCATCTGACTCCTTTGCTCTGTTTCTTATATGTGTTGAACTTATCTCTAGTTAGGCCCTGGATGTTCAAGTGGATCAGAGTCTGAAGCAGGGGGAGGAAGGGGAGGGGGCAGGACGCAAATATCGCAGATATCCTGGCTGTGACGCCACACTTCCCCTGAACCCTAGAGTCACAAGGGAGGAAATGAACAAAACAGCCATCTGCCCATAAAGACATGCTTTGGTATTTCTTCTTTCCTCTTTTTTTTTTGGGGGGGGGCAGAGTTTTTGATGCATGCTGGGGTGGGGTCTGCTCAGGTCACCTGGGGCTTTACCTCCCAGGTGAATTCCCAATTAAGGAGGCTTTTGCCTTGGGGCATTGTTAAACATGTGAAAGTTCAGTTATGCGTCGATCGGTATGGGGAAACCTGCTCTACAGCCTCTGACTGCTGCATCTGGTTTGTGTGACATAAAGGTGCAGCTCACAGCACTCTTCAGGTGCTTTCCCACAAAAGTCCAGGAACCTAGTTCCTGGGCTATCTCGACCGGGAACCTCTGTAGTTCCTGGCCGTTTTCCCACCACACTACAGGAACTATGACCTTTATGCTAAATAAGCATTGGAGACACAAAAGCTCATAGGTTAAACTTCACAAGTACTTTCATACAAACTAATCTGCCACCCCAAAACAATGGATGATGGAAAAAGTTGTTTTGCTAGTTAATGGGTGGAGCGATCCTGCGGTCTGAAAATAGGGGACAAATTGCATTATATTTATACGGCCCACAACATGTTTATAATTCATGATTATATCTGGCCAGCAGATCGATCTTATGTTTTCCACAGAATAAAAAAGATGTAATGTTTTTCCACTAATAAATGCTGCTAGTTTCACTGCCGGCACTGGCGATATTAGACAGAAATACATTGGTTACTGATTGGCACGAGCAAAAAAAAAAGTATTCATTAATGCTTTTAATGTAATTGAGATACTTCCATATGCTCAGTATTCGCTCCGCCACTTCTCTTTTCCTCACCATTTTGCGTAACTTCCAAGTTTGTGCTGGTGCTTGTGATCAACCAATCAATTTTATCACTGTTTGCCTCACCCAGCAGTTCTTGGTTGAGCAGAAAGTACCTACTCTGAAGTAGGGACTAAAAAAACTTCAGGAACTACCTCCTAAGAACTACAGTTGGGCTGACTTCCTGCAGTGTGAACATGGCAGAAGTTCCTGGTTCCTGAAAAGGATTCTGGTTCCTGAAAAAAAGTTCTGCTTTGGGACAGCACATTGTGAGTCTGTCTGATGGTCTGTCTGCGTGTGCATTCAGGATTCACAGGGTGAATTGATATGGAACATAAAACACTTCCCACCCCCTTAAAATCTCCACCACTCTGTCCACAAATAAAACCCCCAGCCTGGTTCAGGGTATTCAGGAGACCCCTCAATACATTCACAGCCGACTCTCCCTGTAATGGGGGAAGATTTTTCATAATATTAGCATGACACGATTGTTCTCCGGACCGTGTCAGAGGGCTGTACCCCTCTGAGTCTCACCAGGTATTCTGCTGTTCTCGCTCAGCTCTGACAAGTGGTTTTGGCAGTTCAGGTCGGCTCGGCACTGCTGGTCTCCAAAACCTCAGCCGGATTCTTGTTTACCTGTGTGTGTCGGCAATGAGCCGTGAGGCTGCGTATGGGTTTTAGTGAACCTGAGGACGTTTGTGCAGCATCTTCATACAGAGTTAAACCTTTTGGTAGCCTTGGGTCAGTATATTCGAGCATCAGATCCATACAACGGCAGCTTTAAACAGCAGCTAATTAGTCTGCCTGGTAGTTTCCCAGTGTGCCTTTAGATATGAACTGCTGCGTATGAACATAAAAGACAAACTCGAAAGCTTCTGTTTTCCTTTGATGTGGATTTTCAGCATTGAGTATCTCGCAAACTCAGTTCCAGCAACCATGTCTCATTTGCTTCATTTGCTCTCCCTTTCTTTTTGACCTGTTCACATTCTCTGTAGTGTGAAATTACCCAGTATTTACCATTCAAATTCAGCCGTGAATCAAATCTCCGTGTTTATCTAATGCCGTTTACCTGTTTTACATGCCTACTTAAGCAAAATGTAGCTGAATAGAACTTCTTACCTACCGATAGTCTGTATTTACTGGGAAAGGCAAATCAATAGTTAACGTTCTGGTTAACTTGCCAAAAATTCTCTACTGGTACATTGACAGTTCACTCATTTAAAATGTAAGAACGAATTTCACAAAACATGGATATCTAGAACATTTTTACCAAACATCCATGACAACCCTCAATTTGTACTTAAATTTAATTTTAATTTGTACTTAAAATTAACAGCAGCATCATAATCAGATTCTCTTACGTTCACAAACTGCCAGGAGACAGTAAGCAGGGCTGACGGCTCACTTGCCTTTGCTCTGTATCATCTTTGTGGAATCCAAAATATTTCTACGCAACAAAAGATAAATGTTTTCTGGTGATCACTTCTTGTTCTCTTGTTTGCCTCACTCGTTTTCGTTAAATGAGTTTCACAAATGTGCCATACTGTGAGTGAGCAAGGATGAAAATGATTATGATAAGCTGGGTGAGTGCTTGCTGAACTTATTAGAGAACAGATAAATCACTACTAATTGTATTGCATATAGATCATATTTAAAATAGCTAATTTATTATTTGATTTAAAAAAAATTGTGACTTTTTTATTCACGAACGTGAATATTCGACAGTGTTGACTCATCCCTAGCGGCTACATTTCAGACCTAGGACATTATGGTGCAGTGAGCTAAACCCCTGTAATGTGTGTTTATATGTGACCTGTCTTCTGCTGACTTGTCACTCTATTGCACACTGTTGCAGTTTAGTGGCCTTTTATCGCTTGCTTGTAACAGTTTCCCGAGCTTCCTTGTCTCTTCCTAGCTGCTTCAGGATGACTGCCTTTCTGGAAGCCTTGTTGAACAATGTATTCTTTCCGGGAAGCTTGTACACATCGGCATTTTTCCGAGTGGGATTTGCTCACAGGAATTCCTGCTCGGTGACTAATCAGATGTTTACCCTGTTTTTTTTTTTTTTAATTTTTTGTTTGTGGCAGGTTTTTTCTCGGGATCAAAGCTGACCTAGAACATTCCCCAAGTCAGTCTGACTGCGACGGATCATAATGCACAGGAAATGATGTAAGAATGAGGTCACTGCGCAGGAACAGAGCTCAGCTCTGTGTGCAGGGGAGTGCGTGCCTGTTTGAAATCTCTTTTGTTGCGTATTTTTTGCGTAGGGTGAGTAGTTCCCGTGTTTGGGAACTTGGCTTCTGTTAATTTGAACATGCTGTTCATGCCTCTCTGTTAGAGTGACAGAAGCTTCAAATTACAAGTGTTTGTGTGATGAAGGGCTTGTTCTTAAATCCTAAAGATGTACAGTCGAGGCTTAGGGTCTCTCTGTCAATATGGAGAGGAGAGGGGTTATAAGATGGCTTTTGGGTTCCACTCGTTCTGCCTTTGGGCATGAAATGGAGCTGAACTCTGGGAACAGAGGACTGTCCTTGATGAATCATCCCTTGGCCCAGGGAGCGAGAGGAGCAGAGACTGGCCCCTACCCCCATCCTGCGCCTTCACCCGCCGCCTCGCTGTTGCACCGCCTCTTCCTGTGCCTGTGTTCAGGTGATTATTTTTGATGATACGGGACGATACTGAAATAGGAGCGTGCTGACCTAGTTGGTCCAGTGCTGATGCTGTATGATGGGCTACCGGCTGCAGCATGTGAAGAGCCACATATCCAGGGTCTCTCGATTCCCCTCTCCGTTTCCTGCCCTTATTCCTTAAGGCTGGTCCTTGGGGACCTACAGACAGTTTACAGTTTTGGAGCTGAGAGGGAGCAAAAATGTCGACTGTCTGGTAGGGAGCACGGAGGGAGCAAAAATATGGACCGACTGTGGGGTCCCTGAGGACCGGATTGGGAAACACTGCTTTAAGGTATCCTGCACGACTTGAAGGTACAGCCTCCCGGTCACTTCCCGGTCACTTCCCGGTCACCTCCTTAACTTCTCACCCACCTGCTGGCTGGAACTTCCCGGTTCTGTAGTGGCTGTTAGATGGGCCGGAAGCTCCACCACTCCCCCCGCCCCCCAAACCTGCCTGCTGTAGGTCATGTGGGATGTGTGATGGAAGCAACTGGGCCCTCTAAACAGCTTCACCCCCAGTGACGGCAAAGGGAGTGTGTGTATTTGTCTGAAGGTGAGCGTGTGTGTGTGTGTGTGTGTGTGCGGTCCTGCCTCCTCCTGAACGCTGCCTCTCCGCACCCTGTGATTAGCCCGCTGCCCATGTCCACACTTTCTGTTTATGGAGCTACATCTTTCCCTCCCACCTACTGAACCATGACTACAGAACTACAGAAGCCCTCTGTGCATTGGCTGACACTCTTGGGGGGTGACGGGTGGGCAGGGTGTGTTTGTCTGTTCCCTTAAGAATGCTCTGTTTCTCAGTATTAAGAACACAGTACTTCTCAGAATTCTGAGCCCAAGCATTCAAGGCACTTCCTTTCTTGTGGGGATTGTCCTCAGACTGGGCTGAGGGCTGAGGGTCTCCACGCTCTGATCCAGGCCAGTCTACAGGGGATTCTTCTCCTTCTCCCACCATCCAGTCTACTTTTGGTTGCAGGAAATGGGCTGCATCGGGGAGGGACAGTCTGAATAACCAGTTAGTCCACTGGGCTTCTCCCAGTGTTCCTTATAGCATAGGTAGCAGTGCTTCCCATTATCTGTGACAGAAGCCTTCAGGTTCCGCTCCGTGGAGAATCTCAGTGGCTTCTGGGTAGCTGTAAGTAACCCCACTACTTTAGGTCTGTTGCATCCACATCTTATAATGGTGATCTTCATCCAGTGGGGTAGGCTTCTGTCAGAAGGGTGGGTTTCTGAATGGGACAGTGAGGGATACGTTGTGAGCTTCACCCCCAGTGACGGCAAAGGGAGTGTGTGTATTTGTCTGAAGTCGTCATTTCGGAAACTTGGGGCATTGACCGTTGGCCTAGAAAATATGTAATTGCAATTTGTTTTGCGATATTTTATGAATTTCTCCCAACATACATTAATTATTTTTTTAAACCTTTTTAAACATCAAGCCACAAGTAACCCTAACTCTGCAGGCTTTTATTGAATACCTCATTCCTGAACACTAAGAACAGTTCCTGGTCATATGATTCAATGGACTCTGTTCCCAGATTATGTCATGTACTCTTTATCCACAACAATTTACTATAAATTTAAGGCAAAATAGTATAATATTGTTTTATGGTCATTTATTTGCCAAAAAAGTAATGGGTTGCTAGGTATATGGTAAAGGAATATGGTAAAGTGTATTTTTACAGTTTCCTGACAGTCCCATGTATGCAACGGTTAAATTAGCACAGAACAAACATGAAACAATTATCACAAAAACTATAAAGTAATAATAAAAATAAAACAACCCCAGAAAGAATAAGACAAAAGGAATCCTGCAGCTCTTGCTGCTTGAACCTGTAATAAATGGGACCTTTCTGTAAACAATCTCTGACCAAATAGGTCAGAAAGTGTATGTGGGTTTTCGCTGCAATTCCCTAATTAGATTACTGATTAGAGGACTGATTGGCTGAAGAGTCCTCACACCTGGGTTTGAACAGCTGACCTAAAGGTTATCCCAAAAACCTGCACACACACCGGCCCTTTGCGGATAAAATTGCCCACCCTTGATGTAGATCATTCACTTAGAGCATTTATGGGCATATCCGCAATCGCCTTGGCCCACGTCTGTTTGGTGAGCATGACTGTCATACAAGGACGACGGCATGAGTTTGCAAAACTATTCTTGCAACAGTTTTAAACCCTGGGTCACATCCTAAATCGCAGCCTTTGTGATTTGCTAATTGCGTTGTTTAGAATCGCAATTACGATTCGAAATCGATAAATCATTCGGCTCCATCGTGTAACTGAATTTAGTGACAGCAAAACGGGAATTATGGATAATGATGCTTATAAAAACATATGTATATCTTCCTTATGAAAGAGGGCCCTTCATGGATGACATTGACAAGACTGTCACAGGTTACTCTGAAGCATAGTGCAGCATGGTGGTCTTTGGGTGACCTGAACAGTGTACATGGCAGCTACTGGTGTGAAATGGTTGGTGTTATATTGCCTCATAGTTTGTTTTGACTCATAATTTGTTTTGACTCATGTTGTGGAATGATATGAATTGAGTATGACGGTCTATACAGCTACTCAGACTTTCATTACTGCGTTTTTAGCAACATCGGGGCCAGTGTGTGTATTGAACAGTGGTGCTGAATTGCGATATTTCTCTTGGAGGGGGCTGCACTCTTTCCCAGCTGGAGTTGCCTCACACAGATGTTTTATGTGTCTGTTGTCTTGGTCAGGAGCACGGAGGTCTGCGGGGGGGGGGGGCTGAGGGGTCAGTGTGACTGCGGAGGTTTGTAAAAACCGACGGGCTTGTCACGGTCAGGTCCCACGGGGTCGCTAGCATGCGAACATGGGCGGTAGGGGGGTGGGGGGTTGGATCTTTCGACTTCTCTGGGGGGGGGGCCTAAAATGCTCCCGCCAGACATCCAGATGTGAGAATCCAGCTGTGTGCCACATGGGATGTTGATGAGAACATTCAGAACCTGTGCTTAGTGCCATATAGGCCGATCTGAGGTGATTCTATGGAGAGGGGGTGACGGGGGGGGGGGGGGGGGGGGGGGGGG
>JAODLC010000065.1:24535216-24568616 GCA_026781145.1 Hippopotamyrus pictus | reverse complement strand
GGCGAATTGGGGTGATTATATTTGGGCTGAATGCCCTAACTGCTGTTTCCATACCATAAGATGGGGTCCAGAATTTAGCAACATATACTGAATAAATCAAGGTCTTAATTATTCAGTAGAATAATAATAATAATAATTTATAATAATTTTATTCCCCGCCAGAGCTGGGGAGTAGGATCTCATTACAGGATCATGTCCCATACAAATGTCTACCCTTCAAGAAGTGATGCAGTAATTAAGGGGATGGGCGGGGGCCCTGTGAGGCTGAAGAGGAGAGCTTTATCCCCTCCCCCCCACAAAGCCATAAGGGGAGATGGCACTGCTGCTGTAGTGACAAGACCGGAGATAACCTCCCCCCCCCCCCCGACATGGAGGGTGCTGGAGCAGGTCACTAACAAGCTATTAGCAGTGGTATCGATTGGCGTCAGCCGGTTCTGGAAAACCTCCACTCACTGTCCGCTCTGCACCCTCCCTTCCGCACAGAAACTGCGAAGATTATCCGCCAAGTACAGGACGGAAAAGATTTTTTCCACCAACGCTGGAGAAAAAGAAGAGAATGTGAAAAAGAACAGATACAAGGACATTCTACCATGTAAGCGTCAGCACGGGGGGGGGGCGGTGCTATTAGAATGCGCTGAATACGTTTGAAGTCATCATTTCTCAGCTGATTAACCACTTTAAACCTTGTTCTTATCTCTTACAGTTGACCACAGCAGGGTTAAGGTGTCATTAAAAACCTCCAATCAAGACATGGATTACGTCAATGCCAACTTCATTAAGGTATGGGAGAGGCTCTCTGACATTCTTATGGGAATTTTTCTTACACAAAAATGCTCTGCTGGCAGAAGGAAAAATGATTGGTTGAACCAATCAGATTGTAGAGGAGGTCGATCCAAACTATTAGAGGAGGTGGGACTAACCAATCAGACGTCCTTGTCTTGCCTCCTCTAGTTGTTTGGATCCACCTCCTCTACAATCTGATTGGTCCATTGAGATAACTCACGTTTTTCCTTCCGCCCTCCGAACATTTTTGTGTAAGTAAAACTCCCACAAGCCTCTGACACTGGGGCCCTGGCACACCTGGAGGGGTGCTCCCTCAAGCCGCCAAGACCCAGTTGTGAGGCAGCTAAGGTTCGCTGAGGCGTCCTGCGTCCACATTCAGTCGCAGTGCTTTCTGCACTTTGGAGTCGAAAGGCAGCTTGGCCAGTGTCTAAGCCCTGGCAGCATGGATGCTTCCATTCATCCATCCAAGTGCTTATTTAGCAGGTTTTCCTGGAGCCTCTCCCAGGCAGGACAGTGCAGAAGGTAGGGGTACACCCTGGATGGGATGCCAGTCCACTGCAGGACACGGACACCGCAGCAAATTAGAGATGCCTAACTGCACATCCTTGGACTGTAGGAGGAAAACCACATGACGCGTGGAGAGCATGCGAACTCCACACACGCATAGCGGCGGCAGGGTTACCGCAGCAGAGATGCTTTCGGGATCTAAATGCAGGCCCCAGGGTGGTCAGACTTGCTGTCAGGTGCAGGCGGCAGATCCTGCACCTTCATTTTGGCTTCCTGAGGAACACCAGCTTTGAGCTCTGCTGTGGGCCTTCTGCCTTGATGCCCCTTCAGCGGATGTTGATTCTCCTTCTGTGCCGTAGAAGTGAGATTAGCCAATAAAAACAGGGATCCCAGGTTCCCTGGGTTCTCTGGCCTGTGCGATAGAGCTGATGCTGGGGGCGGAGCCAGTATATTGGTGGGAGGGTATTGCACTACACATCCCCGCCTTTGGACTAACCCCGTCTCTCTCTCGTTCACGGTGTCGTCGGCAGGGCACAGGGGGCTCCCGGGCCTATATTGCCACTCAGGGACCCCTGCCCAACACCATCCTGGACTTCTGGAGGATGAACTGGGAATACAAAGTGGCAGTGAGTGTCTGTGGGAGAGGCAAGCACATTCAAACCTGCGAAGCCTCACTCTCCTCCCATGCTTCGTAATGAAGCTTTTCGCCTTTAAGGTTTAGTACTTGTCTGATGTTTTATTCTCTGTGTCTTGCAGATTATCGTGATGGCGTGCCGAGAGTTTGAGATGGGAAGGGTGAGATCCTCTTATTTTACATCCTGTATATTAAGGATAAAACCTTCTTATTGCAAATGAAAGCTGCTATTTTCACCTGCAAGCCTCGTAGCTTAGAGCAAACTGGTGATCAAAGAAGCTTTATTCCACCGAACGGACCCAGTATTTGCATTATTTATTTGGAAGCTTTTTCTGATGCTCAGTATCCTTTGTTTGTGATGCACAGAAAAAATGTGAGCGGTATTTCCCCCTGTTCGGCGATGACCCTTTAACCTTTGGACCATTCAAGATCTCCTGTGTAAGTTTTTTTTTTTTTTCCCCCCTGCCCGGTGGGATCTGGCCTTCTTTCGCTCTCTGTTTTGCAGGCTTAAGACATATCAGCCGATTGCAGAAAGATTGCCTGCGATAGGTGCTCGTTGATTTCTCCCTCCTGCACTAAGCGAGCAGCTGCCGATTTGCAGTCCGTCACCTGCGTGCCGTCCTGGGCCCTTTAGCAGGCGTCAAACACAGCAGAGCTCCCTCGTCTGTCGTTAAGCAACTAGATGCTGGGTCCGGATGTTTTATCCGCTATAAACCAAAACCCATTTAGTGGTTTCCAAACAGTTTTCGTGTTTCTAAAAAGAGCGACTTGGCCCGGTTCCAAGCTGCGGTGACTGTGCTGACCTGGCATTATGTTCCTGTTTGTTCGAGTTGACCTCAAGAAGAGCTTGATGCGATGTTTGTTTGCAGGAATTGGAGCAGGCCAGAACTGACTACATCATCCGGAATCTGTCGGTGGAGTATCAGAACGTAAGCTGGGTCCACCACCCTCACTCCCTCAAGCGTGTCGCATGCAAGGCATGTCCCTGGCTTGCTGGGGGACTTCATCAGCCAATCGGGTTCTCTCCCTCTTTAAGGAGATGCGCAGGGTGACACAGTTTCACTACATCAACTGGCCCGACCACGACGTGCCGTCGTCGTTCGACTCCATCCTGGACATGATCGGGCTGATGAGGGAGTACCAGGAAGACGAGGATGTGCCCATCTGCATTCACTGCAGGTGTGTGTGGCCAGCAGGGGGCGTGGCAGTTGAGGCTTGCTTCCTGCTGGTGTGTGTGCCTACCCACTGAAGGTTAACTGTGTGTCCTGTGTGATCCAGTGCGGGCTGCGGTCGAACTGGAGCCATCTGTGCCATAGACTATACGTGGAACCTGCTGAAGGCCGGAGTAAGTCTGTTTCTCTCTCTCTCTCGCTCTCTGTCACGCTGTAGCTCACATGCTATGCTCACCTGGGGCCCAAAACACCAAACGCTTTATTTTTATCTCCCATCGCTTATAACTTCTAGAAAATTCCAGAAGACTTCGATGTGTTCCAGGTAATTCAGGAGTTGAGGACACAGAGACATTCGGCCGTGCAGACCAAGGTCAGTTTGGCCCCTTTCGTGGCGCCATAGCAAAGGTCTGGTGTGGCCAGAATTCAGCATATTGACAGGGATCTTGTGAAAAAGTAATAATGAAATAAGTGTCAAATACACAATCCGGCACCCGTATCCTAATCGGCCACCTGTATGGCTGACCTGTACTCATTGACCACTTTGATCTTCGGCTGCTAACGTCGCCGTCCTCGTCCTCAGGAGCAGTATGAACTCGTCCACAGGGCCATCGCTCAGCTCTTCGAGCAGCGGTTGCATTTTCTCAAGACCCCCATCGATGCAGACGTCCCAGACGGCATGGTAGGTGCTAAGCCGAGGCAAACATGAGCTTCGGGGTCGATTTAAAAAAAAAAAAAAAAAATGTAATCTGTCTGCAGGCGTCTCTCTTTCACTGAATGTCATTCAGCCTTTGACATGCAGGTAAGTCAGTCTTACGGTGCCCGGAGTGTGGCTGCAGTACAGCCTGAGAGCAGGAGACTTTGTCCTCCTGCAAAGGTTTTTTTTCTCCCGTTTTTTTGCAGAACTCTCCGGATTACAAAGGAGTCGTTTGGTAGAGGACAGGGCGATCCCGCGGGTTTCTGTCCCGAGGATGGGGGCCAGGGGTGCGTTTTGTTATCGCGGCTGACCGTCGAAGCTGAACATGTGGCCCGCGAGTTTGCTGCGGAGGTATAGAGAGCCACCGTTCCCCATCTGGCTCCCTTTCTGGACCAAGAGAGGACTTCCTGTTTTGGGGGAAGGGGGGGGGGGGGCTTCTCTGTAGAAGAAAAGCGGGATGTGCTCTGCTGGGAGGGGCTCTGCTACTTCGCAGGTCGTTTAAAAAACAAAAAAAAAACCCTCTGGGACTGGCATCTGGCCAGCAGCCGAAGCTCACGTCCTGTTTGGGAGCTTAGAGGCTGGTGACATCACTTAGCCTGTGTCTGAGAATCCGCACTCTGGGACAGGGAAACCCAGGCCACCGGCTTCCTCTGCTCCTGTACATCTGCTCTGTCGAGGCATGACGTACACACACACACACACAGACACACACACACACAGACACACAGACACACACACACACACACACACACAGGAACAGGAACAGGCTTCTGTGTCTCCTGCATTTCCAGACATACCTGGCGATCTATGCAGGTGCCAGCCTTACCGGAAGAGGGGACGTTATCCTCATAATGCAAGACAAGAAAAAAAAATGCATAGGGGGAGAGGAAAAATAAAGATCAAATGACCGAGTCCATCTACCAAAAAAAAAAAAAAAAAAGTTCCCGTAGAGGATAAAAGGGGAAAGTCGTGCAGCTGTTACGAGATTCAATAGAGCGTTTCAGAGTTTGTGGGAGCTTTAATTTGAAACGCAGGAATGACCTCTGGTTTTTAACCTGAGGCGCAGGGGCTGCCTGCACTGTCCTTGTGCGATGGGGCTGCGTGATGTTTTGGAGAAGTAGGATGACAGAAACAGACGCTGCCAGACCGTGTCACGCTTCACGGCCGAGGAGGAGAATTGTGACTGTTCCCCTGAAACGGTCAAGCAGCTGGTGCAGAGAAGCTAATCTCAGAGTGACGTGTGCGTCCCCGCTTTGCGCTGAAATATTATTATTATTGGTAGTATTATTGGTTTATATTTTTAGTATTTAGGGTAAACTTTAGAGGTCAACTGTGCAAGTTGGTTCCGGAAATGTTGCGGATAGGTTTTTCGGTCCCTGCACCCCCACAGTGTGCAAATGTCCTTCCTTTGTGATTCTGCCTTTTTTAGTATGTTGGCCAAAAGGGAGAATTCGATTGAAGCCGACATGAAGGAAACTAAATTAGGATTTTTTTCCCTGGGAGCCCTTCCCTGGGAGGCCATTGGAGGGTTTGCGTCACACGGCCCTGGCTGCCTCGGCGGGGTTAGCGGCCGCTATGTGTTAGCCGGGCCCACGGTATGGCTGGTGCCGCTGGCTTCCTCAGTCGCTGAGTCATAGCCAAGCCGAGGTCTGTTAACGTCTTTTTCTGCAGGGGTATTGGACGGGGGGGATTGAAAAAGGGGAAGCATCTTTAAAGGCAGTTACACAAGATGAGTATGTGTATATTTGTCTATTACAATTTAAAAGGAAAGTACATAGTTGCGAGACGCAGAATTGCTGAAAAATAGAGGAAGTGGTGGGGGGGGAGGGGTTAGGGGCCTTGATTAAAGGTGCAACTACGCACACACTCTGGCTCTGGGATTTGAACCAGCAACCTTCTGATTACAAGCACTGTGTCATAACCTGTAACCATTAACGGATTTGAATAGAGGCTTTATTTAGTTATCTATTTATTTGACTTAAATGTCCCCACCCCTCTCCTTCCCTCAGGATGAAGGCAGCCCAGAGAAAACGGGTCAGAACTCTGACGAGGAGAGCTGGGACTCTCCCCCGCCTAAACCACCCCGTATCCGCAGGTAGGCCGCCGGCCGTGTCCCGCATCGCAATGCAGGCCTCCTGGCTCTGCCCCGCAGGAAGCGGAGCGGGGCCAGGCCGCCTTCAATCCTTTTACATAACCCAGGGTCACGCGCATCAGTGCCCAGCTTGGCCTGGCTGCCAACTGGGTCACGCTCCTGAATGCCTCTGTCTGAGGGTGGCATTGCATCCCAAAGGCACAATATCCATAATGCAGGGCTCCCTTACGCCTGGGGTCGTACTTTTCTCTTGTCACTGTGTTTCTAGGCCTCATTTGAGCTGCCACCTGTAGTGTCTTTCCCCTAGGGTGTGGACATTTTGTACATTTATTCCTTAATAGCTTTTTCTAGGCACTGATAACTGCCACCTTGTGGCAATATGTGTTACTACAGAAGCTTAGACGTTTGCATTTACATTTACATTTACATTTATAGCATTTGGCAGACGCCCTTAGCCAGAGCGACTTACATAAGTTTGCACTGACAGACTGAAATATTTTACGCAGTAGTAGCTTTCAGGCTTGTTTGTTCAGGCTGGGATGCTCTGTAAATTATCTGTATTTCTGTGCATTAAAAAGTTGTGCATATTGACTCAGAGGTCAGTAACACTTTCCGTCCATCTGTCCCGCAGTAGCTGCCAGATGGAGGGAGACGTGAAGGAGGAAATCCTGCAGGCGCCGGAGCCTCGGCCGGTCCCACCCATCCTCACCCCGTCTCCCCCCTCCGCCTTCCCCACCGTGACGGACGTGCGGCAGGACAACGACCGCTACCACCCCAAACCTCTGCTGCATGTCATGTCGTCATCGTCGGGCCAGAGTCCTGACCTGAACGAGAACTACAGCAAGGGTCCCGGGGGTGTGGCCGGCCGCCGCGAGGAGGGGGTCGCCGGCCTTGAGGAGGGACCGGAGCGTGGGTCGGAGCCGCCGCTGTGGGAGGGCCCGCGGGTCTTCGAGGGGAACGGCACAGCTCAGGGTCTCAGCACCGCACCAGTGATCCCGGTCACATCCACGCCCGCACTCTCCCCGAGCCGGGACTGCCGGTCCGAGGGCGAGCCCGCCATCCTGGCCCGACCCAATCACCTCCCGCTCCGCGAGAAGGGGCAGGCGGCCTGGGGGGACACGCCCTCCGTAGAGAAGGCGCCTTCGCCAGCCCTGCAGGTCCACAGTAGCCCTCACAGGACTGCACTCTGCTTCACCAACCCGTTGCATGTGAATAACTCAGACTCTGAGGGCGAAGGTGTGAGGGTGACTTCTTCCTGCTCGCTGTCATCATCCTCATCGTCATCCACCCCATCCCCCATCTCCTCCTCGACCGGCACCAAGGCGGCGCCCCACGGGAAGTCTACGGCCGTCTCCACCGCCAGCGCTACCGTCACTGTCACAAGCCCGGGGGACCCAGTGCCTCAGCGGAAGGTCACCCCCATGTCCATCGCTGGACAGAAGCTGCCCGTGGAGGTGGAATCAAGTACGTAGCACCTTTACTAATGACCGCGGGGGTGTGCAGTAAGACCCCGACAATGCATGCTGTTCCCGTCTCCTGCGGCCCAGTTTGGGGTCACTGAATGGCTGTACCTGTGCATGCTGAGAAGTGCGGTCAGGTCTGGGCTCAGTGTATGGGGCTGGCTTGCATGCTGCTCCTGTCTCGCGCTGACAGATCTGGGGTCAGTGCATAGGCGAGGGCTTTTCTGCCGTAATTGAACCCGTGGGGCTGTGTGTGGGCACTGTGATTCACTGATTTTTAAAGTCCAAGCTCTCACTGTTTGGACCCAATTAATATTGCGTTAACGCGTTGGCACTGTATCGACCTGAGAAATCAAATAATATTTATACGGATATGATGTCAACTTTGAGATGTTATATGAGCTGATTTGCATCGTAAGAGCTGAAGTCATGTGACCTGGGCTGGGACGAGTGTCTTCTGAGAATGCAGGAGTAGGGCATCGTCCCAGAGGCAATCTGGCGTTGCTAAGAGTGACTCACTCATTAAATGAGGATCACTTTACATGCGATTGAAATACAATGACCCAGTACCAAGTACATGATTTATTTACATATTTCCCTGGGAAAGATTTTTGTTCGTGTGCATGTTTGCATGCCTGCATCCTGTTTGGTCTCTTGATTATGTATGTGTTTGTGTTTATTAGCTGTTGGGAATGACTTGGACCTTGGCTGCTTGTGCATCATGGCTGAACACTGTGTGATGGTGTCTTACTCGAGGAGGGGGGGGGGGGCAGCATGGACATGGCTGTCTTTAATCCGCACTTCCTCTGTGTGGTTCTGTGAACTGGTTTGTGCTGGAGCATGGAGGCTGGCATTTCAGCATCACACCCAGTGTCCTGTGCTGCGTGAAGAAGAGCTGTCCGTTTGAATGTTGTCGTGTGAACGTTCTCCTGTTTTTGATCGAAAATGAACTCGTCCCGGCTTTAGAGCTGAGATGGACTCCCCGTAGGGGAAAATGTTCTCCCTCTAGCTTGAGCAGAGTGCAGCTTGTGCATGCTTGTGCGCACGTGCATCGCACGGGTGTGTAGAAGGGCCGCCCCCGCCTGCAGACAAGACAGTGTGCTGAGTAACAGCTGATTTTTGCCTCGTCCAGACTGGGACTTGAGTGAGGACTCTCCTCCCCCGCTGCCTCTGAGAACCCCCGAGTCGTTCATTTTGGCATCAGGTGCGTTCTGCATGGACTCTTTACGTGATGTTCGCTCCACTGCCAAAAGAGGGCGCCAAAGCCAGCGTTTCAGCTTACCGTTTATATATATATATATATAAAAAACAATAAAGTACCGGTTTTTATTTTATTTTTCCAGTCTGAATGAAAGCCAATAAAAAGTAAATAGCGAGACCTGTATTTATTATTTGACGTTATATCTGCAATTTCCTCTTAGGCATTCCAAGCTGGCCAGTTTTAAATGTCAGCTTTTGTTGACGGCTGCCTTGTGGTTGACCGACTTCTGCTGAGACTGAGTGTGCTGGTGAACTTAGGAAAATAAAAAATAAAAATTCCTCTCCTTCTCCCATTATTCTCTTTTTTTTAAAAAGTGTTTATTTTTATTCACACTTTAAAAACGGTAGCAGCAAACCATTAAGCTCAAATGACTTGATATCTGATGGCAAATAAGCCATACGAATGTGCTTTAAGTACTTTTTTTCCTAATTTGCGGAATTTCCAAAAAACCCCAACAAGTTAGACAGTTTTATTTACATTTAAAAATTCCGCAGTATGCAGTTCAATTGTAAACTTGTGTAAATACACTATGTATGCCATATTGTAATCTTTACAAATCGTAACATCCTGTATATGCTATACGAATGCATGAAAGCTGAGGTGTGTTTAGTCTGGTGTAATTGAAAAGAATAGCTCTGTGAATGGATGCATTATTGCTCTTGAGGGCTTGACGCATACAGCACTGCTGAATGCTCTATTTAAGTGAAAAATGGGTCTCTGCATTCCTGTCTCTATCAGGGAGAGTGCAGTGTGCAGACAGATACCATTTAGTGTTGAAGGGGATATGACAGCTGTCTGAGAAATGGCTCTCGCTGTTGGTCAACAGGCAATGAAAGGTGTTTTTTTCTTCCTAATTTATTTTTTTCAAACTGGCCTGGAATGCTTGGCCTACTGGATTCCTCCATGCCTCCCATAGTTGAACAGTGTCCAATTTTTGTCCTGCCCGACTCGTGGTGAAATGTCATGGCTCCGATTAGAATTTTGGTCACCCGTTTCAGAGCTCAGCCTGTTTAGGAATCCGTACCTCTGGGAGTCTTCATGGCTGTATCTGTGGAATGATCAACATTTACATGCATGACAATTAGGGTCCCAGGAAATTAACATTTTTGTGAGGGTGGTAGGCGGGAGAGTGACCAGCTAACTGTAAAGGGACGCCCACCAACCTGTACCATGTCCTCAGATGACCCAGGTCCGAAGGCCTCCAGGTGTGGAAGCTCTGTGGAATGGGACGGTTCCCTGACCCTGCCTGGCCCAGAAACCAGGTCCTCTGAGGTGAGGTCACGTGATCCAAGCCTATAGGGAAATATGAATGATATTGTACAGTCACCTGTGAAGAGAAAATATACTGACCATCTCCCCTTCTCTTCACAGGGCTCACAAGTGCCACAGAAAGTGAGAAATGGTATGTGGTTCCAGCTTCGAATCTTGATAAACCTACAATCGAATCACTGCATGTCACTCGGTCACTGCGGTCATATGACATAATCCGATATACTGCATATGGCTGGGTTGCTGCTGACCTATCACTTCTTGGCTTAGACAATTTGACAGGGGAACAAGATGGGAGGAAGAGTGGTGCGGATGGAGATGTGCACCTTGCCAATACAGGGAGAACCGCAGGTGCAGCGATTTCGCCAGTAAGAGAGAGAGGTAAGTGACCTCCCCATTCCTTGTCCTATCCCTTGTGACAATAACAAGGCTCAAACGTCTTGGAAGTGACGGACTGCTGTCCCTCACTGTCATTCCACTTGTCAGGACAGGCTTGCTTTGTGCTTTTGCGGTGTGCCTCTGAAGATCCCGTAGGAACATTCTGCCTACTGTCACTGGCCATTGAGCGCCGAAATGTGGATAGTTGGAGTTGCAGGCGGTTCTGATGACTAATAACAAGTGCACTGCCTTCTGAGTCTGTTAGAAGCTGAGTTCTGTCATCAGGGTGCATAAGCTGAACCAATACAGATCCTTCACACAGCAGTAAATCTCCTGGAGCAGTTTGGTCTGTGCCAAGGAGCACAACCGGATTCCACCTTCGCCCTCAGATCTCTTTTTTTTTCTCTCTTTTTCTTTTTTTGCAGACATTGGCAACCGCTGCCCAAAACCCAAAGGCCCCCAGAATCCCCCCGCAGAATGGACATGATGACTGGAACCCCAAGCCTCCACATTTTGAAGTGCCACTGTATTAGGAGGAATGCGGTCTCTTAGATTCCATTCTGCAATCGCGTCCCCTTTCCTACTAACTGACGCCATCTCGAGCCACGTGCCGATCTTTCCCACAGTGCGACAGTCCATATCCTGCTGTACTTGTGCTGCTTGTCAGGGGTTTCCTACTCCGGTGCTAAGTCCAGACATCACTGAGACCACAAACCTGCCTTATTCTATTTTTACTTAAAGAACTACATGTGGACAATAATCCAGAATCCCCCCCCTCCCCCATTACATCACTCTTAGGCTTGTGTTAATCTGGTACAATAAGATGTATTCATTGGGATGGCGCACTACTGTTTTTTTTCTGACTTCTTGATAGTTCTGTTTGCATTTTATAAGTGTACAGAGCAAGTAGGTATGTAATTTGACATTCTGCTGTTGCTGAATAGTCTCATTAACAGAAGATGTAAAAATTCCTTGCATGATCAGGAACCCTTTGTATCTTTTACTGTAAATTATTCACCCTTCTGGTCTAGTGTGTTTGTTTTTTTATAAACTGCTGGATGTGCGGAGACAGTATGGGATCAAGATTGTAACAAATCTTTTTACATTTTCTTTTTGTAAATCGTCTGTTAAAGGTTATTTTTGTATAATGTGCTGGTTTTACCCCTTCGCTCCGTGCCCCCTGCCCCCTCGCCCCCAACACTCTGCTGTACTGCTAGGCTTGGAGCCCACCGGTGCCTTCGGAGAATCCTGGGATTCCCGCTTTCAGCTCTGACGATCCCCCCCCCTCCACACACCACAAAGACTTGCCCGTCATGACATGGGAACCAGTCAAGTCCTCCAGTAAAACAATGTTGGCAGCGCAGCTGAACTCCTGTGTGATTTGTTCTGGTTGCACTCGCAAGAGCCGCAGAAACTGACAGCGTGCGCTTGACGTGTTTCAGTTCCGCATGGGCCCAGCATATCTCAAGGGTTGGACGTTTCAGTCTAGCACCCCCCCCCCCAGTATGTATTGTTCCTGCACATCCTCCCCATGTTACTTTGCCTTCCTTTGGGTATTTTTTTTCGGGGGGGGGGGGGGGGGGGGATAGTCATAGCTCAGATTTGTGTTTGATGTTTACCTGGCATTATATAGTCCCAACTCCATACAAATCAACAACTACTAATTTACTTTGCCTAGAAACTCTGTCAGTTTATTATACCGTATAACACACTAGACATGGTGTGTACCTGTAAAGGGCGCCCCATTAAAATTTGCACACTTAGCTGGATGTTTTGGAAGCTCCATCCATTAGATAACCAGCAGAAGAGCCATTTTATGCATGTTTGGGCTGAGATGGTCTCCCTCCTGGGTTGTATCGCCTGGACTCTGGGGCCATTAGAATAGCTCTTAGTCTAGTGAGTGTAGAGGTGAAGTGATTACCTACTGGGACTGCAGGGGAAAAGGGGAAAACGTGCTCCTGTTTGCGGCAAGAATACAATATTAGCGAAATATTTCCGTAATCAGTGTGTAGTAGTATTTTTCTCTTTACCACTTAAATTCCACATTATAGAAAAGCAGTGAAGATATCAAACGAAGTTGGAACGTTTTATATTTTTTTTGTAACAATTAGACAATCCTATTCATAGTCTTATTTTGTCACTGGGGTAAAATCCACTGTCTACTTCTCTATAGCTCCAGCAGCCTCGACCTGCCATTGAATCCATTTTTATGCTTCTGTTTAATAAACATAGATAGTGCATTGAATAAACTGATTCGGAAAGGTCTATCTAAACACGTCAGCCCTCCACCTGACAAATTAATCGTTGAGACACTCAGAATGTAACTGTGAAACAGGTCGGCATTCAGCATAGTTACTGTTATCCGTAAGGGAATGTAAATAGGAAAAAATGGGTGATTAGGATATTAAAATATCACCAGTACGTGAAGTTAATTGCCTGGTCTGGTTTGTATGTGCCATACTGAGATATACTGTATAAAACATTATTTGAATGGATCTATGAGACTAAGTAATTTGCAAGAAGAATAGAGCTGTTTGTCATTTTTAACATTTATGGAACATCGTATCTAACTTTGAAATCCTTCGCAAGAATTCATCGCTGTGACCCTGTTTTAGATGCTGTTATTATATTGTAGCAGCTACAGGGTTTGACACTAAACCAATACACTTGCCAAAGAAATGCCATTGTGGTGGATCATCTGTCTCATAATCTCTATTCCTACCTACCCACACAAAGGCCTTGGCTGGACTGTTCCAGCAGGTGATGTGTCATCAACTTGTGGAAAGGAGACACTGTACTGAACTAACAATTGCAGATCAGAAACACTGGAACCTTACTGATGCATCTGTAGCTGTTTGCCTGTGTTACGCTGTGGAACTTGATATCTGCTATAAACATTTGAAACATCAATTTACATAAATTGGCAAATTACAACAAACACAGAGAAGAAAGAAAACACTTTTTTTTTTCCCTATAAACCTCTCATCATATTATGAAGTGGACTAAAATGTTACACAAAATAACCTGCACTTCTGAAACAATAAATAAAACCACTATAGATATAAAAATATCAAAAGATATCAGAAAGCTGTAGTAGAATGGACCTAAATGCATCTTCTGCCAAGTATCTTGTGTAATTATTTAATATTGAAAATGTATACAATTTACTTCCAACATATTTAGAATCTGAAAAACAACGGGTGGCATACATAATATATTCTTATTATTTTTATGTAACTGTATATCGTTATAGCAGTCATAACTAGTTAATTTTTGCTTTAGGCCAAAAATTTCCCGTTTCACTACATATCTGCATATAACGTTACATCACTTGCCCCTTTCGTATTTACACGAAGCCATAGCCTCGTCTTTCCCGCGTTCCGTGACACGTGAACGGCTCTCGCGCTCCGCCTTATGACGGGGTTTCGCTTGTCAATCATCCCGAGGCACCGCCCCAAAGCCGCTCTGCCTGTCAATAACGGCGAGGCCCCGCCCCTTCCCTCTGCCTCTTACACAAACAGCACTAGAGGACGGGGAGAGTAAATAGAGAAAGCCCCAAGATGGCGGAGTCAGTGAGCTTCATTCACTTCGCAGCGGCGAATAAAAACCCACTCCCAAAGCCCAAGGAACATAAAGAAGCGGTAGAGGGTCGTCCGCAGTCGTCCCGCGACCATCACCCTCCACCCCCCAAGAAAGTTAGAAACGAGGAGAAGAGTCTTAAACCCAAGAAACTAAACGGGGAAGGCGGAGGAGCTGGAGGAGGCGGCACGGCGGATAAGCAACACCAGAAGCAGAGTTATGGCAGCCCGACAACATGGAGCATCGGTCCCATCAAGGCAAGCCACTCCACGGTGCCTATCCAGGCGCCCCGGCACAAGATTTTTAAGCAGAGCGATTTCCTCGCCCCCTACCCTAAGCTCAAGAAGCCCAAGGAGAAACGAGAAAAGGAAAAACTGAAGAAGAAACACAAACCTGTGTTGGAAATAAACAGTCTTTCCAGCTCTGGTGTAAAGAAGGAAAATGGAGAGGTGAAGTTGATGCAGAAAGGTAACGGCAATGATTCGCAATAAAAAAATAAAGGTCTGCAAATTACAAATAGAAAACAAGCATTTTGGTTATTTGTAAACTCGAGGTATGTTGCGCGATCGAGGCGATACTCGTGAATGTACTTGTCACACTCTTTCCGTTGCGGAATACTGAACATGTGGGCCATGCAGTAGCGGGCAGATAGATGTGGTTTATGTGGCGTGGACCCAGCACCAGGATATTATTTGAGAGCGTCAACGTATATATTTATTTAGCATTATTTCTCGGCAGTGGCGGTGACATACATGATCACATATTTAACATGAAGTTCATGACCTTCGCCGGAACCGTCGCGACACGATGACTTAAATGTCTGCCCTGATTGACTCGTTTATCATTCGCTGCAAGTTTAATCGATGCGGTTTTATTATTCTGTGGCCGTTTTTGTGCAATGACCAATAGCCCACTGGACCTCAGATTGCAGCAAATATTCATGGAAACATTTCTGTGTTGTGTGGGCGTATATGCTGTCTAGGATTTGTTTATCCACGCCTTTAAATTCAGTTCCTTATAGGGGCTTGTTAAGTTGTAGCGACAACTGAGCAATGCTCAATCGCAATGTAATTTCGATTTATTTATTTATTTCTTGTACACCACGCCCCCTAAATAACACCAGCTGCAGGAGTAAATTGCAACTACAGTCAGCCACGTGAAAAGACGGGCCTCCTGATTTTAATCCAACCACAGATGCTTTAAGTGCATTTCTTGTTTTATGAAGAAAAGCATTTCAGTGCTGATATTTGTCAAAAGCGCAGAATATGATCTCAAGGCAAGTATTCAAAGTATCAGAGTGAAGCGTTCAAAATCAAATTGTGATTTAAAAATTTGCGTTGCTTAAACATTATTTTCATTATATTGTAAAGTAGCGATTTTGATGTGCTGTGGTATAACTATAGATGTAGAACTTGGCTTTCGAGTTGTGCAGTAACAGCATTTAAATTCATTTAGTCTTATCCTGCTTTATGGGAATATTGTTTTATAGTTTAATTTTTCCAAATAAAATTTATAGTATTCTGTAACCCAGACCAGGATAACACACTAGATGGATGGAAGGAATTTGCAGGACTTTGAATCTTTTAAACAATTTGAATTTTTGCATACACTTTTCACAGCATAATTGCCACGTAGGCACTTAAGTTAATCAGATGTTATTGATTTTAATGGGGATGTACATGATCTTATTTTTTTCTGTTTCAGACCACAATGGCAGGGACAAAGAAAAAGAGAAGAAGAAGGAGAAGGAAAAAGATCGAGAGGAAAAGAAAAAACACAAAGTAATGAATGAGATTAAGAGGGAAAATGGAGAAATCAAGTTGTTCCAGAAAGGTATGTCTTTTCATATCCCAGACTTTTTTTCTGAACATGGCTTGGACCAAAATATTCCGTAGGTATTCTAAGAAATGTAGTTGTCATGGAGACTGATTCTCTGACGTCATTATAAGTGTCTGTTCAGCTTTTTTATTGATTTCATTGGCTGGGACAAAGTTGTAGACCTACCTCACAGAAGACACACCCAGTTAAATTTTTCCCACCATTACAATGGAAGAAAATATTCTTCAAACCAATCTGTTATTGGCTATGCTATCAGACTATTTTTTTCTAGAATGGCTAAAAAAATCCGTACTATATTCGGTTTATTTTTCTATAGCACCTTTCACAATAGTCACCCCATCGCACTTCATATGGGTGTGTTGTGATACATTTCTGTATCCATATATTCTAAAGGCACAGTAATCTGTTGTGAAGTAAATCTGTTCTTTGTAGTTTTATTTAAACAGTTTTAACTTTATCAGTGCTATTATTTTTCTTGTGTTTGGAAATGTTTTATGAAATGACATGAAATTAGAATTCTGCCTGATGCAATTAAAGTTCTGGGATGAATTCCTTCAGACACCCAGCTTTTGGTGTTAATCAGTGCAAGCAGACTGGTTAGTTTTCAGTTTTCAGTTGTCTTTTCACAACATTCAGATAGCAAAACATTAAAGCCTTGGTTTATTCTCTTATTAGTTTTTGCATTTGATTCTTTGTACAGTTTGTTCTTGGTAAATTAGGTTGTGATAGGGATGGGGCAATTCAGGCAAAATTAGTATTTGAATTTCGCTAGTCGTTATTCAAAAAGTATTTGAAGAACTCCGCCCCTACCACACACACACGGAGAAATATTTATTTGTTTTAATGCAAAATGAGATATAACTCGTCGCTGAAAAAGCTTAAGATTGATTGGCTCGGAGAGTACATGCA
The DNA here is from genome assembly GCA_026781145.1 of Hippopotamyrus pictus. Taxonomy (NCBI): domain Eukaryota; kingdom Metazoa; phylum Chordata; class Actinopteri; order Osteoglossiformes; family Mormyridae; genus Hippopotamyrus; species Hippopotamyrus pictus. Next base: position 24,552,039 of record JAODLC010000065.1, on the reverse strand, counting down.
GAGCTCACGCAGAGACAGTGGAGGTAAACTTCAGAACAAATAAACCACAAATAAATTAGAGAATGGATGAATCTCTACTAATTATATTGCTGCTAAACAATATTTAAAGTAGTTCATTTATTATTTGATTTTAAGATCAATTTTTTTTTCTCAATTTTGGATACATTTTGGAATGACTATCTGACAATGGTCAGACCCACCCCCCCTAGGTCTTATATGTGCATTTTGAGCTTTGGAGCCAGTAGGAAGTATCAGCTGTCCTGCAGGGGAATGTCACAGACCATGTGTCATTAAAGAGGCTCAGAGGCAATATCCTTTTTCTTTCTCTTCCCACTTCTGATGTTGATCTTTGCTGGACCGATCATCAAATTTACAAGTTGGGGACATCCGACTCAGTCATTTGTTTGAATATGAATAAATTTTTTCTTAGAAGATATATGTCTAAATAGACATGTCACCTGTGAACCTGTAATCATTAAGCATTTGTCGACGCCGTCTCTTCAGTCATAGCTGCTGATAACCTTTCATGGTCATTCACGTTGCCGTCCAAATCGGTCTTCCTTCCATCATGCAACACAAAAATCCACCTCAGATTTTAAGGTGACTCAAGATGCTGAGATTCGTGTTGAATCAGTGAAAAGTGAATCAATCTACGTACAAACAAAAAGAATTACATTCAGGTTACAGTGCTGTTAGGATTAAATTATATATATTAACTCAATTTTGACAAATCACTCAAAAAAAAAAAAAAAGAGCCTTTGTGTACAATCTGCAGGCTTGTAGGAATAATAGTTTTTTTTATTTTTTTTAATCAAATTGCTTAAAGATGAAGCGTCTATAAAACCGGACCCTCACATTAAAAAGGCAACACAAAATATCTTCACAGTCACCTGAAGTAAGCTGCAAACTTGCCAAACAAGCAGAAATAATATAGCCTCATGTGATTACCTGTAAAAGAGCAAGCTATAAATAGACAGGCCCAGCGACGCTAAGAAATCCAGCCCAAATAATAAACATCATATGCAGGCATCGCCGATGAAATGCTCCTCTTGGAAAATGTCTCGTCCACAGTTTTTGCGGATAGCTGATGTAGTCGTCTCGCATACTTAGCTTGGGCTCTGAAATTTGCTGATAAAGATAATTATGTTAAAGAATCAGTGTCAGTAGTTTTCCTTTAATATGCGGGAGATGTTCTATATTTACATTTTAATGGATTTGAAACCCCTTGAAATCGGTGGTTTAAGTGTATCATTATGCCAAAATGGAGGAAATTTGAGATAAATCTTTTGAGCTAAATATTCTACCCGTGAGACTTTGATTCATTCTTTGACTGTTTGGCGGGAAGATATGAAGCCTCATTTAACGTTTCCCCAAACGGGCTTGAAGTTTACAGCTTGTAAGCTTCTGTTTTTGCCCTGAGGAAGACTCCCCACTCTGCCAAACCCCACCCCCCCGCCAGGCTGGCTGCAGCTAATTTTCTCGTCACGGTGCAGCCGTTGCTGCTCAGTGTTGTCAGCGTACGGTAATAACGCTTCCATTAGGTTTGTGCCGTGGTCATGTGCACCCACATAGTGTTGGCGTGCTCTGTGCCGCTCAGGTGAACTCCCACTCCTGAGTAAATGGCAAAAAACGGGACTGGTGGAGTTGACGGCGAGCTTATATGAGAGGATGTGAAGTCACCTAGGAGGCTTTGCCTTTCCCCGGTGTAGTGATTCAAAGTGAAGTGCTTCTGGAGGGCTTGTACAGGAGGCAATTATGGTGCTGCATAGCTATGTTGAAGCATCGTTTGACTTTCGATGACACGGTGCCGGTCCACGACCCTGCTTTTCCTTGCGGTGCGTCTCACGTGTGCCATGAGCTTAGTGTTGAGTTTGCCGGCCCGCTGCCCAATGACGAGTGAACCGTTTAATAGTCTGTAAAGGGTTTCCCAGTGTGATACAGTGGTTTGTGTCTTCTAGAGAAAGAATTCCGCTCCTGGGAAACCCTCGGGGCTGGTTTGCTAGAGCCCCCAGTTTGGCAGTTGGATGGAGGTCGGTGCGGCTCTGCGGCCACATGGTATCGCTCGTATTGGGTATACAGTTAGTGCTCCTGCCGGCTTTCAGTGCTCTCTCTAATTAGAATAATTAGATGCTAATTAATGGCAAATGGAAGTGTTGACTCCGTGCTGAACATATGCCGCGTGTGAAGTTTTCGAGCCCCGCTGTTTGTTTTCTTTTTTTTTTTTTTTGCGTGTTTGCCGCTGAGTGTTCTCTATGGCTTGCGGGTGACCTCTGACAGCGCCTCCCTGTGGACCTGACGCTGAACAGCGTTACGCCTTTGCTGAGTTAGCGGCCCACCACCCACCCAACAGGATTCGGTCACTGACATGTGGCCCTAACATTGGTTCCTTAATTCATGTGCAGGTTCCACATTGTGTGAGAGACACCTTGCCGTGTTTGTGCGCATGTTTGTGCGCGTGTTTGCGTCGGTCGGTCGGTCGGTCCCTGCTCAGGTTCCACCCCCCAGCCACCGGGGGGCAAGCCGAGGTGCAGTGAAACGTGAGTGTGCCTCTCAGCACGTTTCACCCTCGTGCTGCTGGAACCAGACTTCGCGGAGGGACCGCACTCTTCGGATGCGTCTTTTTTAGAGCCCGAAATGAGACGCACTCGTATTACAGCTTTCTGCACTGTGTGCGCCCTGTGGGAGATCCGGCCTTCCAAACCTGGTGCTCGAAGCGTCTGTTATGCCAACATAACCTGAAAATATCTTGGTGCTTTAATATCCGTCAGTACGTGTGGGATGATGAGCCGCTAAGGCTAATACAGCTCACGTTGTTTCCTGAGGCATTCAAAGCTATATGCATATTCCTTAACTAGAATGCCCCCTAGCATCTTGTTTGTTATAGCCTCTGCTATGAAGCCTTGTGTTTTCCGGTGACGTATATGTTAGTCTTCATTGTGCATCAGGCCAAGGATCTTGTGAAGGGAATGTTGCCCACCAGCCACCTCTGCCTCCTGATGGTGCTTTGGAGCGTGACAGCTCTGGCTTTTTGCTTGCGGCCCTCGTGAGCACCCAAGCCGTCGGCAGCACCCCCCCCCCGTGATTGTCCCATCAGCACTGTGTAAAATGCCACTTCTGAGCCGCTCGGGTCAGCAGAACAAGTGGGGCGGTCTTATTTTTAGACCGTCCTAGCGAAGGCTGCAGGAAGCTCCCACCAGCCGTGGTTTGTGGGAAAACCTACGTGGCTATGGACTACGCAGGGCTGGCTCTACCGTTTCAGGGGCCCTAGGCAAAGCTTTGCATGGGAGGCCCCCTTACCAAGGAAACTGATGATTGTTTTGCTTCCTCTGCAACGCTAGTAATTTGGAAGCCTATAGGCAACTGCCTGTTTTCCCTATAGCTAGATTCGGTGTGTGATGTGTATCGGTATGTGATGTGTATCGGTGTGTGATGTGTATCGGTATGTGATGTGTATCGGTGTGTGATGTGTATATACTTTCATCCTGACCTTGTCTGGGCCCACTTGTGTCAATCAGCTGCCTAATTAGCTCATGCCTGGATCCGGCCCTGGAAATATGTTAATGTTACAGCTTGCAGAGAGTAACGTGGCAGCTATGTTTTGAATTGTACATTTCCGGAGGTAGGTTGTAGTGAAGCAGCAGGGTGCCTCCGCTGGGGGTGGAGAGAATCCAGCCCAGATGGAGGAACAGGGGACGAGCGTGCTTCCCCCCCCCTGTGCTGCAGCAGCGGGGGGAGGGGGTCGGCATTGTCACTGTGCACTTTGATCTTGGTACTTTACCTGCTTGAGTTTCCCTGGAACCCAGCTCAGGATGAACCTTTGGGGGAGGGCGGGTTAGGTTGCTGTGGGCTAAAGCATTTGCTCGGGATTAACATCACGTGAGAATGATGTAACCTGACAGGAAGTGGGGAGGATTTAAAAATAAAAAAGGGGATGTGACTGGTGTTGTGCATGTGTTAGTGACTTCACACTGGGTCTCCATGTCAGATCACGACACTGTGTCGCTGGCCTGCGGAAATGACCCCAGGGCACCGTCCCTCCACCGCCACTTTAAGTGTTACCCCCCCCTTTGGTCTGTGATGTTTCTAGGAACCCTGCTTCCTCTAGCTGGGGGGCCTTGCTCTGTCATTTCATATGTATCAGAAACGCTCCTGTTTGCCGTGATCAGGCAGGCTTACCGTTAAACGTTATGAATATTCATTTTCTCCTCTCCAGCTGTCAGGTGGTCTCGCAGCCCGTGTTTCCTCCGCTCCATCAAAACGCGGCTCGCTCTCACGTCGCCCCCGGCACCCGCCCTGCCCCAGTTTGTTTTTTTGCCTGCAGCGACTCTGATTACGCTTCTCCGTCGTTTGTGGTTTTCCTGTTGGCCTTCTGATGTAGCTGTGGGTTATAATTCCGACTGGTGGATGTCGTTCTGTGGCGTGACACCTCAGTGTCTTTCGGACTCGTAAATAATAATTTAATAACTGCCAGTTTTTTTTTCTCTCTCTCAGAATGAATCACTTTTTTTATCTGACACTTACTGCATATTGTGGTATTTTTACTTTTCTTTGCTAATGACAGGGGGTTTTGTCTCGTCGGAATCTGAGATCACACACACACATACATGGTAACTTAGACATGCTCTTTATTTAACATTCTGGCTTTTGTTACCTTTGTGGGTGTTTTGTCTTGTTTTTTTCCCTCCAAAATTAGTCCTATAACTGGTGGTAGTTTTTGTGTGTTTAGAATATTTGTTCTCCTTAGATACTGATTCGTTGGAGCATTATTTTTCAGTTCCACCTGTCCACCACCCATTCCACAACAGGAAAATTCCATGACCCTTAGGGTGGTTTGAAGAGTAGTGTAAGGCGAACCCATTGCATGGTGGGAGGGACATGGGGTGATATTCATCTCTCCCCGTGTTCGTGTTACTCCGGCAAATTAGTGGAGGCCCTCCGTGTCAGATTGGCAAGCCAGGCCGCGTAAACAAAACCGCTTACGGCTGCCCGTTCCCCCTTCATGTAAAACCATAAAACTGTCATTACGCTCCGTCTCGGTGCTGCATTCCTGCACAGTGCGAAAGCTGAATCTGAATCAGTTCCCCAAATGCTATTGCTTTGCATCCACTGCCAAGTTCTGGGAAAAAAAAAAAAATCTGACGATCTCCCGGTTTAATTCGAGGTGAATTTCAGGGCAAGTTAAACATGGTTTGAAAGCGTCTTTCCTAGTCAGAATTTCCTCACGATATTAAAAGCTTTCTCAGCGCTGTGTGTTACATGCATATTCTCAAGACAAAAATTGTCTTAGAGTAACATGTTGTAGAGTAACATTTTTATACAGTATTGTGCAGTTTTCAGTAAATCAGTATTTCAGTATTGAGTGGAGTTTCAGTATTTCAGTATTAGTGTCTAACACAGCCTGAGCTTCTCTATGAAAAGACTTTGCTAAAGTCTAAAGTTGTTAGTTGGTTACAATTTCAGTGTGAGAAACGTGTAGGATCTTTTTAAAATGTGTTTTTATTGCTTTCAGTGGAGAAGATGAGACCAAAAATAAACTCTGAAGAGCTCCTGATGAAGAAGATGAAGAAGAAAAAGAAAAAGAAACACAAAGAAGGGGAGAAACGCAGGAGGCCCAGGATGCACAGCAGGTCGTGTCAGACCACTTGCCTGGGGCTGGTGACTAGCAAAGTGGTGACACCTCCGCTGATGCTCCACCAGGGCGGCGCTGTTGTAAAGGAGGAGAAGGACTGCCGCGGGCAGCCGGGGGCACCAGGCACCGAGGGCTTGGAGTTCGCCCGGCTGGTGCACGTGGAGCGGCAGCCCAACGGCGGGGCTTTGGTGGCCCATGCCTACAGCGAGGAGCTGGCCCTCCTGTCCCCTGCGGAGACACAGCGCTTCGCCCAGGAGTTTGTCACGCTGGCCTTCAGCGAGAACGAGGCTGGCACCGCACACTACGTCATGAGCATCGTTCACGGGGCGGCCTCCTACCTTCCCGACTTCCTCGAGTACTTCTCCCTCAAGTTCCCCAACTCGCCCGTCAAGATGGAGATCCTGGGGAAGAAGGATATCGAGACGACCACGATGTCAAATTTCCATGCTCAGGTAGGGGGCATGGGGGCGTGTCTGTCACTGTTATCGCTGTAATATCACTGTTAATCAGTTGAGGAGAGAATTTTTCCAAATTATTTCTCAAACCAAGACGGACATACTCCAGTGGCCTAAATTGGTATTTTTCTTGCTCTAATGAAATTGGTTATTTGGAGTGAAATTGTTTTGTTTGATGGTTGTTTTTGGGACAGTTTTGAGATTGACATTTACGTGTTTTTTTTTTTTCTCTATTTGGATATAGTTGTTTGACTAAATTACGTGGGCTTAAGTATTTCCCAGCTGCTTCTGGTTTCTGAGCAGAGTTCCGTCACGATAAGCTGCATCGTAATGAGGACTGATGATGTATTGCTTTGGTAATGGCTTCGTAATGGTTTGGTAATGGGGTTGCACGAGTTCAGCTCAGCCAGTTGTAACTATTTGGAGCTTCTGAAGAGCAGAGTCAAAAATGCTGAATGTACGAATAAGTGGGCCCTGAGGCGCACTGATCGGCGTCAGAGATGCTAGCTGGTTTATACAGTCGGTGCCTGTGACGGGGCTGTCCTGCGTCGATAGTGACGTGACCTCGGCAGATTGCTGGCTAAGCACTGTTCTGTCCTTTGAAGAGCAATTTTCCTTTTTATTACTCTCAAAGATGCTGAATTACTCTCTACAGAAATTGTCAGAGAGACACTTTGTCTGGAAGTAAGATTTGGTAAATTTAATAAGTCTGTTTTATTTTGATACCACATACAGTTTTTTGAGCTATAGCTATTGGGGTACCCTCTGCCAAGAGGAGTGTGGACCTCGATTTCTTTTCCACAGCGGTTTCCATTGTTGATTGTGAGATTTTGCTACAAATCTCTTTGCTACAAATTATCATTCAAAAAAAAGGTTCTTTTTTTTTGTCAAGCTTTATTTAGCATGGGTTTGGGTTATCTTTTTTTGTAGGCTTCTAACAAGGCATATGTTGGCAAAATTATCCTCTTTTTTTCGTGAACAAAAGTTATTTAAATGTGACATTTCTGCACAGAGAAATTATAAGCTAAATCTGAAGTGTTTTGGGTCCGTTTTTGTGTGCTTAGCTGCCAGTGCTCGCTAAGGCGAGTAAAAGCCTATAATTTAGCTGCTCTTGTTCAATGATCGTAAAATGCAGAGTATTGTTATATAGAGCAGCCCCATGATCCCTCGTCGATCCACATATGAAGCATCGAGCACTTTGCAACCGAGTTCAACACGAGTGAAATCAACGCCGCACAAAAAAAAACAAAACAAAAAATTTGCTGTAGGCTTCCTGCCACCGTGGCTGGTTAAGGAAGATCAGCATGCCTGTGCAGTCTGAGTCAGGCAGGTGACGCTTTGCAGTTTTTCTTCTGCTTAATGCTGAATGCGGTTCCCATGACAGCTCCAGTGGTGCTTTAAATGCGACCCCTTTAGGCCGCAGAGATCGAACAGCGAGGGTCTTTCTCCTCTCCCTTTGTCGGGTCTTCGCAGGCCGTGTGAGTGCCATCCTAAGGTGTAGATTTCATTGTGAATGGTAAAGGGATGTGTCCCTTCCAGTATTGTAAGAGTACCCATGTATGTTTTGTGGGGTTATGGGGACTGGATCTCATTTAGTCCTTAGCGATGTTGAACCCAGACCTACACGCTTGGCTGTCCCACTGGGTGAAAATTATTCTCTCTCCATCGCACATTCAACAAATGCCTTTAGACTGGATCCCATTCCCCCGATTTTATGTGATTTAGTTTTTTCTCCTCCTTAGGATCACAGTTTCAGGCTGGGTGGGGAAGGTGGGAGGAGCCTGAGGGGTTAACGTGGCATGTCCTCCGCTGGCCGCAGTTCTGAAGTGTTTGTGGAATCATGGCGGAACTAGCGTGGGAGGCTGGTCTCTCTGGAACGCCAACACAGCTGTGGATCACATTCTAGGGGAAGCTTTTATTTGGGAGCTGATTCCCTGCATGTTAAATGGTGTGTATAGTGCAGCAGGGAGATACCTAGTGTTGATGCACTGTGCTTCATTGGTTGGCAGTTCTGTAGTGATTTATAATTACTCGAACTTGGGGTAAAATGCAGTCTTGCATTTAGAATACGTTTATTTACTTAGCAGGTTTGTCCAAAACGACGGTCAGGTGAGAAAGTTTGGGGTCAGAGAACGGGGTCAGCCTGTATCCAGAGCTCTGGAGCAGTGAGGGCTTAGAAAGCCTTGCTCAAGGGCCTAACAGTGATATTACTCTGCCGACCACTGGATTCAAACCCACAACCTTCTGAATACATATACAGATCCCCTACCCGCCTAGCTGCACAACACCTCATAATGCACGCATTTGTCTTTGTGGAGTATTTCCTGCAGAAGTTTCTGAACAGAAGGTTGCAGGTTTATGTCTCAGTTAAGAAACACTGCTCGGTAGGTACTCTGTTGAATTTCCAGCTGTCCTGATCAAGTGTAAAACCTGGTTTTCTGTTCTGGCAGTGTGGGATGGACACTCTATCATCCTGGGCCAGCTTGGAGTAAGGTTGGGTGCCTGGGACGTTGACGGGGGTGGGGGGAGCACGTTGGCTCGGTGCTGAAAGGCCCCCACTGAGGCCTGGCGAGGCTGCAGCATATTCAGCTCTCTGGTAAACAGCACACTGGCAGCTGGGAGGTAGCAGAGATCTGGCCGATTGCTTGGTGGGGGTGGGGACGGTGACTGTGTGAGGGGGTGGCAGATGGCCAGTGAATGTTTTTGTTGTCGGGGGGTGTTCTGGTCCCTCAGCTCTCCACCGTCACTCCCATAAAGTTACCCCTGCCTCCCCCTTCCCGACCAGGGTTTTCATTACTGTCCGGTGGCCTTTATTTTCCACTTTACGAGCACGCCGTTCCTTTAAGAACAAGCCCTGAACTCCAGTGGTGATGACGCCAGACCTCTGTTTCCCGCAGATGTGACCCATCCGCTCAGCCCCCTGTCATTGGCTGGCCCCTGCGTGGCGCATAGACCCGCCCTGTCACAAAAATATTTTTGGTGTTATTTATTTCTTATTGTGTGTTGCACGTTTCTGTTCATCCAGACCCGTATAAGAACTTGACTCCTGAGATACCCTCACTATGGGTATACAAACCCTGCTCTGGACAGTCACTGTAATTGTTTGTAATTTAAATTCTTTTTATTTAGTTTATGCTTATAATGGTACCTTTTTATTCATATCCGTTTTATGACATACCTCTATATTTTACTGAGGCAGTTTTAGTATTTTTTTTTTTGTTGTTATGACAGTAGTGGTGCACTGATATTGAACTTTTTGACAGATAACTGACATATTTTCGTTTAATATCGCCGATAGCGTAAAGGGCTAATCTCTGAGGTGGGGGGGCGGGGGTGAAACTTGGCTGCGCCAATGAGTGAAATGATGTATTTTTATTCTGTGGAAAACAAATGATTGATTTGCGTGCCAGATTGAATAATATATTGAAAACATGTCGCTGGCTGGTACTTCGAGATGTCTTTGAGATGTGAGTGAGCTGACGAGATCCCTTGTCCTCCACTATGGAAAGTGGCTGTTTGTCCAATGTGGTCTTCGCTGTTGTTTTAGGAATGATGTCTTTACCTTTTGGTACAGCTAATTGACAGAGTTTAAATATCAGCTGGTAATTTCAGCCAAGATTGACACATTGGACCAATACTGCTATCTTGATTAACGAATATCGACCAGTACCGATATGGTAACTGATATATTGTGCATGCCTATTTAACAGGATGGTCTCTGGAGTCCTAGAAGTCATGCTGCATGATTTAGTGGGTGTATGATTTAGTGGGTGTGACTGAGGCCAAAAATGGTGGATTCTTGTTTAATAAATTTGAAAAAGCAGCCATTGTTTGTGCTGTAGCTCTAACTCTGCTCAGACCTTGTGAAAAATGCGCTACAAGCAAGGAAGGACCTGGAAATTCCCTCTTTGCCATCACGTCATTTGTGGGGTGAGTTGTAGCTCCGCCTCCTGTGCCCAGGCTCCTCCCACTACCCAGGAGGAGTGCTACTGGCCTCCTCTCTCCTGTGCTACCCAGGTTTTTTTTTTTTTTTTTTTTTTTTTTTTTTTTTAGTGTACTGAGGCAGTTTGTCACCTGTACTGACCCAGCGCTTTGTGGTTTCATGCCCCAGCCGGAGGGTTGCACGATCCCTGTGGTAATGTGACCCCCATTTAAACACCGGGTGCAGTGACACTATGCGAGGTTTTCCTTATCAGCCCCCCCACACGCACACACACTTCTGAGATCCACAGTGATGCAGAATTTTGCTGATTTTTTGTGGGCTTCCCTTTCAGCCTGTTGCTCCATCCCCGAGGGTTTGAATTATTGTACTTTTTGGTTGATGAGACTGGATTCAGGGTGACCGATTGGGGGGGGGGGGGGGCGGTTTTTACTGTAGCGCGACAGGCCCCCCCCCGCTCTTAAATCAGGTGCTCGGGGCCGGGTCCCCGGCTGACAGGAAGCACATTTTCACTTCCCAAACCCCTGCGTCTTGATTTCCTGTGGGGCTGCGCTGCTCTAGGCCTGCAGGCCTTCATTATTCTGAAGTTCACGATTCTTTTAGGCTCTGACAACACCCCTGAAACATTCCTGCTGTCCTCTGTGGCACTGTGCAGTGTGTGTGTGTGTATTTGTGAGTGCATTTGCAGCGTGGCATTCCTCTTTGCCCTGAGTAACCCTGGAATGCCAGGCTGTACTCTTTTTTTTAATTTTTTATTTTATTGTATTCTCCCTTTCAGGTGTCATTGGCCAGTTGTTCTGTTCAGTGTGTGTGTGGTCCAGAGATACATTGTGGGGACATTTGGTGATTTTGATGTTGTTTTTTGGTCCTCACAAGGGGAAATTAAATCTGATAATTTTGATACAATGCAAAACGAAAAATGCCAAAAGTCTTGTATTTTGTTTGGTTACTTATGGTTAGGACTTGGTGGGGGTCAAGGTTGTCATTGGTGGGATTAAGGGTTTGCCCATAGAAATGAATGGACAGTCCCCGTAAAAATATGAGTGTGTGTGTGTGTGATGTGATGTGACCACACAGCAGTTCAGTGTTGTCCCATGTCCCACAGCCCACTTGCCTTTCTAGGGGATTGTGGGATTCCTGTCTGGCCCCGTTTGTAAGCACCGGCCCGACACTGTCATTGGTGGCCCCCTTTGCACAGATTCTTTCTCCTGTTTTTATTTTTAAAGCGTATTATTATTTTTGGACTGGCTGGAGGGAGAGAAACTCAAAAAGAGGCGACGGCCCCGGAGTCCCATGGCGGCTAGGCGGAGTCTCTGACCTTCAGCGTGTAAAAAGTGCCAAACTTGTCCTTCTGGTTCAGCACGGTTACTGTACTTTGAATGGCTTTGCTGCAGGCTCTCTCTCGCTCTCTCTCGCTCGCTCTCTCTGTAGCTGTCAGCGGTATATTACACTTCGGATCCCAAACCCTCATGCAAATGCATATCAGATACTGTACCGTGTGGGCTTGTGTTTACATGCTTTTTTGAAACCTCAAAGGCTGACTTGCTGACAGGAATGTGCTGAGGCCTCGCTGGCAGAAACGCTGTGAGATTTAGTGAAACCTATTGGGAGAAAAATGCATTTCTATAAACACATATCACTGGCATGTAGTGTCATGTCATGTGACCTGTAAATTAATATTTAAAGGCCCGGTTCCAGAAAATGAACATGGATCAGGCAGCGGTGTTTCCATTTGTTCAGGTGTTAATCTTTACCGGCAGTCAGTTTTGCAGGTCTGTGAGAGCTTCATTGTTTTAAAGCTGCGTGTTTGGTCAGCTGTTCAGAGGAGGTGCTTCTTTCAGACATGACAATGGGCTGTCGCTGGTCTTTGGCGGCCAGCCCCAGTGCATGATGGGACATTGGCAGAAGCAGAAGCCTTGCTGCTAACATTTTATGAGCAGAACTCCAGAGTCACGTTGAGGAAGTATGGGGTGGGGGAGCCTTTTGGAAGCAGTTTGGGGCACCTGGTTTCTGAATGGCACTGACTTTGTACCAGAGTTGTTTAGCTGGCTGAGCAACTGAATCTGAAGGAAGGAATCTGAAGCTACTGGTACTCTGGAAGGGTATTCTCTGATGCCGGTTCCGTCGTCATGGGTACTGCTTGAGTTGATATAGTGATTCTCTTAAACGAGTGACATCACACGTGCAGTTAACCACATGTTGTGTTCAGGTCCTTCTGTGGTTGCAGCCGAATAGAAACTGCTTCCACATATCAACATGTGTAACATACAGGACACGCAGTACCAATATACAGTGCTCACAACGTCTTCTGACGTTTGCTTAACATTTTAACTTTCAACAGCTCCTTTTGAATATAATTTGAGTTTTACTTTAATACTACTAATTAATGTTTTAATTTAATACTACTGGTTGTTTCTAATGTGATAGATATATATTTGTAAACAAATGAATAGAGTAATGATTTTTGTTATAAAACCAATACATTTGCAATATTTTTCCTGAACTAAGCTTGTGTCCCAGCTCTGTGGGCACTGTTTGTGGACCGTTACTGTTGCATTCGGTCAGCGTGTTGTTACATCGGGGTATGTTTATCAAGATCATCTGGGGTCTGGTCTGTTACCTCCTGGCTGCCGTGTAGATGAAGTGTCTCAGGAATGGATTAGCTAGCTAGCAGGGTGTCTGCTCTGGATTGTTTCAGGGAAGTAATCATTTGGATAGCGAGTTGCTTCTTCTATTACATTAGGTTTAGTAATTAGAATGTAATTGGACATAGCTCTCCAAGACCGGACTTGACAAAAGCCGAGTCAGAGTAGTAAATGCACTAGTACTGCAGTCTTTGACAAAGCCTCTGAACCCGCTTCAGCTCTGCATTACTAGAGTGGGAACCTTCTGTCAGAAGCATGATCCCTGCAGGTCGCTCTCGGCGTGACTGAACGTGACAGCAGGACTTGGCTGACCTGCGTTCCTGTCTGTCTGTCCGCTTCCAGGTAAAGAGGACCTACTCCCATGGGACGTACCGCGCTGGGGCCATGCGACAGATCAGCCTGGTGGGCGCCGTGGACGAGGAGGTGGGCGACTATTTCCCAGAATTCCTCAGCCTGCTGGAAGAGTCACCCTTTCTCCAAGTAAGTGTGTGTGTTCAATGCATGTATAAAAAAACAACTGTTATAATCTATGGTAAGCCTTATTTACTGGAAACTGCAAATATTACCGCCAGAACGTTTAATTTATGAATGTTGAGCTTCTAGTTAATCAGGTGCCCCTCACCACAACCACCTTCCCCGAAACTGTCTGTGGCAGCGTCACGTGGCCAGGGGGCGCTATTTAAAGTAGGTTGGCAGCTCTTCTGGGACTGCACTGCCTGCCATTCAGTGGGGGAACAGGCACGGGAAAGGATTTAAGCGACTCGAAACGGGCTAGCTGGGAAATGTCACCCTGGTGGATGGCAGGATTGGGCCGACATCCCAGCGGTCCAGGCGGTTCTGTCTGTTTTCAGCACAAAATGGGCCAATTTTTTTTTTTTTTTTATGTGTTTTTGGTTAGTTTATTAGTTATCGTGGGTTCGTGAGATGACCTCCCCCCAGGAATAGGTTAGTTTGAGTTTTGGAATGAACTCTTGAAACGATTAAAGTGCAACTTGGTTCACTCTGTATTTCGCTGTTCAGCACTTCTGAGTTTGTGAAATGGACAGTGGTCCATTAGTCAGTCTCTATGACGCATACAGTGATTGACAGCTCCGGTGGCCAATCGGCTATGGCTGTAGATCACTGTCAGTGTCGGTGTCTGTGCTTTTCGCAATTTGGGCTGGTTTAAACCTAATTGGCTGGCCGGCCGCCTGTCCGTCCCCCTTATTTATCATGCTCCGCCTCTTTCCCTGTCCAGCGCACACTGCCCTGGGGCACTTTCTCCAGCCTGAGGCTACGCAGCCCCACAGAGAGCGACGACGGCCCCATCATGTGGGTGCGGCCAGGGGAGCAAATGATCCCTGTCGCTGACATGCCAAAGTCCCCCTTCAAGAGGAAAAGGTAGGTGGCGCCGGTGGGCGTGTCTGCGAAGGGGGCTCTGTCAGGCAGGGAGGGGGCTCTCCCCGTGACGTCCATTTCTTGTCCTGTAGAGGCAAAGTGCGGCAGGAGAGAATAATAATTTGGGTCAAAAACGGAAAGAATGTGTTTTAATCAAGTGCGTAAATGGAACAAAGATTTGCATACTCCCGCTCGGCCCAAAGGAACAGGGAGGCGACATCACGTTCTCTCAGAAGCCTTTCCACTTACCGTACGAGGGGGTGAATCTGAGAGGTGCGATGAGTTATTTTTATAAACACACACCTGTGACATATTTAGAATGTGTGAGCCTCCTCTCATTAAAAAGACAAATGACACCTGAAAACCACGCAAAATACAGTCCAGTGGGGGAAACTATATATACACACCGATGTGGCTGTGTTTGGAACCTTTTAATTCCTATTATTTTTAATTTCAGTCAGTTTTTATTTTTATATCGCAGTGTGCTGGGAAGAGCTCCAGCCTATTTGAAAGGCCTCTAATGTCGGGCGGAATCTGGTTCTAGACTTGTCCTTTGATCTGACATGGTTTGTCCTATATATGGGTGGGGGGGATGTTGCCTTTCCTCTGTATCGGTGAGCAAATGTCATGCTGTGAACCCCTGTACCCATTTCAGCTGCTGGTCTGGGTTCTGTATTTAATATTAATTCATAGATCACGGTTACTTTTTCCATTATGCCGATGCCCGGTGTACGTTTGCGGACGGAGTCTAATTTTACTCCTGGCCGCCTTAAGGTGTATCTGGTGTATCTATCGAGGTTCCAGCCGCCTGTTCTCCTTAGGCTCTCACTGGGGATTAGTATCCAGAATTCGATAACGTGGGAGTGTGCAGATAAGATACCGGAGACGCCGCTGACTTTGCGCCAAAAGGCAGCACCGCGGTAACCTGTGACCATCACTCTGCACAGCATGGGGGTTTCTGGGATGTTCTGTAGCGTTTGCGGACGGCGTGCGTCGGTGAAACCTGATTGGTTCTGCAATGACTATCGCTCTTGGCGTGTTCTGCTTCGGGGGGGGGGGATTGGGTTCCCCCTCCGTTTCTTGGAAAATAATTGAAATGCTAAACAAAAATGAATGGAAATTACTGGCTAATTGGTACAAGCAATTATTAAATGAATGCACTTGAATTTTAAAGGAAATATGTCACAAATTTGTAGAATATTTGTTTTATTATTGGTTGATGTGTAACCAAATGCGTCTGGCATAGTGGTTTATTTTAAGAATAATTTATCCCGACTTTCTCAGGGTCGGTGGTTTGAGTCCCACTCTGCGTGCGCGGTGTTTGCATGCCCAGTCTTTGCTCTGGTTTGTCCCTGCAGTTCAAGGACAGGTGAACTGGCAGCTCAAAATTTCCTATAGTGTGTGAGTGTGTGCATATGTATGTGCACACCCTGCACTGGAATTCCTTCCGGGTGTCCTGCCTCATGCTCAGTTATATAGCTGGGATAGGCTCCAGACTTCTCGATGAATCTGCACCATAGACGGATGATCGGACGTATCATTTATCTTAGTGATGAATGTTCAAAGGGTTTTGTGTCTGAACAGCCCGACTCAGGCAAGAGGGTCTCCTAGTTGTTAAGAATACAAGCCTGAAGGTTGTCAGTTCAAGTCCCATCTTTGACTCTGGAGTGTTGGTCTTAAAAACGTTAGTACTTCAGCTGATTTTTCTGTATAATATCCATAAATGGATTAATACTCTGGGCAAAAGATCGCTTGTAGAATAAAATTGTAAATATTCAGAGCTTACAGAGCGGTTCCTATGATAAGTATATATTTTCTGGCCACGGCATGGTTTCGTGTCCTCGAACCCGTGAGCGCGGGACTCGACCTGATTTTGCCAAAGTGCCCCATCTGCACGCTGCAATCGCCCCCCTCCGAGCCAAGACGGCTGACTGTGCGGGTGTCTCTCAGCTGCCCCCACAGGGGGCTGGGTGGAGCAGGATAGGCCCTGGATTAGAAGGACCTCCATGCCTGGAGTGCCCAGGGGGTGGCGCTAGACAGTAACATCCATGACATTGCTGTCATGGCAGGCGTGTCCCTTGTCCTCCAGTTGCCAGTTTGGCGTTTCTCACAACCTGTCGAGCAGCATGTCTGAGCAGTCCTGTCACTTAAGCGAGGGGCTCAAGAACCATTCTCGGTTGTTCTTCCTGGCCGTCGGACGTTCCGGCTGCGCCCTTGTCATTGAGCCCCCTCCCCCACCTCCTCCCCAAAGGTCAACCAATGAAATCAAGAATCTGCAGTACCTACCTCGGACCAGCGAGCCACGCGAAATGCTCTTTGAGGACCGGACCCGCGCCCACGCCGACCACGTCGGGCAGGGCTTTGAGCGGCAGACCACGGCAGCGGTGGGCGTGCTGAAGGCCGTGCACTGCGGGCAGAGGTGGGTGTGCCTATGTGCTCGCACACACACTAGGGAGGGAGCGGTACACCGCTGTCAGTCATCACCGGTGTGATTGTGCGCCACGATATGGATTTGCGCCATACCGATAACACCACGAGAAGTCTACAGCCCACCCCTATTATACAACAGCCTATTTATAAAAAATAAAACATTTTATTTTCTTCAAAGCTTCAGTTGTAATCTGAATACTTATCTTCATATAGTATATGTAACCGGTTTATCTGCATTGTGTGATTTTTTCTGTAACACACTTTGAGGGGGTGTAGCGATAGCAAATCAGCAATTTAGAATGAACAGATCTTCTCTAATTATACAACAAAATAACCTGGTTTATATA